>JAVXUO010001645.1:0-289157 GCA_033065855.1 Escallonia rubra | reverse complement strand
TAATTGCCAAACAAAATTAAAGAGAAATATAGAGAGGAGGACTAACAAGAAAAATAGGCAAAATTGCAAACTTTGATTGCCAAACAAACCCTTCAAAGAAAGAAAGGATGTGGCATTAAAAGATGAGACCACATATGTGGTCGACCTATAAGCAAAATGAGAAGTGGCTCCATTCATAATGTATCATTTCAATATGTGTCAACATTCTTTTAACATGCGAAAAACTTTTTATTATTACATGATACAGGGTACGTTCAAGTTAAGCAACAACTAACAGTACCTTTTTCATCAATCACCCCATATAACGTACCCTATTCATTTGTTGCACCCTATGACAATCAAGTCACCTGTACATAACCTTCTACGTACAGACCAACAAAGCTATAATCAGAATTTCCACCAGGAAGATGATAGGGGTTACTAACCCAAGGCTTATGATTCTTTTGTGCTTGCTCCTTCTTAATCTATTTGCTATCCATTCGTGTAAGTGTGCCCATGACCTCCTCTTTTTGGTTGTGTTTGCTTGATTTCTTCTCTCCTCCTTGATTGTTGAGGAGCACAAGAACCCAACCATGGGGAGAGCATTAGACCCAATGATGATAGAAATGACGCAGCATAATTTACGAAAGAAATTCTTTAATAGTAAAACTAAAATTTATAGTTATTTAATTTAATTCATTAGTTGCACCACGTCGTTTATAGAATCTTCATATTCGAATAAACTTCGTACCCTTTGCTCTGACAAAATGTCATGGAATATATATATATATATATATATATGGGGTTCGATACACACCCACCGGTGGGAAAAAAAAATTTTCCCACCCAATCGCTTGACAGTCGAGCGATTGCTTAAAAAAAAAAAAAGACGACTGGACTGGGCCATTTATGGCGAAAAGGGGTAATGATTGGCCTTGGGCCAATCGCATGAAGAACGGGTTGGCAAAGCCAATCGCCTAACTTTCATGCGATTGGCCCAAGGCCAATCACACGGTCCATTTTTTTTTGGCCAATCGCACGGTCCATTTTATTTTTTGTTTTTTCGGCCTTGCCTCCTCTCACCCGAAGTAACCCCCACCTTGGCCCCACCCCTCTTCCCCCTCCCCACTTGTCCATTTTCCCCCCCCCTAGCCCCCACCCCCCTCCCCACTTGTCCATTTCCCCCCCCTAGCCCCCACCCCCCTCCCCACTTGTCCAATTTTTTTCCCAGACCCCCACCCCATTCCCCACTTGTCCAATTTTTTCCCTAGACCCCCACCCCCCCTTCGGCAGACCTTCCTCCCTCCAATTTGCTTGTTTGTTTTGCCCCCCTCCCACGGCTCACTTTTCTGCCTATAAAAACCCTCTTCCCCCGAATTATTTCTTACACTCTCATCAGTCTCCCTATCTCACCTACATAATCTCCACAACAATACGAGCGAAAAAAAATTTACGCTAGAAGATCGGTGGATAACCGCTAGAAGAAGATCGGTGGATTTCTTCGTCATTTTTTTCAAGTCAAAACAAGTAAGTATTTTGAATTTTCTTATAATTCAATGTTTATTTAAATTGTTGTTACGCTTAAATTGTTCTTACCATAGCCTAAAATTCGTGTTTAGGGCGTCAAAATTACGTTTTTACAAATCGGGGTATTACATTCGAAAGATTCGAAAATAGCGATTTTTTAGGCCGTCAAAATTATGATTTTTCACGAATTTATAAACAAATAGCTAGAGCTAGATTTTGCCAAAGTGCAAAAAAGAGACCCTAGTTATTTTTAAAAGATCTGTATCAGGTAAAAATTTCAGTTTTTTTCAAATACTGGAAAGGGGTTAACTGATACGCGCAACCTTGTAACTTCGCAGCCTAATTTAAAATATCAAGCTAGCGCGGTTTTGCGCGAAATTTTTTTGAGAGCCCTAGGATGTTGGAAAGTTCCATTCCCCATGAATTCGGGCCATTCCGAAGCCGGTAGCAATTTTTTGCCGAACGGGCTTTTAAGCGCTCGATCCGGACACCGGTTCGGGATTTTTTGACGAAAAATCCCTAAAATGCTTTTTAGACCAAGGATGAACTCAGCAACCTTAGAATAGCGTCTTAAATCACTTTTGAGATTTTTCCCGATGCCAGGGGCATTTTGGTAATTCGCCGCCCGATAGGGGTATTTTCGTAATTTCACGCTGTCAACTTTTTCGAGCGTCAATACTGTCCGTAAATGTAAGCACACCCTAGCGAAGGCTGGGAAGTGCCATTCCCCAGGAATCCGGGCCATTCCGAAGCCGGTAGCAATTTCTTGTCGAACGGGCTTTTAAGCGCTCGATCCGGACACCGGTTCGGGATTTTTTGACGAAAAATCCCTAAAATGCTTTTTAGATCAAGGATGCACTCAGCAACCTTAGAATAGCATCTTAAAGCACGTTTGAGATTTTCCCCGATGCCAGGGGGCATTTTCGCAATTCGCCGCCCGATAGGGATATTCTCGTAATTTTACGCTTTCAACTTTTTCGAACGTCTTTTCAGTCCGTAAATGTAAGCACACCCTAGCGAAGGCGGCTAGGGTTACTCCCCACGAATTCGGGCCATTCCGAAGCCGGTAGTAATTTTTTGCCTATGAAACTTTTAAGCGCTCGATCCGGACACCGGTTCGGGAATTTTTGACGAAAAATCACTAAAATGCTTTCTATTTCAATTATGGACTCAGCAACCTTAGAATAGCGTCTTAAAGCACTTTTGAGATTTTTCCCGATGCCAG
Source organism: Escallonia rubra (assembly GCA_033065855.1). Classification (NCBI taxonomy): domain Eukaryota; kingdom Viridiplantae; phylum Streptophyta; class Magnoliopsida; order Escalloniales; family Escalloniaceae; genus Escallonia; species Escallonia rubra. The sequence goes on along the minus strand of JAVXUO010001645.1, from coordinate 286,426 downwards.
GGGCATTTTGGTAATTCGCCGCCCGAGAGGGGTATTTTTGTAATTTTGCCCCTTTCAACTTTTTCGAATGACTGCTCAGTCCGTAAATGTAAGCAAACCCTAGAGAAGGCGGCTAGGGTTATTAAGCGTTCGGAGTCGTTGGAAGTGAGGAATGGTTTTCATACATTAAAGTAATGATTTAATGACTATTGTTATTGCGTTGGTAAGCTAGGTTAACCATTCAGTTACAGTTTTGGAATGTAAATATTATGGACGCTAAGTTAATGTACGATTATATTTTGTTCTTACAGATATGGATTTCAACCCTGGACCTCATGATACATCAATCCTATACGATGACGATGACCACGTCGCGAGGCACGTATTTAACGGTGTCGATAAGGGTGTTTTGGAAACACGTCAAAGCACAAGTGGCCATTCCGAGTGGGTACTGAATGAGGAACAAATAGAACTACTGCGAGATCAAAATTTGACGGTGTTCACCGATTGCGGGATTTGGGCTCGGCACGACGATTGCCTTATATCTGCTCTAGTTGAACGATGGAGGGGCGAGACGAACTCATTTCACTTCCGGTTTGGTGAAATGACTATTACATTAGAGGACGTTGGATTTATACTTGGAATCCCATGTCACGGTAGACCCATTACTTCGAGTAATGGGTCTGCATCCATAGCGAAGATGGCTATGCAGTATTTTCCGGGAATTCCAAGGGAAGCTCTTACAACTATCGACATAAAACTTAAATGGCTGAGAGAGCAGTACGGCGAGCTACCGGATGATTACACTCCTCATGATTTTTCGGTGTATACGAAGGCATTCCTTTTGTATATTATTGGATCTATATTACTTCCGACGCAAAAGAAAAACACGGTGCATCCGAAGTATATGGTGTTCTTGGAGGATCTTGGGGAGGTATACTCCTATTCGTGGGGTTCAGCTGTCCTTGCGCACCTATATCGAGCATTGCACAAAGCTACGAGAAAGGGTGCCAAGTCCATTGCCGCCTGCATCACCCTGTTACAGGTTTGAGCATTAATATTCTTCGTTGACGTGCCAATATATTCGTGATTAATAACTAATTCCATATTATGTTTGCATTCACAGGTTTGGTCTTACGAGAGGCTACCCACGGGTCGTCCACAGCTCGTAGCTGATTCCGATGAGACGTGGCCTAGGGTGTGGGCCTGGGGGCCTAGGCCCAGACGGACTAAACGGGTAGACCCTCACCACAATCTAATGTTCTATCGGGGGAACTAGATATGATGGATGCATCCCTGGTGACGTGGCAGCCATATGGGAAGGTGATGCATCGGTTGGATGAGACGTGTTGGCAACTGCCGGTGTCGTACGTGCTGGCAGGTTTGGTTCGGGTGCCACTTATTCATTTCGAAGTATGTGAGTTTCAGATGCCCGATCGAGCTATGAAGCAAGCTGGCTGTCCACAAGGGATTCCAAAACCCGCTGTAGACATGCGGCCATACAGGGGTGGTCGAGGGCCGAACTTCGAGGTGGCTAATGCCTTGATTTTGTTGGGTGACGAGGTGGATCAGTGGAATACCTGGCAGGAAACGTATGATAGCCTTGTATCGCTCAAGGACGACGGCACCAGTACTGAGGAATACTTACAGTGGTTTCTCAGGGTGACGCGCACGAGGGTGAATCGCCCTTCCGAAGTGAGGACGTCATCGTACGCGCCACGTGAGGTCTATGACCAGTTCTGGGCATTGAGCATTGTAAGTCAGCTTGAGTGTCGTTTCAATATTGATTTGCGCACCTTCTCGACCATGCCTGAAATGATGACGGTGATTTTTCTATGCATGTTTGTAGGTTGACAAGGGCACTGAGATGTTCAAGCAGCTCGAGCGGTTTGACTGGTATGTCGCGCATGCGCCTGACAGTTTCAAGAGCTCCGTTGAGTCGTACAAGACTGATCTTCACAACTTTGGTGTTGCGTACCGGGGTTACCAAGGGGAACCGTCTACTCGCTCGCCTCCTGACCCGTTCGGCTCTCAGCACCAGCCCCAGAGTCAGGTGTGGGAGCCGTCTAGTGGCTTGCCTCCTGACGCGTACGGGTTTCAGCCCCAGAGTCAGGTGTGGGAGCCGTGTAGTCGCTTGCCTCCTAATACGTACGACTTTGTGCTGCAGAGTGAATTCTGGGAGCCGTCTAGTCGCTTGCCTCCTGACACGTACGACTCTCAGCGCCAGAGTCAGGTGACCCAAGTAGGAATCCAGGCCTCGCGCCCAAGCAACCGGTCGGATAAAGGACAAGCGACAAAGCCATTGGGGCGATGGAAGCGGGGTTGGATCGACCGGCACTACTTCGGGCCTGAACCTGTCAACGATTCAACAGACTTTCCTCTTGGAACATTGCTAGGTCACGCGGATGTGAGAATGTTGGCACCGGAGACAGATATTTCAAATTTTGTCATGAACGCTTATATAGATCTGCTCCGGATTAGAGAGCTACGTTATAACCATCGCGAAGATTTGAAGCTTAACATGTATCCCACTTATCTTGTCCCATTAATGGTGACCAGCATGAGGGAGTTCACAGAATCGAGGAGGCGAGGGGCAGGCATGGGTAAGTGGAAACCAGCTGGAAACCTGTTAGCCATGTTGACCGCAGAGAATCAATGTCACGCTGCTCATGCGAACCTTGTCATGATGCCTTGCCATCACGAACACCACTGGTTCCTATTAGTTCTATATCCAGCGAACAGAGCGGTCTACATATACGATAGCCTACGGGAGGACTCTCCCTATCGGTCGCTGGCACAGACATACAGCGAGTACATCACTGCAGTGGTTAGTTTTTATCGGTTGACCTTGGCTCATAGTACGACTCTTATCGTAACATATATTGATGACCTTTTTTTATTGTTGGATGCAGACTACTATCTTCTCGCTAGCGTGCCGAGATTATTCTGGGGAATCCATCACCAGGAATTCGACGGTAGATCCATGGACGGTCGAGACGATACAGGACCGACCAAAGCAATATAACAGTCATGATTGCGGGATTTACGTCCTCAAGTACATGGACTACATTGCTCGCTCGGAGGTGCTCAGATATACGTCGTGGACAAGGAAGGCTGCCTTAACGTTTAGGTATAGGATAGCCTGGGAGCTGAAAAAAAATGAAGCTAGATGGCTTCATTACCATTATCCTAATTAGCGTGACTATGGTGCAATGAGCAAAGAACCCCTGAATAAAATGTTCATAATTTTTTTATTGTTGCTACGAATTTGGCGATACAGTGTGCACGAATATTCATACATTATAGGATTTTCTGAAAAGAGTAGTATGGCTCGATTTTCGCCTAAATTCATATATATGGCCTATTAGCGTGCCTAAGGGGCAATGAGCAAAAAAGAAATGACAAAAAAAATTACGAGATTTTTCGGAAGCTATGAATTGGGCCCTAAAGTGTGCCCGAAAAGGCCCTTCCTAGGAAAACCCAAAAAATAATGTGTCTCGTTTTCCGCCGCAATTCTTACGAATGGGCTAACTAGCGTGCCTGAGGTGCAATGAGCAAAAAAGAAAGGGGCAAAAAAAATTGCGAGATTTTTCGGAACAACAAACCAAATCACAAATTAAAGATTCAACAAACCAAATCACAAATTTAAACATTATAAACGTTATTCGTTATACAACTGAAACATTAACCCTAACACTCTTCATCATCATCGTCCTCCTCGACCATACTGCCAGGTGCAAGACCTAACGCTTTATAATGGTTTCTCTTGTCATGATCAGTCATCTTATTACACAACGCACACTTTCGCAATTTTTTTTGACCCGTTTCTTTTTCAATCGGATTCTTCATGCGTATTTCTCGTTTTCGCCCTTTTGTTTGAGAAATAATTGGATAAAAAATGTCGTCCTCCTCACCTTGCATGCTAGTGCCGTCAATGACTGGCTGTTTGCCTCGATTGAATCTACCGGCTCGAGTCGTCCGAGTAGTCGGAGTGTCCCGTCTTTGTGGATCAGCCATCCTAAACTGTGCATGCTTAGCCGTATCCCGTGCGGCTGCTTCAACTTGATACTTGTACCCATCAAACGTTGACGCTGCATCCAATGATAAACTGTGCATGATGTTACAAAGGTGATTATATCGCAGCGGCTCAGATTGCTCGAAATCAACTGAAACATTGGGCACGTAAGGAATGTGACCGTGGACTCTATTGGCTTCCTTCGTCCACCGTTCCAAGATATACTGTTGAGGGATTTCACTAGCATTCTTCGAGATCAGAACCCTCAACGCGTGTCGACAAAGTATACCTTTATGCTCATACAATTGACAGTTGCAATTTACCAACCCGGTGTCCATACATTTAGCCACGGTAAAATGTCTTCTGTTCCTCGGAGTCGACGAAGAGCACGGATTGGGAAAATTCGTGACGTTCGTCAAAGCATAAACCTTGAGCTCTCTGGTGGAATACTCGTGCAACTTTGTCATGCCATATTGATTCGACTTTAGTAGTTCAACTTGAAACTGTCTAAACATTTCCTTGGTATAGACTTGGGCCGCATGAGCCTCCAAAGGTGAAAAGAGTAGTATGGCTCTTTCTCTGTAAGCCGTAGCCGCGTCGGCTTCTCTCTCACGGTAAAATTGCCTATCAACGGCTTTCTGCATCTCTACGACGAACTCCACTATACTTGAAGACTGGCTTACGTACCCATCAAAGAATGAATTCATAGCTTCGCTTCTCGAGGTCGTAGTCATTCCGGCTGCAAAAAACTTCTTGGTGTAGGCACCGACCCACTGTGTCTTGATCGCATACAACGATTGTAACCAGTCATGATTGTGCAAAGAGTAGTCATCCATTAACGTGGCCCACCTCTCCTCGAACACGTCTACCGTCAACGATTTCTTCACACATGTATTAAAGTCAGTCTTGAATTCCGGATGGTTTGCATATACATGGTGAAGCCGTTCGGGATATTTGTTGCTTATGTGCCACGTGCACAGGCCATGGTGAGTATCTGGAAGGACCTTAGCGATTGCATTTTTCATTGCCAGATCGTGGTCGGTGATGATGGTCTGTGGAGGAATACGATACATTGCTTGAAGCCACGTTTCAAATAACCACGTAAATGACTCCTCCGTCTCATCCCTAAGCAGGGCAAAGCCAAACGAGATTGACTGATAGTGGTGGTTCACCCCCGTGAACGGAGCAAAAGGCATAGAGTACTTATTGGTGCGGTATGTGGTGTCAAACGTCACAACATCCCCAAAATTTAGGTAAGCAGCTATAGAATGGGGGTCCGCCCAAAATATAGTACTAATGCGGTTCTCATCATCGAGTTGGATACTGTAGAAAAATCCAGAATTCTCACTCTGAAGGCACCTGAAGAGATCAATGGTAGCTTGAGCATCATTCCTACCGAAAGACTCTCTCTTCTGAGCACGAAGTTCATTTCGAAGGTCTACGTCGTTGAAACTCAACTTGTCAATCCCCCCAGCCTGGGCTGAGAAAACCCCCATCATCTTAGAAGGTGGAATTTTAGCGTCGGCCATTGTTGAAATCAGTTGTCTCTGTGCCGCGCGTATTTCTCGGTGTTGATGAATTTGACCAATCATACTAGGGGTGCACAACTGATGATTATGGCTCAAGTCCAATCCCGTCACAACCCAGTGGTTTTCTTTTTTCCGGTGTACTGCATACACATGGGCCTTGCAGCCGGTACCCGGAAATGTGTCGCGTTTTCTTTGTCTTGTTGTCCCTTCGTCACTGATCCGAACGACGGGGGGTACATGCGGTGCTCCTCTATGACACTCAAATAACCTTGCACCAATTTGATCGGTATTCACCCGTTTTCTACTCGTCTTAGTTCGAATACCGAAACCCATCGTTTTCGAATATGCTCTGTAGTATGCTTCGACTTCGTCAAGTGTTTGAAAAACTTGATCCAAGTAAGGTGGATCAGAACCTTCACAAAAAATATTTCCTCCAGTTGCATCCATATTTATACTGAAATCTAAAAAATTAAAATTATATCATTCTCAACAAGTCATAGAATTAAATAAAAGAAGAATGGACTCTATTTGCAGTGTAATTGTTGGAAATTTTGTATAATGTAAAATTACCAAAATAGCCCCCGATGAGCGGCAAATTACCGAAATGCCCCCGGGGGTTCATTATCACCATAACGCCCCAAATCAGCTTCGAAAGCACCTTTCAGGTGCTTTGCTTACATTTCTGGACGAAGCAGTCGATTGAAAAACTGAAAGGGGCAAAGTAACGAAAATACCCCTCTCGGGAATGCGAATTACCAAAATGCCCCCTGGCATCAGAAAAGCTTCATGGTTTTTTCAGTCATCGCCCCAACAAGCTTTATCTAATTCACAACTTTAAAGTATAACTTTTCGGATGTCTCACACCCTTTCCTGAACTAAAAGTGGTTCGGGAAATTCGTGTAATGTAAAATTAGGAAAATAGAACCCGATGAGCGGCAAATTACCGAAATGGCCCGGGGTTCATTAGGACCCCAACGCCCCGCGAAACGGCTTCAAATCAGCCTTCGCTAGGGTGTGCTTACATTTACGGACTGAAAAGACGTTCGAAAAAGTTGAAAGCGTAAAATTACGAGAATACCCCTCTCGGGCGGCGAATTACGAAAATGCCCCCTGGCATCGGGGAAAATCTCAAACGTGCTTTAAGACGCTATTCTAAGGCTGCTGAGTGCATCCTTGATCTAAAAAGCATTTTAGGGATTTTGTCGTCAAAAAATCCCGAACCGGTGTCCGGATCGAGTGCTAAAAAGCCCGTTCGGCAAAAAATTGCTACCGTCTTCGGAATGGCCCGAATTCCTGGGGAATGGAACCCTAGCCGCCTTCGCGAGGGTTTGCTTACATTTACGGACTGAAAAGGCGCTCGAAAAAGTTGAAAGGGGCAAAATTACGAAAATACCCCTCTCGGGCGGCGAATAACCGAAATGCCCCCTGGCATCGGAAAAAATCTCAAACGTGCTTTAAGACGCTATTCGAAGGTTGCTGAGTGCATCCTTGATCTAAAAAGCATTTTAGGGATTTTTCGTCAAAAAATCCCGAACCGGTGTCCGGATCGAGTGCTAAAAAGCCCGTTCGGCAAAAAATTGCTACCGGATTCGGAATGGCCCGAATTCATGGGGAATGGAACTTTCCAACATCCTAGGGCTCTCAAAAAAATTTCGCGCGAAACCGCGCTAGCTTGATATCTTAAATTACACTGCGAAGTTACAAGGTTGCGCGTATCAGTTAACCCATTTCCAGTATTTGGAAAAATCTGAAATTTTTACGTGATACAGATATTTTAAAAATAACTAGGGTCTCTTTTTTGTACTTTGGCAAAATCTAGCTCTAGCTATTTTTTATAAATTCGTGAAAAACTGTCTAATTAAGTTTTCACCTTTAGCGACCCCAACGCCCCGCAAATCGGCATCAAATCAGCCTTCGCGAGGGTTTGCTTACATTTACGGACTGAAAAGGCGCTCGAAAAAGTTGAAAGGGGCAAAATTACGAAAATACCCCTCTCGGGCGGCGAATAACCGAAATGCCCCCTGGCATCGGAAAAAATCTCAAACGTGCTTTAAGACGCTATTCGAAGGTTGCTGAGTGCATCCTTGATCTAAAAAGCATTTTAGGGATTTTTCGTCAAAAAATCCCGAACCGGTGTCCGGATCGAGCGCTAAAAAGCCCGTTCGGCAAAAAATTGCTACCGGATTCGGAATGGCCCGAATTCATGGGGAATGGAACTTTCCAACATCCTAGGGCTCTCAAAAAAATTTCGCGCGAAACCGCGCTAGCTTGATATCTTAAATTACACTGCGAAGTTACAAGGTTGCGCGTATCAGTTAACCCATTTCCAGTATTTGGAAAAATCTGAAATTTTTACGTGATACAGATATTTTAAAAATAACTAGGGTCTCTTTTTTAGACTTTGGCAAAATCTAGCTCTAGCTATTTTTTATAAATTCGTGAAAAACTGTCTAATTAAGTTTTCACCTTTAGCGACCCCAACGCCCCGCGAATCGGCATCAAATCAGCCTTTGATAGGGTTTGCTTACATTTACGGACTGAAAAGGCGCTCGAAAAAGTTGAAAGGGGCAAAATTACGAAAATACCCCTCTCGGGCGGCGAATAACCGAAATGCCCCCTGGCATCGGAAAAAATCTCAAACGTGCTTTAAGACGCTATTCGAAGGTTGCTGAGTGCATCCTTGATCTAAAAAGCATTTTAGGGATTTTTCGTCAAAAAATCCCGAACCGGTGTCCGGATCGAGCGCTAAAAAGCCCGTTCGGCAAAAAATTGCTACCGGCTTCGGAATGGCCCGACTTCATGGGAAATGGAACTTTCCAACATCCTAGGGCTCTCAAAAAAATTTCGCGCGAAACCGCGCTAGCTTGATATTTTAAATTAGACTGCGAAGTTACAAGGTTGCGCGTATCAGTTAACCCCTTTGCATTATTTGGAAAAATATGAAATTTTTACCTGATACAGATATTTTAAAAATAACTAGGGTCTCTTTTTTGCACTTTGGCAAAATCTAGCTCTAGCTATTTGTTTATAAATTCGTCAAAAGTCATAATTTTGACACCCTAAAAAATCGCTATTACCGAATCTTTCGAATGTAATACCCCGATTTGTAAAAACGTAATTTTGACGCCCTAAACACGAATTTTAGACTATGGTAAGAACAATTTAAGCGTAACAACAATTTAAATTAACATTGAATTATAAGAAAATTCAAAATACTTACTTGTTTTGACTTGAAAAAAAATGACGAAGAAATCCACCGATCTTCTAGCGTAAATTTTTTTGACGATAAAAAATTGTGGAGATTATGTAGGTGAGATAGGGAGAATGATGAGAGCGTAAGAAATAATTCGGGGGAAGAGGGTTTTTATAGACAGAAAAGTGAGCCGTGGGAGGGGGGGCCAACTGATGTTGTGCCATGTGTCGAAGAGGGGTGGGGGCCAAAACATGGGAGGAAATTGGAGGGAGGAGGAAAAGAGGGGTCTGCCGAAGGGGGTGGGGGTCTAGGAAAAAAAATTGACAAGTGGGGAGGGGGGTGGGGGCTAGGGGGGGAAATGGACAAGTGGGGAGGGGGTGGGGGCTAGGGGGGGGGGGAAAATGGACAAGTGGGGAGGGGGAAGAGGGGTGGGGCCAAGGTGGGGGTTACTTCGGGTGAGAGGAGGCAAGGCCGAAAAAACAAAAAAAAAAATGGACCGTGCGATTGGCCAAAAAAAAATGGACGGTGGGATTGGCCTTGGGCCAATCGCCTGACTTTCATGCGATTGGCCCAATGCCAATCATTGCCCCTTTTCGCCATAAAGGGCCCGGGCCAGCCGTTTTTTTTTTTTTTTTTTTTTTCTTAAGCAATCGCTCGACTGTCAAGCGATTGGGTGGGAAATTTTTTTTTTTATATATATATATGAAAGTCGAAACTGAGAGAAAGTGGTCACGTCACGTCCTACGTGAACACCCTCTCCTCCTGCCACGTGGATTATAAAATATCTAATATATTGCCAATTATTTTTACCCTTGTTGTCACATGTTTTAAGCCTTTATCATTTTCCAATCTCTCTCACAAACTCCCGCTCATTCACATCTCTATTTATATTTAACTTCCTATTTATGATTTTCTTCCCTAAATTATCTCCTTACTTTGACTTTAATTTTTTCTCATCACTTTAATTTTGTCATAATTTTCTCCTTAAATCTCTCCCTTTCTTTATTTGAAACTCTCTTTTCTATCATCATTGGCGGATATTATAATTTTATGTATTTTTAATATTAATCATTTTCTGGTTCCTTTTAATTCGTTGTTTTATATATATATATATATATATATATATATATATATATATATATATATATATATATATATATATATATAAATCTCCCTCCTTTTAAACCCCAATAATTACATATTTCTAAAATAATAATCTAAAAGTTTAAACTAAAAAAATTTCTCTACCTTTTTTTTCTTGTATATATATACAGGCTCTTTTTGAACCTTCACTCGTTTATATTTTCGTTATTGTATTTCACCCTTTATTGAGTATATGCAAAAAGAGGGATTGATTCTTCCTAATATGCAAAAAAAGGATGTTGTTTTGGTGAAAATTTTGTCTTCAAGCTGGATAGTCAATCATAGACAACAATTTCTTATATTTGTTTAATACCATACGCTTAAAAAAACAAAAGTGGTTCCTATTGTCGGTTGCTAATAGTTTCATCAAAATATGGGAGCATTGGTCCTATTTTGGAATTTCCTTAACCTTTCAATATTTTCATATTATATTTGGTTTTATATGTTTGGTTGGTTCTCTTTGTTATTTTTCTTCATCTCTATATCTCCGGTGATTTTATATGCTTACAGTAGTGTTGCTGTTAAAAATATGCTCCACGTATTTTTCGAAACCCCAGCCTGGACAGATAACCTGCAAGACAGAAAACGAGTGACCGCCGGGTGGGGTTTCCGGCGAAAAGCTCTTCGATGCTTAAGTCAGAGCGTAGCTACATGATAGTAATTCTGAAAAACCATTAGAGACCGTGTCTTTGTGTGTGTACTTGTTCACATACCTGGGGGTAGTCCCATTTTTATAGCTGTAAGAGAAGACTCCTAGTAGGACTGAGCCGTGGGCCAGAAGTGTTAGGATCGCGTTAAGATCTTCAAGGATCACGTCACGATCTCTGAGGACTCTTTCAGAATTTTGATAAGATAATCATTAATCCCAGTTTGATTGGGTTTGCCGGGTGTTCCCCAATTATTGGGAATTATACTTGAGTATATCATAAGCCCCCCACTTCCTTAGCCAAAATGTTTGGCTGAGGAAGTTATACAAAGTGTCTTTGAGACGCGTACCAGGTTTGTAAGGGATTCTCTATCTGCTTGTAGGGGTTAATAATATTCTATACTCCATGTGCTTGGACCTAAGCTCTCAGGGAGCTTAAGCCATAGAACTGTGCCCAAGTAGGGTGCTAGAACTCTAGCTCTTTGAGAGCTAGGTTGTAGAATATCGCCTAAGCAGGCTCTTCGAAATCGTCTTTGGGAAGATGAATCTGGGATCTCGAGATCCTTTAGGGTGTGTTTGGATATGAGATTTTGAAATACTGGGTATTTCTAAATGCTCTCATTTCGAAATCTCTTGATTTACAAATTCTATGTTTGGAAGAAAGGAAGCAAAAGGTTGTTAAAAAGGGTAGGAGGTAAGATTCCTAAAAAATAGGGAACTAGTTATTGTGGGTCTGTAAATTACTGATTGGGGTGGATTTGACAAATAATTAGTTCAAACTAGTTATTTGAATTGTGGATTTGGTGACCCCAAATCCACAGTTCAAATCACTCCGAAATTTCAAAAATTCCCTTTTAAACTATCCAAACAAGATATTTTGTCCAAGTGATTTACAAATACCCTACCAAAGTCAAATCCCCAGTTCAAATCCTATATCCAAACACACCCATGGTAGCCTCTCTAGAGAAAGGACACAAAGTTGTGCATGCAAGTTGTTGCATGTGCTAAGTGTTTGAATGTCCCCTCAAGGGGTCACCTCTCATTTGGAGGGTGTTTGTTTTGTGCAAGTGTGCGTTCTTTAGCTTGAGTTGACCACATCATGCTTGCGTTTTATTTTGACGCGAGCTCTTATCATCAACTAAGAGCTGGCAAAAAAGCCTCGCACTCACGCTTGGCTGGGTTTTGAATTGACAAAGAATGGTGGGGGATGAAGTCCCCACTTAGTGCTTTGTCGTTTCACGGGTTAGAACTATAACTAAACTGTTCATATAGAACTCGAGCTCTATCATGTCACCCTTGGGGGTGTTCGTCCCTCGAGGGACCGCCCTAAAGGGCTAGTGGAATGTAGAGTTCTGGTAAGTGCCCTTGAGGGCTGATGAAGCACATAGCTCATATAAATACCCTCACGGTGGGGGGGAACGGAACTTAGAGTTCTCGTATGCACCCTTGAGGGGGAATGGAGCTTGGAGCTTATGTAAATGCCCTGAAGGGCTGGACGGAACTTAGAGTTCTCGTCGTATGCACCCTCGGGAGCGAATAGAGTGCAAAGCTCATGAAAATAGCCTCAAGGGTTTGACAGAACTTAGAGTTCTCGATGTACGCGCCCTCAGGGGTGAATGGAGCGTTAAGCTCATGTAAATGCCCTAGAGGGTTAGACAGAACTTAAAGTTCTTGTCGTACGCACCCTCGGGGGCGGATGGAGTGCAAAGCTCATGTCAATACCCTCGGGGGTTTGACAGAACTTAAGGTTCTCGTCGTACGCGCCCTCGGGGGCAGATGGAGCACAGAGCTCATGAAAATGCCCTGGTAGGGCTGGATAGAACTTAAATTTCTCATCGTACGCACCCTCGGGGGTGGATAGAATGCAAAGCTCATATAAATACCCTCGCGGGTTTGACAGAACTTAAGGTTCTCGTCGTACGCGCCTTTGGGGGTGGATGGAGCGCGGAGCTCATGCAAATACCCTTGAGGGTTTGACAGAACTTAAAGTTCTCGTACTTGTTACCGTGGTGCCAAATAAGAAGGCGCGGGGCATGGAGCCAGTAATATGACTGCCGCAATGAAGCCCCCATATATCAAAGGGCACAGGGTATTAAAACCCATAATATGGCTGATATCATAAGATAAAAAGCCTTCTGCCTTTGAGAAGGCGTAGACATATAAAGACGGCTTTTCAACCTATCTGTAGGGCACGGTCGTAAGAAGACCTGTAGGAGCAATACCCGTATGCTTGACTGGACGAGCATATAAAGTTAGAGGACGCGAAGTCTGTTTGAGCAAAAATATCACTGATGATTAGTAGAGATAGAGAAGGCTAAGCTTGTCTGAGCAGGATATCACCGAGTGATAAATAAAGTCGTTGCCGCAGTTTATCAATATACTGAGAAGTAACTAGATTCAGTTTGCTGGTTGCATAAGCTTGAGCTTGCAGTTGTGCCAGGCATATTAGCGATGCCTATTAGAAGAAGCTGACGATGTGCTCTGATTCATTAATCGAGGTCACTGTGTGACCAGATATCACGAGATAATAGGTAATGCCGAGTCGGCACAATGCTGCAGCAGAAACTCTAGACATGACTTCAAGTCGCAGAGTGCTGTGAATTTGTTCCTTACTTATGAAGTGGTTTATACGTCACTGTTGATGCTTGCATGTACAGTTTAAACCCTTGCAACAAGAAAAAGTATATCCCTGAAAAACAACCTTTGAAGCAATAAAGCATATGAAAGTGCAGCTATGTTTTTAACATAGAAATAAGAACGGTGTTCAGACACCGTGGCCCCATTAGGGTTTTTGTCGGTTAGACGATATGAGCATGTTCAACTGCATGACGCGAGTGGGCTAAAAAAAAGTCATAGTTGTCGGAAGGCTCGACATCTAATGTGCTCGTGCCAACGAACACAACTGCATAATTCTAGACAAAAAATTAAATAGGTCTAGGTAATGAAAGTGCACAGGAAGCAGCCTTTAGGAAGGCTTGCTAGCGCCTAAAATTATAGTCGCTTTATTATTAACGACGGATATGCACTATTAGAAGTGCGCAAACTTTAAAGAATGCGCAGCATGTTTAGCCTAATTGTGCATTTAAAAAAACATAATGTTCAAAAGAGTTTCCAGCGTATGCAAATAAATAAAACAATGTAGGCCTTAAATTTATATAGGCCTTTTTTTACGGGTTAAAAGCGTAAAACTTTTAAACATGTGTGGCTTAACCCAAATTAATGAGACTTTTGGGGCTTAAACATAAATAGACTTGTTTTCGTAGGCGAAAAGTCTAATAGTCCTAAAAATCTGGCATATGTCTAATAAAAAAGACCCTGTGGGTCAAAGATATATATATGCATTTTTTGTAGGGGTTTGTAAAATTAAAAGAAAGAATGGACCTCTCTCTTATTTTTTGGTCTGGCCTTCTTTCATTGACCAGAGATCAACCATTAGCCTGGTGATATTGCGCAACCGTGAAGGACGTCGCTGTCGGTGGATGCACCGAGTCTGGCGGCGATGCCGGGGGCGCTGCTCGTCGAGGTCTCGGCCGACATGTTGTCGGCGAAGGGACACATTTGTGCATAGCGCAAATTGGCACAGTGGTGGTGGCATCTCGACAGTGCGTGTCTGATGGTCGCGCTATGCTAGACGACAAGGTGGCCCCCCATTGTTGGTTGCAGATCTAGAGCAAAGGTGGTCGAGGTGGCGCTGTTATTAGCTGTGCGTGGCGCCTGTCCCCTTGCCGACAACGGTAACAATGGCGCCCTTTGGAAGCTCGATTCCAGCGATTGTGTCAATTAGCGCTTGCGGTAGCAGCAACAATGTCGGCTGGTGTGGCGGTCTCTTGGAGGCGTCGCCACTGCCGATCATAATGGACGACGCGGTGAGGCCGCGATGGTGCAACACCGGTGCATAGTGGCGGCGATCTCTCTTCTCTTATCTTTTTTTTTTTTGTGTTTAGATATACAGTCCTGACGGCAGTGTCACGACGGTGATTGTTATGCGACTGGCGGCGGTGTTTATTTGTTGAGGGTCTTGACCCTTTCTGCGACGACGATCTTGGCTGGTATGGCGGTCACCTGGAGGCTCCGCTGCTCGTGGTGAACGGTGCCATCTGGGGAGGTCGATGTGGTTGCGCCGGCGCGGAAGCAGTGCGACCGCTAGTTACGGAGGGGACTTTGCCGATTGGTGCCTTTGAGGGTCGTGCTCATGGCATTGATCGGTGCAGGTCTGGTTGTGGCTATTTGTGACTGCGACGGCCATGGTGGCGGTGCTGCTATTTTTGGTTGTTGGCCGCTTATGATCTGGATTTTTTTTAATTGTTTGACGACGAAGGCCGTTGGTGGCGTCATGAATGTGTGCAGCAGTTTGTGATCAATACTTCAAATCTTCTTCTTTTTCGTCTTTTTGACGATAATTGAATCGAATTTGGAGACTTGCAACGACAATGGTTCCGACGCTTTGTCACTGACAGTTTGGGATATGACTGTTGAATTTTCTTGAGGTCAAACGGCTAGGCTGGCGGGTCTCACGGATGACGCCAATATGTTGCTGCTAAAAATATGCTCTGCATATTTTCCGGAACCCTTGCCTGGACCGATGACCTGCAAGACAGAAAACGAGTGACTACCGGGTGGGGTTCCCGGCGAGAACTCTCTTATGCTTAAGTCAGAGCGCATCTACATGATAGTAACTCTGAAAAAGCATTAAAGACTGTGTCTTTGTATGTGTACTTGTCCACATACCTGTGGGTGGTCCCCTTTTTATAGCTGTAGGAGAAGACTCCTAGTAAGACTGGGTCATGGGCTAGATGTGTTAGGATCGCGTTAGGATCCTCGAGAATCACGTCATGATCTCTGAGGACTCTTTTAGAATCCTGATAAGATAATCATTAATCTCCCAGTTTGACTGGGATTGCCGGATGTTCCCCAATAATTGGGAGTTATATTTGAGTTATATAATATGCATAATTTAGTTTTCAATGCTAGCACCTTTTTTTAAAAAATACTTTTTGAAAAAGTCCCTATTTGTTTCGCTTAATGTGATTTTTACATTATTTTGATGATTCTAAGTTTTCAAAATGCCTCTGCTCCAATATGCAACACACGGGATCAAAACTAGTCTCCCTATTCCTCTGGAATTTAAATTTCGACCCATTTTCTTGGCTAAATTGAAATGCATAGGGACCTCAAATTACCTTTCCGACATCTTTAGAAAACCTTATATTTGGCATTGCCTAAACTTTTCTTTTTTGGTGAATACATTTACAATACTGAAATAACATGCATTGCTGATGGGAGAGACATCAAAGATGAAAGACTTCAGGTTGGCCGCAAAGGCTAATGTAAAGCTTATTCTTCGCTTGCCAATACCTAATTGCAAACAAGAAAATTGTTGGTGCTGTTTTAGGGGTAAACATCAACTCCTTGTATGTTATCCAGATCAACCTTTTTGTAACTCTCTATGCCTGTAAGCATAAAATTAGTGAAAAATTATGCTAAGAGCTAGCATTATGCGCTCTATCAATATGTCACAACGGACTAAGCAGGAGCGAGTGCGAGAATGAATATATATATATATATATATATATATATATATATATATATATATATATATATATATATATATATATATATATATATATGGGAGCTGATCCGTTGAGAGCGTGGGCAAAATAGGAGAAGTTGCAAACGCGATCTGACCGTCCATCCCGAAAGATGGACGGTCCAGATCGCGTCTTTTTCAAAACCTGTCAGACGTCCGCCATACAGTATGGCGGACGGGTTTTTTTTACCAAATTGCCCCTCCCGCGCCTGTCCGCTACACAGTAGCGCGGAGGGCATTAATGTCCTGATGGGAGACAGCAAAAAGTCGTCCGCGATACTGTATGGCGGACGGCCCCTAGTCTGACACCTGTCAGGGCCTGTCCCGTCAGTTTTTTTGGCAATGACGGTTATCAGGTCCTTTCTGTCACGTCAACAGTGTCCGCTATATAGTTTAGCGGACGTATCGCCATCCGCGGTACTGTATTGCGGACGTTCAGTATACTTGCAAACGGCAGTAACTACGGCACCACTCTTCTCCACTCACAAAATATACACTTTCTACGCAATATCCAGTCTTTACCACCGGCGTTGGCAAGCATATCGGCGACATTCCGGTGTTCAATATACCCTAAATCGATCACGTAAGTTCACAAAATCTACGATTTTTTGTCTGTAATATTCGGTTAAGATGAATATTGCGTTTTATATATGTATGTTCTTGTTCTTTGCAAGCGTTTGCAAAATCCGATTCCGTAATAGTATATATATTTATACATATGAGTACATATGCTAACATTGTACGTATCATTCATGTGCTAACTCGTTATATGTATTATGCATGTGCTAGCGTCGTAGTTTCGCTTCTTATTATCAAAATCCAAAACGTAAAATCCAAACTGAGAAGGTTTTTCCATAATTTCAGTTGCAAAAAATGGAATTTAACCCTGGACCTGAAGACCCATCCGTGTTATACGACCAAGCTAACCATATCAGTACGCTCATATGGGATGGTGGAGTAAGATACATTATTTATAAACTTTTCTTATTCTTACGAACGTTGTATATACCGTTGAGAGCGCTTAAATTGTATTTATTAATTCGTAGGAAAGAGAACTTGTCAACACCGTAGAAGTATCTCGCGATATAGTATCGTGGAAACTGAACACCGCCCAGAAGAGGATACTGCGTGGAATTGGGTTTGGGATTTTCACGCATGGGCAGATATTTCAACAGCTTGACCGGGCCTTGATAGGTGCCCTTGTTGAGAGGTGGAGAAGTGAAACGAATACGTTTCACTTCCCGCTCGGAGAGCTGGCAATTACCCTAGAAGATGTAGGGTTCATCTTAGGGTTGCCGGTGACGGGGCTGCCGGTAATTGCTCCTCCGTCAGAAGCAACGAAGACGAGAACCGCTAGGGACTTCCTCCATTCGATACCCCAGGATAAATTTAGCAGTGGTGGTATAAAGTTGAAATGGTTGGTAGATACGTACGGGGTATTGCCGGAAAACTATACGGGCCATGAGCTTGTGCTTTACACAAAAGCCTTCCTCTGGTGGGTGATGGGGGCAATTTTATTCCCAACGACGTCGAAGAACACGGCCAGCGTGAAATATTTACCGTTGTTGAGTAACCTGGCTGAGGTTGGAGATTATGCATGGGGTGCAGCGGTTCTTTCGTATCTGTACCGAGCATTGCACAAGGCAACGAGGCCCGACTCCAAAGCCATATGTGCATGTCTCTCGCTATTGCAGGTATATCATATAAATCCTGTCTTCGTTATTGTTTTTTTTTGTTTTCGCTTTTGTTGAATCGACGATATAAATATAATTTGTCCATTTTTTCAGGTGTGGTCTTATGAACACCTTGCTCCCGGTTCACCGACGCGTAGGGATGGAACCGATAGAGTGTGGCCTCGGTTGCGTGCTTGGGAGTACAGCCGGAATAATAGCCACTACCGCAGGAGAGTCGATCCCCATCACAACATCACGTTCTATCGAGGGGAGTTCGACCGCCTATCTCCGGGCCAATTGCGTTGGGCACCGTACATAGGTTTGGCGCGACGGGTTGAAGAGTCGTTCGTCTTCACGCTATCCGGGTTGCAGCGCACACCCCTCATCCACTTCGAGGTCGCAGAGTGGCAGCTGCCAGACCGAGCAATGCGCCATTTTGAGTTGGAGCAGGGTTTGCCCGCCGGTGCCCCAGATATGAGGGTTAACAGGGACCCACCGGATGTCGGGCGGTTTGGCAAGGCCAATGCGCAAGAATTGTGCGCGGCCGAACTAGAGCTCTGGACTTCTTGGCAGGACACACTGGCGGCCATCGTCTCGGAGCCGGACCCCGTTATCAGCATCGCGGAGTATGATGAGTGGTACTCCCGCATCACGCGGAGGAGAGTAGCCCCAGTCAACTTTGAACGCGGGGCGAGGTATGCGCCTAGGGGTCAGATCGACGAGCAGATGGCATACAATCTCGTAAGTTGCCCAACTTGTCTTCAATATATCAGAACTGATTAAAGTTACTTATTTGTTATCTCTTTGGATGTAGGTTAATGCCTCGCTTGCATTCTTCCAGAAGTTGAGTGAGCGGAAGGATCTGATGAGCGCAATGGGCGAGGATCTTCGCCAACAGGCTGCTGCACTGGCTATAGGCTGCGGGAATTTTGTGCGGCAAGCATCGGGACAGTCTTCGGTCGACAGCCCGGGAATGGGTTATACGGGCGCCAGCCAGTATAACGTTGATCCCTCCGGGCAAGCTTCAGGGGTGAGCCAGGGAGTTGGTGGTCCATCTGTACCGGGGATGGGACATGCTCAAGCGTCGTGGGCCGATTACAGCGGCCCGACCTTCGATTTGTTCCCGGAACCCCAACCCCTCTCTCAGAGTCAAGTCACGCAAGAGTGGCAATACGGTTTTAACGAGGCACTGCCCATTGTCCCGTGGGCGGGACCGATTGGCGGCACCGAAGGGCAATATCAGCGGGAGGAAGAAATGGCCGGCGAGCAATATCAGCCGGCAGGCGCCCCCGAAGGCGATTATCAGCCGGCCGGGGCCCCCGAAGGCGACTATCAGCCGGCCGATCCGTTGGTTGGAGGCCAATTTCTTCCGTTGCTCTTGCCCCCCGGCGGAGGGCAAGAGCAACCGGTCGACCCCCGAGGGCAATATCCGAAAGGGCATCCAGCCAGGCCCCTGAAGCCGCATAAACACCACCTAATCCATCACCGTTATTTTAGTGGGCCCCCCCAGACGAAGAGTCGTATGCCGTGAAAAACCCGCAGGGCTTGGATTACAGTGTCTCGTGGAAAGAACTGTCCACGCTGGCGCCGGGGATGTGGTTAGACAACTTCGTCATCTCGCACTACGTGCAAATTCTGCGGCAAAGGAGTCGGGAGCAGCCTAACTACGGTCCGCGCATTTTTATTCTCGACGCTTACTTTCACAATATGCTAGTACAAGACTTTAACGAGTGGGACAAGGCGAGGAAGCAGGCGAGAAAGGCGAAGGCCGAGATGAAGTGGAGACCGTCCGCTAACCTACTCGCATATCTTGGTCGGCCGAGTCCAGAGCGCGCAAGTGTGGCGGATGTGTTTCTACTCCCTGCTATAATTAATGCCCACTGGTTCTTGATTTGCTATGAACCGGTAACGAATACCGTATCAGTCCTTGACAGTCTCTACGATGATACGGACGCGATTGGTGTGATTGAAATGTACGTAGGCTTAGGGATGTTGAATCCAATGGTAAGAGCCGGTTTACTTCTTATTGTAACTTGCATACTGTAGAACTGATTAATCGTATTATGTTTGCTATGTCTAATGTTTAATGCTTATCCTCTTACTCGCAGAATCTATTTGCTGCCATGGTCAATAGAGAGCGTTCTCGAGAGAGCCGAGGGAGGGCAGCGGGCGATAGGGAGGTTGTTTTCCGATTGAAGAGGACTAGGCCCAAGCAACTTAATACCTCGGACTGCGGCGTCTACCTCTGCATGTACATGGATTACATCTGTCGGTCGGAGAGCCTCAAGAAGACCGTCTGGACCCAAGACTGCATAGACTGCTTTAGGTATAGGATGGCTTGGCAAATTATCAATGGCCGGCCTAGACCTATTAGATATATTGTAAATCCGTGTAATTGACAATGTTTGCGTATAATAACGTCCGCTATATATTTTCATGGCTATTTGTCCTTAAACTTCTTGAATCTTATCGTTTGAATGCGATTGACGATTTCATCTGTGTTGACTGAGATGTGATCGTTGTTGAATGCGATTGATTTGATGCGATTGATTTGATTCAGTGATATGGTTGTGTTGTTCAGCTGAGTGTTTTATTTGTTCTGTGTGATTTGCTTTCAGCAGGGGAGACTAGATATGGCCGAAAAAAAACAAAGTGTTGTGGAAAGTATATTCTGCTTCGCTGTCCGCGATATAGTTTAGCAGACGTAAATAGGGCCCCAAAAAAACTAAGTGCTGGGGATGGAGGGTACATTCTGCTTGGCTGTCCGCGATATAGTTTAGCGGACGTAAATAGGGCCCCAAAAAAAACTAAGTGCTGGGGAGGGAGGGTACATTCTGCTTCGCTGTCCGCGATATAGTTTAGCGGGCCACAATAGGGCCCCAACAAAAACTAAGTGCTGGGGAGGGAGGGTACATTCTGCTTGGATGTCCGCGATATAGTTTAGCGGACGTAAATAGGGCCCCAAAAAAAACTAAGTGCTGGGGAGGGAGGGTACATTCTGCTTCGCTGTCCGCGATATAGTTTAGCGGACGTAAATAGGGCCCCAAAAAAAACTAAGTGCTGGGGAGGGAGGGTACATTCTGCTTCGCTGTCCGCGATATAGTTTAGCGGACGTAAATAGGGCCCCAAAAAAAACTAAGTGCTGGGGAGGGAGGGTACATTCTGCTTGGCTGTCCGCGATATAGTTTAGCGGACGTGCCGAGGGCCCGAAAAAAAACTAAGTGCTGGGGAGGGAGGGTACATTCTGCTTCGCTGTCCGCGATATAGTTTAGCGGACGTAAATAGGGCCCCAAAAAAAACTAAGTGCTGGGGAGGGAGGGTACATTCTGCTTGGCTGTCCGCGATATAGTTTAGCGGACGTAAATAGGGCCCCAAAAAAAACTAAGTGCTGGGGAGGGAGGGTACATTCTGCTTCGCTGTCCGCGATATAGTTTAGCGGACGTAAATAGGGCCCCAAAAAAAACTAAGTGCTGGGGAGGGAGGGTACATTCTGCTTGGATGTCCGCGATATAGTTTAGCGGACGTAAATAGGGCCCCAAAAAAAACTAAGTGCTGGGGAGGGAGGGTACATTCTGCTTCGCTGTCCGCGATATAGTTTAGCGGACGTAAATAGGGCCCCAAAAAAAACTAAGTGCTGGGGAGGGAGGGTACATTCTGCTTCGCTGTCCGCGATATAGTTTAGCGGACGTAAATAGGGCCCCAAAAAAAACTAAGTGCTGGGGAGGGAGGGTACATTCTGCTTGGCTGTCCGCGATATAGTTTAGCGGACGTAAATAGGGCCCCAAAAAAAAACTAAGTGCTGGGGAGGGAGGGTACATTCTGCTTCGCTGTCCGCGATATAGTTTAGCGGACGTAAATAGGGCCCCAAAAAAAACTAAGTGCTGGGGAGGGAGGGTACATTCTGCTTGGCTGTCCGCGATATAGTTTAGCGGACGTAAATAGGGCCCCAAAAAAAACTAAGTGCTGGGGAGGGAGGGTACATTCTGCTTCGCTGTCCGCGATATAGTTTAGCGGACGTAAATAGGGCCCCAAAAAAAACATATATTCCCAACATTTTACATGCTTCAAAAGACGGGATACACCAATTAGAATGACATGTGGATGAGTGCCGGTTGGAATGAAATCCTAGCATGCAGTAGAAAGAGATATATATATCACTCTTCATTTGACATATACTCATCAGATAAGTACTGATCACTGGTTAAAATATTGTTTCTCTCGTTTGATGTGAGCTGCCTCCCACTAGCCTCGGCCATTTCTTCCGCAAGTTGAAGCATATAAAATCGTTTTCTACGCAGCAACATCCGGTTATTCTCCATACGAATTTGGCGCACAGCTTTCTTACACTGCGTAACATTACGCCGCGACATAGTAAGTGAACGACGTTGCGGCACAGGTGCACTCAGCGTGGTGAGATCCTGGTGTAGCGCTTCTGATTCCTTAACTCGATATGCCCATTCTCTCCGTAAACCGCAATAATACTCTCTGGGATCCGTGTACTTCACTTCTTTGTAGTCGTCGTTCCTTTCACACAACAACCACACAGTCTCACGTCCCCGCAGACTAGAACTCCCAGGAACTCCTGCCATTTAACTTTGTTTTGGTTCTAAAGCGATGAGCATGGCTAACATATATAAATAAGCCCACATACCCATACACAATATATTTGTGTGATAGCTACACAATAGTCTGTCTATCTCTTGTGACAAGACAAGTCGCTGGACATTAAAGATGACAATAGTTGGAGACAACAGCATGCCCGTGTCATAAAGTTGACAAGTCTTTGGTGACAAGACAATTCTCTTTGGTGACAAGACAAGTCTCTAGTCTATTGCCAACGTTGGGTCACATCTCATAAAGTAGAAACTGTAGCTCTTTCATAAAGTGGTCCCGTTTCAAAGTATATATAAGTACATGCATTGCTCATTGCAATGGGCATAGAGTGATATACTCCCCAATTTCATAACAACTCTGGAAATGTCATATACTCCACGAGATATTTTTGAAGCAATGGGTCGTTACTGGGCGGGCGAAGATGAATTTTACTATTCTTTGCGTCCAAGTTTGCGTTACTCATCAAGCTATGTGAATACATTACGTGCAGAATGGTCTTATCGGATGAATGAACACGAGGTCCTAGTAGCTGATTCACGGAGCATGAATATACCCATACCTCGACAAAAGGCAATCAACATGCCTCGAATTACGCACATGGAGCTTGAAAGGGCACTTCATCGAATACGCGAGGAAAATAATAGAATGCGAGTTCGTCAAAGTAGGCATAACTTACGTCGTATGGCACGTGATGCACATGAAGATGGCAACAACAATGAAGCACAAGTATACTGGAACATGAGCTTCGAAGAAGGAAATGTTTCCGATGCTCCAGTTTCAGATGAAGATGCCTGAAGATCGAGTTCTATAGCGGACATAAGGGCCTCCGCTTAGGCCGGGGTTCGGGAAGGTCGGAACTAAGTGTCTGGTCCGTGCCAACCATTTTCTGGTCCAAGTTGCAGACAACCATTTTTCTCTCCTAGGTCCGCTATATAGTATAGCGGACATCCCCGCAGAGGCAAAGTCTCGGACATTTGATTGTCCCTACGAGATGTCCGCTATATAGTATAGCGGACATCTACGCCCGGTGGTTCTACGCCCGCACAATACAGTACGAAGCTTACGTCATAGTGGTGCAGCAGATCGTTGTCTGCAACTTGGATCAGAAAATGGTTGGCACGAACCAGACACTTAGTTCCGACCTTCCCGAACCCCGGCCTAAGCGGAGGCCCTTATGTCCGCTATGTAGTAGAGCTAGAAGTTGTAGCGTTCTGTCTGCAGTTTTAATAAATTGGCTTGTTTTAGTCGCATTGTAGCATAATGCTGTTTTAATAAATTGGCGCCCCGAAGGCTTGTTTTGGCGTCAGAATCAACAACCTCAATATCGATAAACAATAAAGAACGTAGGATTCACAATCAACGATCTCAATATACCGACGGAATCTCAAACGACACAATTAACGTACGATTCACAATCAACGATCTTAATATATCGAGGGAATCTCAAACGACACAATTGGGCACAATTAAGCGAGAAAAAATTTCGAGGTGATTCAACAACATAAATAATTTTATTAATAATAAATTAGGGTTCACATTGGGGGAAAGAAATTTTTTCACAAGTGCTCCGATCAAAGATTACAACTTGAAAATCCCACCACCCAAGGTGTTCAAACAATACAAAGTCCCCGAGTTCGAGGCCATGCTGGCAAATCCGGAAGTTGCGTTACGACGAGCGTGTCGATGTGAATCGTACCCATGTGACGAATAAGGTGCCAAGGTTACGTACGAAGCATACGAAGCGAAAAAAGTGTGAAAAGGGGTATGCGGGAAAGGGGTGAACCACCGGGGGAAAATGGCTGAGGCCAACCCCCTAGGCATTGGGGAAGGCCGAGGCCAACCCCCTGGGGTTGGCCAAGGCCAAATGGCCAACTTCCATTTTCAGAGCCCAAGGCCACTTCTCCTTTTACCAACCTCGGGCGCGCCGTCGGTAGGTGTTTTGATGAGCAAAGACAAATCCGGAAGTTGCGTTACGACGAGCGTGCTACCAAGAATCGTACCCACATGATGAACAAGGTGCTAGTGTTACGTACAAAACGTACAAAGTTGTTTTTGTATGTTTACCATTTTCATTCCCGTTTTCATTACTGTTACTACCATTTTTTCAGTATTACCCTTGCCACCATTCTTGCTTGCTGGAGTGCCATCCCGTTCTTTTTCCCGGCAGGATTCGTAATCACAAAGGATGATTTCACACGCAGATAGAGTAAAAGCAAGACACATAACACAGATGGGTGACCACATAAATAAGGAATTCAAAGATGGTGGTTACAGAAGTAAGGAATTCATCCATTTCAAAGATGAGCCTAGATAGAGAGAAATCATATAATTAAAGCAAAACACGCATAAACAAAGATAATGGGGGGTGATTACTGTGGGGCCGTAAACGAGATCTACGGCGATGAACATCTCGATATAGACGAAGGGCCAGGGAGGGAGACGCTCCTCTCGAACGGCGAACCTGGTGTAGTTGTCAAAGAACGCGAACATGTCTGCTTGAAGGAAGAGATCCTATTTCAACTCCAGAATGCTATAAGCAAATTTGCCAAGGAGGACTACGTGATTGCCGACGTGGATTCCGGCGAGATCTCGGCAGTGATTGACGGCCTGCTCGACTTTCCCAAGGAGGACGATGTGATTGCCGACGCCTTCTGCGACAATCTCGTCGTGGATTCCGGCAAGACCTTGACGGTCACTGCCATCAATAATTTCATTCCTCCATCTCCGGCGAAACCTCGACGAGCAGCTTGAAGGGACGGGGTGAGACGGAGTTTTCAGATCCAGGCAATGGATCTGAAAATTAGAGAGAAAGGGTCTACCTTTCCTCTGTAATGATAGACAAAGATGCACATAGGAGAAGGGTAAACAGTGGCGTGGGTGACTCTCTCTCTGACATGAATTCAACTTTGTCGAAAAGGACGAAAAAAGCTGAAAACACCTTAGAGCTGTTTTCCCTTTTTTTTTGCTACTCTTTGGATTTTGTATTCAAAACGAATACCCAAAATGATAAAAGTACAAACAAAAAAAAAAACATCTTGTTGTTATCATTACAAAATTTAAGTACAGAATAACATAAACGTACGTCCCGTAATAAATCCCACCCACCCCGAAGATGATGACGGCTAGTAGCCCTGTGCTTGGTCTTTAATCTATTGCTATTTATTCATGCAAGAGGACCTAAGACCTCCATGATTGTCCTGACCCAGCCACGGGGAAGAGAAACGGACCAAAGGCAATAGAAATGACGTCTTAAAAAGGAAGACGTCGCACGGTTGTATCATGTCATTTCTATTATCATGTTATTGAAAGTTTTTTTTTTTTTTTTCCCGTGGCCTAAGGTTGTTAAGACAGAACCTCATGGCGTAGCCCCATTCCCTTCGCGGTTTGCTGCCATTCTTGACAGGCCAGTTACAGTGTACTGGTGAGTTGCAGATACTGTTCACCAGCCCAGCATCAATATGGGACTACATTCTGGGTTAGGAAGACAATGTTGTATGAAGGGATTACAGAAGACCATGATTATGTTATGCCACTTAAAAAGCAAATCGTCGACGAGTTCATAAGCAAAGGATTGCGGCGAACTGAAAAGGCAAAAACGTTCTTAATTAGGAAGAGAATGTGGTATGGAAGGATTACAGAAGACCATGATTAGGTTATGCCAATTACTAAACAAATCGTTAACGAGTTCACGTAGAAGTGAAAAGGTCTTTGGACACTGATATAACTCAAATATAACTCCCAATAATAGGAGAATACCCGGCAATTTCAGTCAAACTAGGAGATTGAAAATTACCTTATCAGGATTCTAAAAGAGTCCTTAAAGATCGTGACGTGATCCTCAAGGATCCTAACACGATCCTGATTGGATTAGTCAACAACCTAGTCCTAATACGACTCTTCTTCCTACCCCTATATAAAGGGGTCTACCCCCAGGTATGGGGGGAAGACACAACTACACACGCAGATACACATTGTGTCTTTCATGCTTTTTCAGAGTTACTATTATGCAGCTGCGCTCTGACTTAATCGGAGAGTTCTCCGTCGGGAACCCCACCCGGCGGTCACTCGTTTTCTATCTTGCAGGTCATCGGTACAGGCTCGGGTTCGGCAATGTACGTGGAGCATGTTTTTAGCAGCAACAGATTGGCGCCATCCGTGGCACCCGCCAGCCTAACTGTTTGATCTCAAGAAAATTTAACAGTTTAACTTGGGGCCGCGGTGTCTGAACACCGCTCTTATTTCTGTGTTAAAAACATAGTTGAACTTGTAAGTTCGTTCTTAATTCTGTGTTAAAAACATAGTTGGACTTGTAAGTTCATGTGCTTTATTGCTTCAAAAGCTGTTTTTCAGTCACGTACTTTTTCTTGTTGCAAGGGCTTAAACTGCGCCCACGAGCATCAACAGTGACGTATAAATCGCTTCATAAAGCGAGGAGCAAATTCACCCTGCGGCTTGAAGTCACGTCTAGGGTTTCTATTGCAGCATCTTGCGGACTCAGCATTTATCTTGTGATATTCGGTCGCACAGTGACCCCGATCAGTGAAGCAGAGCACATTGTCAGCCTCTGTTAATAAGCATCACTAATATGCCTGATGGTCTTCGCATCCTCTATACCTACTGATCATCCGCAAGCTTTATATGCTCATCCAGTCGAGCAAGCAGATTATGGTCTTCTATATTGCTCCCACAGGTCTTCTTGCGACCGGACCCTACATATAGGCTGAAAAGCCATCTTTATATATCCACGCCTTTTCAAAGGCCGGGGGGCTTTATATTTTATAAGATCATTCTTATACAGGCTTAATGCCTTGTGTCTTATCAGACAGGGAGGTTCGCTACAGCGGCCATATTACGGGCTCCATGACCCACGGCTTCTTATTTAGCACCGCGGTAACAAGGACGAGAAACCCCCGAGGGCGCATACGACGAGAATTCTAAGTTCCGTCAAACCCTCAAGGGCGCGTACAACGAGAACTCTAAAGTTTCGTCAAACCCCCAAGGGCGCGTACAACGAGGACTCTAAAGTTTCGTTAAACCCCCGAGGGCGCGTACGACGAGAACTCCAAGTTTCGTTAAACCCCCGAGGGCGCGTACGATGAGAATTCTTAAATTCCGTCAAACCCTCGAGGGTAAGTGCATGAGCTCCGGCTCCATCCGCCCCCGAGGGCGTGTATGACGAGAATTCTTAAATTCCGTCAAACCCTCGAGGGTAATTGCATGAGCTCCGCGCTTCATCCGCCCCCGAAGGCGCGTACGATGAGAACTCTTAAGTTCCATCAAACCCCCGAGGTATTTGCATGAGCTCCGCGCTCCATCCGCCCCCGAGGGCGCGTACGAAGAGAACTCTTAAGTTCCGTTAAACCCCCGAGGGCACGTATGATGAGGAATTTAAGTTCCGTCACACCTCAAGGGTGGTCCCTAGAGGGACGAACACCCCCAAGGGCAACAGGATAGAGCTCAAGTTCTATCCGAACGGTTTAGCTACAATTCTAACCCGTGAAACGACAAAGGACTATGGGACTTCATCCCCCCACCATTCTTTGTCAATTCAAAACCCAGCCAAGCGTGAGTGCGAGGCTTCTTTGCCATCTCTTAGCTGATGATAAGAGTTCGCGACAAAGTAAAACGCAAGCATGATGTGGTCGGCTCGAGCCAAAGAACACACACTTGCACAAAATGAACACCCTCCAAGGAGAGGTGACCCCTCGAGGGGACATTCAAACACTTAGCACATGCAACAACTTGCATGCACAGCTTTGTGTTAGGCTACCATGGGGCACAGCCTCTAAAGGATCTCGAGATCCCATGATTCGTCTTCCTAAAGATGATTCCGAATAGCCTACTCAGGTGACATTCTAAGACTTGGCTCTCGAGAGCTAGGGTTCTAGCACCTTACTTGGGCAAAGTTCCAAGGCTTAAGCTCCCGCTTAGGTCGGAGCACATGGAGGAGAGAAATATTGTTACCCCTACAAGTGGATGAGAATCACTTACAAATCTGACGCGTGTCTCGAGACACCAGGTATAAACTTCCTCAGCCATACATTTTAGCTAAGGAAGTGGGGGGCTTATGATATAACTCAAATATAACTCCCAATAATTGGGAAATACCCGGCAATCCCAGTCAAACTGGGAGATTTATGATTGTCTTATCAGGATTCTAAAAGAGTCTTTCAAGATTGTGACGTGATCCTCGAGGATTCTAAAACGATCCTGATTGGATTAGTCCACAGCCTAGTCCTAATAGGACTCTTCTTCCTACCCCTATATAAAGGGGTCTACCCCAAGGTATGGGACAACTACACACAGATACACATTGTGTCTTTCATGCTTTTTCAGAGTTACTATTCTGTAGCTGCGCTCTGACTTAAGCATCGGAGAGTTCTCCGCTGGGAACCCCACCCGGCGGTCACTCGTTTTCTGTCTTGCAGGTCATCGGTACAGGCTCGGGTTCAGCAATGTACGTGGAGCATGGTTTTAGCAGCAACAGACACAAAGGAAATGACTGAAAAGGCCTTGCAAATGCGATATACAGGAGTACAAAAAACCAACTTGCTTCAACCAAATTTCAGAGCACTCTCTTCTTCAAGGAAGAGAAAGAGCAATAATGAATGGAAAGCGAGGTCATGGACTTCAGCATGGGCAGCAATGTTTCGGAATTGGGACAATGCAGCCATCTACCAGGAGGGAATCAAGCGCAGAGTAGATTATATACCGTGAGCAAGGACTATGGACTTATAAGCCACAAGGAAAGGACCATGAACCAGATTTTTAAAACACTTTTGCATTGCACATCTACAAACAGGGCTGAAATTTACACAACCCGAACCACCTAGCTGTTCATAAGTTCTAAAGCATTAACGAGATAACAATCAAAAGTAGGTGCAATGAAAATCCAAACAGTCAACTATACCTAGTCAAGCTCTAAATCTCGTTACTCAGAAAGGTTAACGAAACACAGATTCCAACAAAGCTTTTTACATCACTCTACCAAGAATGAACACCCTTTTCAGATCAAACAACATGGCATCAAAAGCAAGAAAGAAACCACTCTATTAAGCTATATATTCCATAAGTATTGGAAATGGATGTTTTGGTAAAAGTAAAAGCACAGACTCGTTTAGACATTTCATCAAACACCTCTAGCTCGACCCACGCTTGGCCAGTCTCGGCGAAGTCCTAACCCCACCACTCCTTTTTTCGTCTTTTCGGCTCCGAGTCCGTAAGGCCACCGTCTCCGATCCACTGCTTGATCTCTTTACCGGTGAAATTGGGGAGCTGCTCTCCGCCGCCACCCGGTCAAAATCATCCCACAGCTTCCTTGCCGGCCGCGGCTTCAGCGGAGAAACAACGCCGTCCCACCCTCTCTCCTCCACCTCATCATCCTCATCCACCAGCCCCACAAGCCGCCGCCTCCGCTTGGCCGCAAAAGGGGCGGGAGGCGGCGACGGGCTCGGATCCCGGTCAACCCGGGTCGGGGCCGACCCAGCGGACGATTTGGTGTGGATGGGTTTTGCGGGGCTCGGGTGCGCGTTCCGCTTTTTGAGGGCCTTCTCGCGCTGGGCGCGGAGCTTCACGACGCTGCCCTCGATGCGACCCTGGAGGCGGTGGCGCTTGACGTTGAGGCCGCCCATGGACCAATGGGCTTCTTGGGCCCAGGACATGAGCGGGTCAGTGACCGGGACGGGCGGGTCAACCCGGTCGTTGCTGAACTTGACGTCGGTGTAGATCCGGGGCCGTGGGAGGCTGCTGCCGTAGAATCTTCCGGGACCCAGGGCTACAACCATGGCTTGATTGTTGTGTATAAACAGTATCGAGTGCGTGATTTCTGAAGAGTGAACTAGTGAAGTGCAAACTGTGTTGCTTAGGAGTTTTATAAGTGATTATATATAGAGAGTGGGGGATTCTGCGTTATCAATATATTGGCGGGAACTTTTGGCGCCCAAAATCTACCGCTAAAGTTGAATGAAACAAAGAGCATTGACGCTGCGGGCATTCCCCCTTTTTTTTTTTTTTTTCTCTTGTTAAAATTTTTGGGGAAGGTTGTTTTCAATGAAAGTGTCTATCTCCATGACAAAATAATGTACTTTTAGCGATATACTAAGGGTTCGTTTGACAAAAAAAAAAATTTGGTTTTCAGTTTTTAAAGAGCAGTTTTTTAAAGAGCAGCTTAATTTTTTTTTTTTATAAAAATAAGTGGGTGTTTGATAACCCTTTTTTTTTTTGAGATTTTTTTTTTTTGGGTGTTTGGTAACCCTTTTTATTTTGACTTTTTTTTTTTTTGGTGGTTTGCGGTGGCGGTGGTGGGGTGTAGCGGTGGCGGCCGGAGGTGGCAGCCGACAGTCTCCGGCGGCCGGAGGTGGCTGCTGGTGGTTGCCGGCGGCCGGAGGTGGCAGCCGGCAGTCTCCCGCGGTGGTCGCCGGCGGCCGGAGGTGGCTGCTGGTGGTCGCCGGCAGTGGTCGCCGGCGGCCGGAGGTGGCAGCCGGCAATCTCCGGCGGCCGGAGGTGGCTGCCGGTAGTCTCCGGCGGCCGAAGGTGTTCGCCGGTGGCCGGAGGTGTTCGCCGGTGGCCGGAGGTGGTCGCCGGCGGCCGGAGGTGGCTGCCGGCAGTCTCCGGCGGTGGTCGCCTGAGGTGGCTGCCGGCGGTGGGAGGGTGGTGGTGGTGGTCTAAGAAAAAAAAAACCAGTTTCTGGAATTTTTTTTTTACTCTTCAGTTTAAAAACTGGTTTTTAAAATTGAAAAAAAAATGATTACCAAACGCTCCTTTTTTTTTCAGTTTTTAAAAACTGAAAAAAAAAAAAAGAGGAAATTTTTTTTTTTAAACTGGCCCTAATTTTTGCAACAAAATTTTATGGTTTGAGAGATATATCTTCCAGTTTTATATTCACATTCAAATACGGCAACCCTAAAAAATGAACCCCAAAATTTGTCGTAAAACTATGGCATTTCTTGTAACTTGCAACCTTAAATACTGTTAGAACCTTCAGCCAGGGGTGGATCCAGAAAGTTTAATCAGGAGGCGCCAAAAAGACAAAAAAATTGATGGCTAACATAAAAGAATACAGAAAGTTTAAGTTCATCAACATTACTACTGCTAACATTTTTTGTTTGAAAGAAAGAATCAATTGTACTTAACTTTGACTTCCCCATCTACAAAAATAAGCATATTATAATTAGTGTAACTATTGAATACGTTAAACGCATAGTAAATTGCTCAGTTCGTATTTTTTTGTAACTAGTGAATACGTTAATACTATAAGAATTAAACTAATAAATATCGTAACTATTGAAATAGCGTAACAATTGAATATGTTAATACTGTAATTAGCATAACTATTGAATTTGTTAATACTCCAAAAATTAAACTATAAACAAAAGAACTCACCTTGATCAATTCGTACTTTTTCGTAATCCGAAAATTTGGAATTTGAGATTTTGGAAGAATGAAGAATAAGAACGAAGAAAATTATGACGGCCGATGACACAAAGAATAAAGAATACAACGAAACGAAACTCTAATTAATTAGTTACGATATAATGACATTTTCGTAAATATGTGAAATGTGAGTATTTATTATCAATAACTAAAAAAAAAATCAAAAAGTTGGAGGGCTTTTGTCTACAATTAACCTAACACCTTCAAGCAACGAAGTTGTTGTTCATGGTGAGGTTGGTTCAGGTACACATGAAGGAGTCACAAGTGGAAGTGTCTTCCTAATCAAATGCAAGTAAGATTATTTAAGGAAGGGCGCGGGTAAGAGCAGGGGTTGGAGTCAAGGCAACCTTAGCAAAGCTGTAAAAACTGGCAGTGATGTGCAGGGAGAATACGCAAAGTGAGTAAGAGATAGTAGTTTGAAATCCAATGTCGGGATATTGAGAGTCGAACAGACCAAAGAATACTTTCTCTCTCTAGAATTTCTCCATGAGTTGTGAGAATATTGTCTCGGAAGCAAGATTGTTTAAGGACCAGGACCCAAAATTAAGGCTTGAAGCGCTTTATGTACAATTTCTTAGGCCTGGTTTGACTTATTTGCCAAACCATCCGAGGTTAGCTCTTCCTCTGAGACTAACTTCTTTAAATTCAAAGCCTTCAACTTGCCCCCTGTTGATTCTAGCGACCATCTTTTGCTTTAATTAACTCACGATAGACTTGGCTCTAAGAACCTGCTTCTCGTCAGGCCATGAGGACTTAACTATGTTTCGGCTCTTTGAGCTCTCAAGAGACCCTGAAGCTCTTTAAGCGTGTATTACCTTCTTTGAAGACCTCTACAGTTTCATTTGATCAAGTGTAATTATAAGGCCTACGTAATTATAATATGTTTCTATTTGTTTGAATTTCACGCTTAATTGTATCGAGTTTAACATTTTGCATGCTTTCTAACACGTGGGTTTTGCATCTATTATGTTTCTCGCGAGTGCTGGATCACGCACTACTCCCTTTAGGCTGTGTTACCCTACAGTTAGTACAGAAACGCATTATGTTCGTATTCCATCTAGATTTTGAACGACTATCTCCTAAATCAACGTACTGTTTTTCTTTTCAAAACTCAAATACAGGATATGCTCTGAATTTCTAATAATTTCTTTGACTTACCCAGCACTTCATTCTCATCCTCTCCCCGAAATCATATTATTATTATATACATAGTAAAGCTGAAAACTTAGAGAATATGAACTATCTTTCCAATTTGGCATGTATCTTGTTATGTCATTTGACATTCAACCAATCAAATGAAACTTTTTTCTTTCTTCTACGTTAACATGTTCTACTTAAAAATCAATCTCTCTCTCTCTCTCTCTCAATTATCAATTCATGTCTCTCATTCAAATCTTGAAACTTCTCGATACCTTAGAAAAGTTCAATATTTTTCACAATTTTAACAAACTTGATCCCCCTCTTTTATTTAATTATAAGTCATACAGGGAGCTGATCCATTGATAGTTCAAGCAACTTAATGTCAGCGCTATCTGGTCGTCCATCTATCGTGGATGGATGGCCCAGATCTAACTTTTTTAAAAACTTTTTCGTCGTCTGCTACATAATGTAGCAGACAGTACATTTTACCATATTACCCCGATCCTGCAATAAATAAAATGCGCGTCCACTACAAAATGTAGCGGGCGATTAGGTTGTAGACTATTCATTACTTCTCAATCGATAAGGTCAGTTTCTGTCTCTTTCCTTACACTTCGTCTCCCCCCCCCCCCATCTCCCTCTACCCTTCCATCTCCCTATTTCCGGCGTTGCCATTGGTTGTAACCCCATACCCATCAGTTGTCACCCTACCCACAGCCATCAGTTATGACAACCACAACCACTACAAGAAAACAGACTTTTAGCGACGGGTAAATCCGTCGCTAAAAGCCCAAAATCCGTCGCTAAAGGAATTAGCGACGGATTCACCGTCGCTAAAAATCCCTCGTATAAAAGCCCGTCACTAAAAGTTTAGCGACGGAATTTTTAAATCCGTCGCTAAATATGTAATTTTTACCGACGGATTTATTTTTCATTAGCGACGGAATGTCCGTCGCTAATTATATTTTTAAAATTTTAATTTATTTTCTTTTTCGTCCAATTAGCGACGGAATATTAATATTTAGCGACGGAATATTCCGTCGCTAAATAGCTTATTTAGAGACGGAATATTCCGTCGCTAAATATTAATATTCCGTCGCTAAATATTTAATTGAAAGGATATTTTAGCGACGGAATAAATCCGTCGCCAAAAGTCAATTTTTTTTTAATTTTTTTTTTTTAATTTTTCAATTACCTAAACCTGTACAGAAATACAATTCTCAACAACAACGCGCAATAAGCGAAATACAGAAAAAAATATATAATCAATTATAAAAAATATTTATTATAAAAGAAACTAATACATGTACAAGCCGGGAACCGGAGATAGCCGGTTAGGAGAGGGGAGAAGAGTACAACCCGGGCGCGGGGGGGGGGGGGAAGCTAGGAACGGGCACGGGAAGGGGCTCATCAGGGGTTCCCGAGTCCCGGATCTGGATCCTGCTGAACCGGGGCCGGGGCGGCTGGTCCAGCAGTGCCCTTCTCTCTGATCATACGGCACACCACTGTAGCAATGCGCTGGATATCCTCCTCGTGCAACTGAGGCCGAGGAGCCGGTGTCTGTGGAGGGGCAGCAGGGGGTGAGGACGCTCCTATCACGGCACGAGGAGTCGTGCTAGGCAGGCCGCGTATGCGGCCTTTCGGCCGATTCACGACCTCCGGCGTATCCAGCCATCGCTTCAACCCCCCAGTACTCGCAGCCGTACTAGTGGACGCTGATGGCTGTCCGGACTGCTGCTCGGACCCCCTTAGCTGTTCATACGAGGCCTGCAAAAATAGTGGTTTAACGATATGTTATGGCATTAATTAACGAAACAGACATCGAGGATAGAAAGAAACAGATTAACTTAAATAAATTGACTCACATCGATCCGCCGGGCAATATCTGAAATAT
Organism: Escallonia rubra; assembly: GCA_033065855.1. Classification (NCBI taxonomy): domain Eukaryota; kingdom Viridiplantae; phylum Streptophyta; class Magnoliopsida; order Escalloniales; family Escalloniaceae; genus Escallonia; species Escallonia rubra. The sequence continues at coordinate 251,581 of JAVXUO010001645.1, read as the reverse complement.
AGTCGCCCGCCTGGTGCGTCTCGTCCTTGTCCTTCTTCCGCACGTGCGTCTGAGTATAGGTCAGAGCTATGACCTCATCCTCCTCTAGATCCGGGTGCTCGACCGCGTTCATATGTCGGACGATGTCGTGTGGCACCGACCCCCCCGTGTGCGTCGGATCTCTGTTCTGTCTGTTCTGAGCCCCGCTCTTACTCTTGGCGTCCCAACCTGGATCCGCAGCCCACCGATCTATCATCTCCCCCCATACACGGTGAGATATCCAATGTGGGGGATATTTCGTCATGTCCGTCATCGGGGCACCCGCGGGCAGCGCCCTCTTCGCCCGGTCCCGTGCATCGTGGAGCCATCGGCGGTAATTCTTGCCGATGTAGGCAAAGAAAGCCTGCTGCCCCAGTCCCTGCTGCTCAGGCGTATCAAACGTGAACCCCTCCTGTAATGCATTCAATAACACAAATTAACAACATAAAACAAACTGTAATTTAACATTTACTAACGCTGAAAAAAATACTTCACCGTACCAGCCACTCCTCCCATAGGGCCTCCCTCGCAGCGGCATCCCATTCCTTCCAGTACAGGCGTGGCTCGAAGAATCGGCCCTTCACAAGAACGCCGATCTTCGTCCTCGCCATATTCTCCAGGATCCTGCCAAAGAAGTAATTAAATTAATTAATACAGTTCAAATATAAATTAACACCCAAAATTTTTAAACATAAGGCATGAGGTGATATTTTTAGTACTTACAGGCCCTCCTGCGTGAGCGTAACTCTCTGTTTACGCTGGGGGTCGATGCGTACCCCGCGTGTCGGACCACGGCCTCGTCGAGATCCTACAAAACACAGACATTAATACAGTTCAAATATAAGGCTAGCGAAAATGTAGGAAACACCGTTATCAACTATACCTGAGGTAGAACCCACGGAAGATGGAGACGGCTGGGGCGACGGCGATGGCTGGGGCGACGGCGATGGCTGGGGCGACGGTGACGGCGACAGCTGGGGCTGGGCCCCCGATGGCTGTCCGCGATCACTCTGTGCCTCGTCATCAGTAGGCAATGACGAGGTGGGACTAACCGGGGAGGAAGCAGCTCGGCGTCCAGCCCGGCCACGAATAGCCCGTATCCTATCCATATCTGACTTCATATAGATTATATACAAAGACATTAACACGTGAAAAACAATAATTTAGGCATAAATCATCATCGGCACTATATATATATATATGAACGGATGTGCAAAAACACATCAATAAACACCAAGTTCTAAAATGTTACTACATTTTTCCCGTGATGTTACAACATTACAAGTCAATCATTTTCAGTTTGCGAATCATCTTCATCACTATCCTCGTCGCCCTCTTCTTCGTGGGACTCGTCGTCCTCTTCATCTTCTAATTCATCCTCTTCATCAGTAGACTCGGTCACATCATCTCCAACACTTTCAACATCTTCCGCGTCATCATCTACGACTTCTTCTCCCACAAGAAGTGTTGTTGGAAGAGGAAGATCGTCCTCCTCGTTGTTGACCTCAACAGGGAACAAGACACGTGGTTGGTCGGCTTGAAAGGAGTCTAGCTCACTGTCATATGTCACGGGCAATTTCTTGGACTTGATAGTTGTATACCAATGAGATTTGGGATTGGCGACGTCCTCCGCGTAAAAGACTTGTACAGCTTGACTAGCAAACACAAAGGGCTCGTCTGATGCAAGTCTTGACTTGACATTGACATCTACAATCCCTTGAGAGCTAACACGGATTCCTCTGCTGCATGTGACATCGAACCACGTACACTTGAACATTACCAGGCGGTTTTGGGAACCCAGATATGTTAGCTCAACAATCTCATCTAACTCTCCGTAAAAATCCATGCAATTCTCGGCATAACAGTCGCCGTTGACCAAGACTCCACTGTTTTGGGTTTGTTTTGTTCGGTCATCATCTTTTACGTTAAACCTAAACCCGTTGATGATATAACCTCCGTAACAGGATGTTTGTTTGTTAGGGCCTTCGGCTAGTAATTTCAAGCAGGAGGCCACTGGTCTATCCATTGACTGAACCTATTGTAGATGACGGTAAACATTAAGGATAAATCAGTATACTAATTGGCCACAGAACTGTATATAACACATAATATAATTTCGTTAAATAATCTTACACGATTTTTGAACCACTGTACAAATTGTTATTTCCTGTGAGATTCAAGTCCAGCGGGATCAGTGATTAAAGATTCCGCATCGAACTCACTGCAAACCAATATGCATCTAACTCGCTTAACACACTTTCAATTATGTACATCAATGTAAGTGAATTAAGACTTTAACTTACTCAACGAATGCCGAAACTTCATCGCAATTTAGAAGGGCATATATTGTTGCAGCACTGTACTCTTCATCTGTTAGCCATCGAGTATACGTTCGGCCGAACGGACTACCTGACTGCTTGAATATTGACAATTGCCCTTCCAAATTTGTGCTTGCTCCGGGATCATTTCGGCCTAGTTGATTTAACCTTGTACCAACATCCGAACCGAAATATTGACTACAAAAGTTTACAAGTTCTTCCATTACGTAAGCCTCCGCAATTGAGCCCTCAACCCGAGCCTTATTACGGACTTTTTTCTTTAAATGGAACATGAACCTAGAAGTTTAGGGAATCGAGTTAGGTGGAATATCAATGATAACAGATGTCGCATTAAGTGTAAACGAACAACTGTAACAATTTAAGGATTACCTCTCGAAGGGATACATCCACCGATATTGCACGGGTCCACCCATTTTAGCTTCATATGCCAAGTGAACAGGCAGATGCTCCATTGAATCAAAGAACGAAGGTGGGAAGATTTTCTCCAGCTTGCAAATCGTCACCACAATGTTCTTCTCAAGCACTTCCATGTTACTCACCCGGATCGTAGAAGAGCATATATCTCGAAAGAAATGAGATAATTCAGTCAAAGTCTCGCAAACAACCCGTGGCAACAGTCCCCGGAAGGCAATAGGAATGAATCTCTCCATGAATACGTGGCAGTCGTGACTCTTCATCCCTTGGAACTTGCATTCCGAAACATTGCAACAACGAGATATGTTGGACGCAAACCCATCCGGAAGCTTCAAATTCTTAACCCACTGACAGACCTTCTCCACTTGTTTCTTGTCTAGACAGTAAGGTGCTTTCGGAAGTATGGTCCTCCCACTGACTGTCCGAGGATGCAATTCACGGCGTACACCCAACTGTTGTAGATCCCTTCTCGCTTTAAGGTGATCTTTCGATTTGCCCTTGAAATTCATCACTGTGTTGAACACATTATCAAAAACGTTCTTCTCAATATGCATCACATCCATGTTGTTTCGGATAACGAGCGTCCTCCAGTAGGCTAACTCCCAGAAGATACAAAATTTTCTCCAGTTGTGCTCTTTCCCGAACCCTGCAATCTTCTGATCCGGCACACCCTTACCGTGTGGTATGTCAGTATCAAGTGCCTCCAGGTGTGAGAGTACTTCTTCACCAGATGGGTAGTCCAGCGTGACAACCTCACGCTCGATTGTCCCGTCAAATTTATCCTTCTGCCTACGAAACTGATGGCCCGGTGGCAAAAGCTTACGGTGACATCCGAACCACGAGGCCTTTCCGCCGTGCTTTAACGTATGACCGGGGTTCACGCCCATACAAGCAGGGCATGCTAGCTTCCCATGTGTGCTCCAGCCACACGTCATTCCCAATGCGGGGAAATCATGTATAGTCCACATCAAAGCAGCCCTCATCTGAAAATTTTGTTTAAGGGATGCATCATATGTTTCGACTCCATGATTCCATAATTGTTTTAACTCATCAATCAACGGCCTTAAATACACATCTATGTCCTTACCGGGACTCTTCGGCCCCGGAATAAGCAACGACAAGAACATATACGGCTTCTTCATGCACATGCCTGGTGGAAGGTTGTAAGGGACAATAATAACAGGCCAACAGGAGTAAGGCGTGGTAGACTGACCGAAAGGGTTGAACCCATCGGTTGCCAGACCAAGTCTAACATTCCGAACTTCCTGAGCAAAAACTGGATGCCTGCGGTCAAACTCCTTCCACGCCTCTCCATCAGCTGGGTGTGTCAGCACATCGGCATCGTTGCTGCGAGTCTCACGGTGAGCCCTCATATGTTCAGCCGTACTGGAGGAGTAGTACATTCTCTGAAGCCGTGGTGTGACCGGGAAATATCGCAATATCTTCCATGCAATGTTTTTCTTCTTCCCTTTGTCCGGTTTGTACCTCGAATGATCACACACTGGACATAATGACAAATCCTTATTCTCTTTCCAGAATAATACACAATCGTTATTGCACGCATCTATCCGGTCGTAGCTCAACCCAAGTTTCCTCATCATCTTCTTCGCGTCATAGTACGACGGCGGTAGCTTTTCACTTTCGGGCAGTATTTCTTTGATGAAGGTAACAAACTCGTTAAAACCTTTCTCACTCAGCCCGTGGTCTGATTTCAACTGTAATAACCTACTAACCGCAGACAGCCGTGTGTGTTTCGGAGCTCCATCCCACAGCGGCTCTTCCGCAGCTCTCAACAACTCATAAAACTGATGAGCCCCCTCGTTCGGCGGTTGTGGCCTGTCGTTACCCCAGTCAACATTAGCATGCCCAACATCCATAATCATATCTCGAAAATCATATCGTGCCTCCTCCCTAACTTCAGTTTGACTAGCCAGGTTGGACGACAATACTATCGTTTCCCCGTGCTGCGTCCACCTTGTGTATCCACCCATAAAACCGTACCGACGAAGATGCCATTTTACTTCAATTCTTTTTCTCCAGTGCAACAACTCACATCTACCGCACGGGCACCTTATCTTATCAAGGTCAACATGTGCAGGATGCGCATAAGCGAAGTCGAGAAATTCGTCAACGCGACACTCAAAATCTTCAGCATTCTTCCTTTTCATCCAACTTCGATCGACTGACATGACGACTGAATTATCGTACTGTATACCACCTTCAATAATGACCAGTGATTAAGCATTGCCGATGTAAATATCAATGCATGAATGTTACAACACGTCTACATATTTCCCCTCCACTCTTGAACAGGTAGTGGTCCTATCCCATTCAGAAAAGCACATGTTTATAAAACAGTGAATAACTCATGCTTAGTCCGATGTCTGTGGAAAATTCGGCAGCACCTCCCCGCATTTCTCCAAGTACACCACATCGATTAGGTGTTCTAACATTCATCTAACCTTGCTCAGGAAGGTTTGACGGATGTTAGAACACCAGATCTGTATGCACCCGGAGAAACACACGAGAACGTGTACCAAATATCCACGACATAGAACATAAAGCATGAGTCAAAATACTGTTTTATAAACAATTAGCTTTTCCAAACTGTCCAAACTGGACATCCAAAGGCTCATTACAAGGCATTACTTTGTAATGAGTACCTTTGAACGGGAACTAAGGGTTTTTATGCATGCATGTGTTCAGAAATTGATAAGATATGCAAGAATCTTTCCGAAATATCAAAACTGCAGAATGATCGTTGCATATGTTATCAATTCCACATTAAATAGAACTCGTTGGCAACGAGTTGAACCATCTCGTTGCCAATGGACTTCTCAAAACAACAATTAATATAAAGAAGGCAGGGTTTGTAAAGAACGAGTAATTGAACCATCTCTGGGCAACATGGAGTAATTATGGGATGTACAAGGGCTGATTAGGGCTAATTAGGCTTAATTGGGTTATGTTAGGGCTAATTAATGTTAATGAGGGCTAGTTTCGGATAATTATAGCTAATTAGGGTTGATTATGACTAATTAGGGTTTAATTGTGCCGAGTAGTGATGATTAGTCCTAATTAGGGCTAATTAGGCTTAATTGGGTTATGTTAGGGCTAATTAATGTTAATGAGGGATAGTTTCGGATGATTATAGCTGACTAGGGTTGATTAGGACTAATTAGAGTTATGTAGTCCTAATTAGGGTTTAATTGTGCCGAGTAGTGATGATTAGTCCTAATTAGGGCTAATTAGGCTTAATTGGGTTATGTTAGGGCTAATTAATGTTAATGAGGGCTAGTTTCGGATAATTATAGCTAATTAGGGTTGATTATGACTAATTAGGGTTTAATTGTGCCGAGTAGTGATGATTAGTCCTAATTAGGGCTAATTAGGCTTAATTGGGTTATGTTAGGGCTAATTAATGTTAATGAGGGATAGTTTCGGATGATTATAGCTGACTAGGGTTGATTAGGACTAATTAGAGTTATGTAGTCCTAATTAGGGTTTAATTGTGCCGAGTAGTGATGATTAGTCCTAATTAGGGCTAATTAGGCTTAATTGGGTTATGTTAGGGCTAATTAATGTTAATGAGGGATAGTTTCGGATGATTATAGCTGACTAGGGTTGATTAGGACTAATTAGAGTTATGTAGTCGTAATTAGGGTTTAATTGTGCCGAGTAGTGTTGATTAGTCCTAACTAGCGCTAATTAGGCGTAATTGGGTTATGTTAGTGCAAATTATGACTAATTAGGCTAACAACAATCAATATGCGCATAATTGGGTTCATTTGGGCTAATTTGAGGTAATTACAGCTAATTTGAATTTTATCAGGTTCTTAGGGTTAATTAAAACTAATTAGGCTCGTTAGAGCTAATTAGGGTTAATTGATTTACTAAAATATTATTAATCAGGACTAATTAGGGCTAATTATAGCCAGCGCTGGAGCCACGATTAGATTCCAGGGGGTGCATGCTAAAAATGTCGCATTAACCTAACTAACCTAAATTTAATGCACATTCAACAACCTCAATTCCGACATCTCATATAGGGTGTCGATATGGTGTCCGATACGTTTCTGACACCTCCGGACACGTGTCAGACACATACCGACACGTGTCTGACACATACCGACACGTGTCCGACGCCTTTGGACACGTGTCCGACACCTCCGGACACGTGTCCGATGCCCAGCGACACGCACCTCCGGACACATCGGCATACGTTAATTTGTTTTCTAAATGTCGGACACCGTCGATCAGACGTGGTGTCCGTGTCTGCGCTAACTAACAGGTATCTCAATCCAATTGGGTCCCATCCTCCGTCAACAATCTCAATTCTCAATTCTCAAATGCTCAATGCAATAAAAATTAACAAAAATCACACATTCAATCCAATTGGGTCCCATCCTCCGTCAACAATCTCAATTCTCAATTCTCAAATGCTCAATGCAATAAAAATTAACAAAAATCACACATTCAATCCAATTGGGTCCCATCCTCCGTCAATAATCTCAATATCTCAAATGCTCAATGCACAATCTAAAATCATCAATTAACAACCTAAAATCATCAATTCATAATCGCAATTACTTCAAATGCACAGCTAATAACCTAAAATCATCGATCAATAATCACAATTCTAAAACGCACAATTAACAACCTAAAATTATCAAACAAATGATCAATGTTCAAATGGGAAAAAAATGTTCAAAATTCACATATCCGATGCGCTTGAATTATTTCAATTTGGGTTCGGTTAGATTGGGGCAATCAATTTAGGATTTAATTAGGGGTTCAATTAGTTTAATTTAGGGTTCGATTCAATTAGGGCATTCAATTTAGGGTTCAATTACTTCAATTTAGGGTTCAATAAGGGAGTTCTATTGATTCAATTTAGGGTTCGGTTGATTTGAGGCATTCAATTTAGGGTTCAATTAGATTGGGGCAATCAATTTAGGGTTTAATTAGGGGTTCAATTAGTTTAATTTAGGGTTCGATTCAATTAGGTCATTCAATTTAGGATTCAATTACTTCAATTTAGGGTTCAATTAGGGGGCTCTATTGATTCAATTTAGGGTTCGGTTGATTTGAGGCATTCAATTTAGGGTTCAATTAGTTCAATTTAGGGTTCGGTTGGATTAGGGCATTCAATTTAGGGTTCAATTAGGGTTCAGTTAGATTGGGGCAATCAATTTAGGGTTTAATTAGGGGTTCAATTAGACCCGTCGCTAAAAATCTATTCCGTCGCTAAAAATCTTCATCAAACTATGGCTTAATTAGTAGCTCAGCCACGAGGAGCACACAAAACTCAATGTTTGCCATAACCATGTCACATAACGTAACTTCCAACTAGGGCAAAAACAACAAACAAAAGTCAATGTTTGCACGCTCGAATTTAATTCTATTCTAAGGAACTTCGCCAAAAAATGAAATGACTTACGATATCACACAGAGGTCAAGGTTCACTTGCTATGAAATCATATCAGCACAATGCAAAGTCAAGAACGTACATATTGAAGACAGAAGACAAAGAGACATACATTCGATCCAAAGCTGCCGGAGGTGAGAAGGGTCGTAGGGTGGTCGTCGATGCTCGCCGGAACCGTGGGTGGTCGCGAGTCGCGACTGTCAAGCACTGTAGTGGGTTGAAATGGCTGTTCACAGGAGCTCGCCGGTGTCGCGTGGCTGTTCACAGGAGCTCGCCGGTGTCGCGGGAGCTCGCCGGTGTCGGGGGAAGTCGCCGGTGTCGCGGGAAACGATGTCGATGATCGGTGAAAAGCTGGGGCCCTAATTGAATTGCCTCAATTTGAAATACATCTAATCTTTTTAAAGCCTTTACCGACGGAAAATACCGTCGGTAAAAGTCCGTCGGCAAAACCGAACTTTCACCGACGGGTATTTTTACCGACGGGATTATTCCGTTGTTAAATAGTTTTACCGACGGGTGTGTTCTGTCGGTAAAAGTCCGTCGGCAAAACCCTACTTTCACCGACGGTTATTTTTACGGACGGAATTATTCCGTCGTTAAATAGTTTTACCGACGGACGTTAAGCGACGGGTATGTTCCGTCGCTGAAACGACTTTTAGAGACGGAAGGTCGTCCGTCGGTAGAAGTCCGTCGCGAATTGAGTCTTTTCTTGTAGTGAACGATGTCGCACGAACTTCACCCCACCACCCAACACCATCATCATTTTTCAGCACCCATCACCGCCGTCGTTGCCAGATCTTGGCAGGTGTCGATATCACCGATGGCCACCACCACTGCCACTGCAATGCCACCGCTAAGTCAATTGCAAGTCTGTCTCACCCAAATCCCTAACCACGACCACTATTGCTGCAAGATCTGTAGGGGTTAATATCGTCCATGGCTAACACCACCGAGTCAACCGTAACTTGCCCTAATCTCATACTACCAGCATTAGATCTACGGTTTTTGTTTTTTGATTTGCACTTTTTTTTAATTATCTGATGTTGGGATCTTAAATAATAACGCTTGACAGAGGATGGCGGTGTCTTGGGATGACTAGGTTTTATCAATTACTGAATTGATGGTGGGTTTGGGTTTTATCTTTATCTTTTATTTTTTAACACGAGCAACTTCTTCTTCTTCTCAGTGGTGGTGGCAGAATGATGTTGGTGATGGTGATGTTGTCTTGGCCGAAGGATTGTTGATTTGTTGGTTATGGTGGAGTGGCGTGGTGGATTTGCTGGTGGTGGTTGCGGTTATGGGTTTGCTGAAAGTTGTTTTGCGGTTATGGGTTTGGTTGTTTTGCCTCATCAGCCTATTGTAGAGACAAAAGACAAAATAATTTGCTCGGCTATGCTTTGGTTGACTGAAAATAAAGTGAACAAATATTTGAATACTAAAAAAATTTGTTAGTTTAAATTTAGAAGAACATTCAAACATATAAAGAACACATAGAACAAATTCAATCCCCATCAACACCCATATACAAATGCGATTCGTTACTTTCCCTAACTTTGGTGGCATATCTCCTTGAGAGAAAAAAACCAAAATCCACATTTGAAATACCTTTGGGCAAACCGAGATAATGTCGACGAAAGTGGTGGCAATAGTGGTTGAATCGTGGTCAGGGGCGGACCCAGTAATCGTAAAGTTATCAAAGAATTGACGGTTAATATAAAATAATTAAGAAGGTTCAAGTCCACATAAAATACGAAAAACCAAAAACATCAAATTTAGAAGTATTTCACCTAACGCTTCACAAAATTGGAAAACGTAATAAAAACAACTGCTCCTTAAAATTAAATTTGAAAGAAATAATCAATTGTGCGTGACTTTGAATTTTTCATGTATAAAAAGAAGCATATTCTAATTAGCATGACTATTGAATACTAAAGTACAAAATAGATCCCACACTCTGAATTCTAATCACGTAATTTTATTATTCGTAATAACGAATTACTGATCTTCCATGAAAAAATTACTTCTTACATGTATATATGTATTAATCATATGATTATTAAAGCAAAATGATGATAATAGTACATGTATAAGTTACTATATTGTAAGAATTTAAACCTAAAGGAAAAAAAAACTAACCTTAATCTATTCTTGTTTCTTTCTAATCTGAAGATTTGAAATTTAGAAGAATGAAGATGGAACTAAGGAAAGCAAAATATAAAGGCAGTGATGGCTGGTGGCATAGAAAGTAAAAAAACACAACAAATACAAACTGTAATAAGCTAATATTTTAATGCAGTGACGTTTTAATAAGTATCATATATATGATTATCCACTATTCAAAAACAATAAAAAATCTAAAAAACTAGAAGGAGACCGTGGTCCCCGTTAGCCCTGCCTATTTGCCGCCACTAACCGCTGTTGAATTTAGGTTCTCAAACTGGGGCAATGCCGACGAAAGATTAGGCGGTGTGCCTGTCGTGGACTCTGCGATGGTTGAACCGCGACTAAATTTATGGTCCTTGTTTTAGTTTGAGGTTAGATCGGACGGATTTGAGTTCAACATTACGGGGTCTGGGTTTAATTTGGTAGGAAGTGGTAGGGATTTTTGAGTTTAAATATGGCGGTGCCACCTCCATATTTAACCATCCCATATTCCTCCCCCCTAACTCTCGGCCGGCCAAAAAAAAATTAGACTCAACCTACCGTATTAACTCGTTGGGATTTTCAGTGAAGTGCCAAAGTGACTGTTGGGATTTTTGGTGAAGCGCAGTGACGGTCGGTGATGTCTGTCAACTAGCGGCTTGTGTGTGCGAGAGAGAGATATATATATATATATAAATGATTTTAGTTTTTGAAATTCTATTAGGGTTACGTTGGAGACGGAAAGAATTTCAAAATAGCCCCCATTTGGCCCAGATCCACTCAGGGCTCCCTCAAACAGGTACCATGTGGGGCGAAGCTCCAATTAGGCCTGCAATTTCCTAGGGCTGGTTTGACTTATTTGCCAAACCATCCGAGGTTAGATTTTCCTCCGAGACTAACTTCTTTCAATTCAAAGCCTTCAACTTGCCCCGCGACCATCTTTTGCTTTAATTAACTAACGAAAGACTTGGCTCTAAGAACCTACCTCTCGTCAGGCCATGAGGACTTAACTATGTTTCAGCTCTTTGAGCTCTCAAGAGACCCTGAGGCTCTTTAAGCATGTATTACTTTCTTTGAAGACCTGTACAGTTTCATTTGATCAAATGCAATAAGGCCTACGTAATTATAATATGTTTCTTTTTGTTTGAATTTCACGCTTAATTGTATCGAGTATAACATTTTGCATGCTTTGTAACACGTGGGTTTTGCATCTATTATGCTTTGTCCCGTGTTCTGGCTCACGCACTACCCCCTTGAGGCTGTGTTACCCTACAGTTAGTACAGAAACGCATTATGTTCGTATTCCCTCTAGAGTTTGAACGTCTTTCTCCTAAATCAACATACTGTTTTTTTTTTTCAAAATTCAAAAACAGGACATGCTCTGCATTTCTAATAATTTCTTTGACTTACCCAGCACTTCATTCTCATCCTCTCCCCGAAATCATATTAGTATTATATACATAGTAAAGCTGAAAACTGAGAGAATATGAACTATCTTTCCAATTTGGCATTTATCTTGTTATGCCATTTGACATTCAACCAATCAAATGAAACCTTTTTCTCTCTTCTACGTAAACATGTGCTACTTAAAAATCAATCTCTCTCTCTCTCTCTCTCTCACTCACTCACTCACTCAATTATCAATTCATGTCTCTCATTCAAATCTTGAAACTTCTCGATACCTTAGAAAAGTTCAATATTTTTCACAATTTTAGCAAACTTGATCCCCCTCTTTTATTTAATTATAAGTCATACAAGGAGCTGATCCATTGATAGCTCATGCAACTTAAGTTAAGTTGTCAGTGTCATCTGGCCATCCATCTATCGTGGATGGACGGCCCAGATCTAACTTTTTTTAAAACTTTTTCTTCTTCTGCTACATAATGTCGCAGACAGTACATTTTACCATATTACCCCGATCCCGTAATAAATAAAATGCGCGTCCACTACAAAATGTAGCGGACAATTAGGTTGTAGACTATTCATTGCTTATCAACAGATAAGGTTAGTTTCTATCTCTCTCCTTACACTTCGTCTCTGTAGAGCTACACTGTGATCGGGGGGGGGGGGGCTAATGTACCCCCTCAACTTTTGAAAAAAAAATTCAAAAATCACAGGGTCTAGTACTCTGCTCTGCTCTCTCTCTCTCCCTCTGTTCGACATCTCTCTCTCTCCTCTGTGCGACAGCTCACAACCCCTGACCCTCACAGTCAGCCATGGTCATGGGCTCCCCAATTCAGGCCATTCGCCCACTCCGGCAAGCAAATCGCAGACGGACGTTGGCAGAGCAGACACGGACCACGGCACCACCCCCCAACGCCAACGATCTAATTGAGCTTAATTCTCTCTCTCTATGGATTGTGGTAGCAACGGCCATGAGTCCCACGACCACGAAGGCACGGCGCACGAACGATCTTGGGTTCCGAGTCCTGATGAAGCCCATCGGTGGGAGGCAACGAGTCTTTACTCTTTAGGGACCTTCCCCAACCCGTTAGACCCCCTTCGGCGTCAACCCCCAGCTCCTTACCAAAGTCTATGTTCCCCATTCCGCTCATATGAATTCATATCTCTCGGATCTGCTTGACCGGACTCGCCATTCAAGCTCAGCCCGAACATCCTTCTGGATCAAGCTCATTCACGTATATCAGTATGTTGTGATTCTTGATGTTGTGAAGAAATTTCTTCCTTTTTTTTTCCCATTGTGCTTTATATATTTCGAGTCTTTACTTGTTGTAAACAATCTGGATTATGAGGAAAATGAGGCCAATTTGGTTGTTTGCTGATAAACTAAAATTCTCGAGGGGTGTTTGGTTTCTTAGAAAAATTTCACGGGAAGGAATTGGAATTTTAGGATTGGGTTTTGTTTAGTTCTTTGATTTGTAAACATGGTGGTGTGTTTTTTATTTTTTCGGATCAATTGATTTTTGGGCGTTGTGAGGGTTATTGTTCTTCTCTAGTTTCTATTGAAAGACATTGATTTTTATTGGAACTGCTTATTTGCTTATGTGTGCTAATATCTTGAGTAAACAGGCAAGAAAAAATATTTGATTTTGTGAAATTAGTTGAATACTTGTCAGACATTGATAATGATTGTACTTCTGTACTTATTATTATGTTTGAACCAAATTGAGAGGGACACGACAGAGACAGCGTAAGATGGAGATGGCAGAGTCCGACATCTCTTGTGTATCTGGTCTGGGCGTGGCGGGTATGGAGCTTGGATCTTGAGATGGGCAACGCGAGGGATGTTGTAAGAGAGAGAGAGAGAGAGAGAGAGAGAACGATGGTTTTTCGGTTGGAATTGCAGATATAGGGGGAGAAATGGAAGAGAGAGATATATAGTTTTCTAATGCGTTGAGGAGAGTTTAGAAAAATGGTGCACAATTGAATGGGTGTAACTTTTTCTTGACATAGCATCCAGAAAAGCTGAAAACACCTCAAGGTGTTTTCAGGTTTTTCGGTACTCTTTGAGTATGTGTATTCAAAACAATTACAGAAAATAATAAAAAGTATTCTGAAAAAAGCATCTTTTTCACCATTATTGAAAAAATGGAAAACAAAATTCCTAAACATACAGGCCCTTAAGTTCTTAGTTTCTAATACTTGAGTTTCGAGGGCTTTAACAATAGCTAATAACTGTGGCTCGAGTTGTGTTAAACCAAAGGCTGTGGGTTTAATTGTAAGTAGCGTGAGTTTTTTCTGATACGAAGTTGAAGTCGTGCCAATTATTAGGTGGATAGGATAAATGAAATGCATGTAGTAACTTTACGTGTAGCTTGCTTAGCTACAAAATTAGCCACAAGTCTTTAATGGCTCTCATCTTTTATATGCTTTGTAAGTACACTTAATTTTTTGTGTATTATTTTACTTATAAAAATTAGTAAATTTGATATATTTTTGCACCCCCTGAACAAAAATCCTGGCCCGCCACTGGTTGTCACCCTACCCACAGCCATCTGTTATGACACCCACAACGATGCCGCACGAACTTCACCCCACCACCCAGCACCATCATCGTTTCTCAGCACCCGCCGCCGCCGCCGTTGCCAGATCTTGGCAGGTGTCGATATCACCGATGGCCAACACCACTGCCACTGCAATGCCACCACTAAGTCAATTGCAAGTCTGTCTCGCCCAAATCGCTAACCACGACCACTATTGCTGCTAGATCTGTAGGGGTTAATATCGTCCATGGCTAACACCACCGAGTCAACCGTAACTTGCCCTAATCTCATACTAACAACATTAGATCTAGGGTTTTGTTTTTTGATTTGCACTTTTTTTTAATTATATGATATTGGGATCTTAAATAATAACGCTTGACAGAGGATGGCGGTGTCTTGGGATGACTTAGTTTTATCAATTACTGAATTGGTGGTGGGTTTGGGTTTTATCTTTATCTTTTGTTTTTTAACACGAGCAACTTCTTCTTCTTCTCAGTGGTGGTGGCAGAATGATGTTGGTGATGGTGGGTGATGGTGATGTTGTCTTGGCCGAAGGATTGTTGATTTGTTGGTTATGATGGAGTGGCGCAGTGGATTTGCTGGTGGTGGTTGCGGTTGTGGGTTTGCTGATAGTTGTTTCGCGGTTATGGGTTTGGCTGTTTTGCCTCATCAGCCTATTGTAAGGACAAAAGACAAAATAATTTGCTCGGTTATGCTTTGGTTGACTGAAAATAAAGTGAACAAATATTTGAATCCAAAAAAAAATTGTTAGTTTAAATTTAGAAGAACGTCCAAACATATAGAGAACACATACAGAGCCCAGTACACTCAAGAAGACATAACAAATTCAATCCCCATCAACACCCATATACAAATGCGATTCGTTGCTTTCCCCAACTTTGGTGGCATATCTTCTTGAGAGAAACAAACCAAAATCCACATTTGAAATATCTTTGGGCAAACCGAGATAATGTCGACGAAAGTGGTGGCAATAGTGGTTGAATCGTGGTCAGGGGCGGATCCAGTAATCGTAAAGTTATCAAAGAATTGACAGTTAATATAAAATAATTAAGAAGGTTCAAGTCCACATAAAATACGAAAAACCAAAAACATCAAATTTAGAAGTATTTCACCTAATGCTTCATAAAATAGGGAAAACATAATAAAAACAACTGCTCCTCAAAATTAATTTTGAAAGAAATAATCAATTGTGCGTGACTTTGAAATTTTCATGTATAAAAAGAAGCATATTCTAATTAGCATGACTATTGAATACTAAAGTACAAAATAGATCCCACACTCTGAATTCTAATCACATAATTTTATTATTCATAATAACGAATTACTGATCTTACATGAAAAACTTACTTCTTACATGTATATATGTATTAATAATATGATTATTAAAGCAAAATGATGATAATAGTACATGTATAAGTTAGTATATTGTAAGAATTTAAACCAAAAGGAAAAAAACCTAACCCTAATCTATTCTTGTTTCTTTCTAATATGGAGATTTGAAATTTAGAAGAATGAAGATTGAACTAAGGAAAGCAAAATATAAAGGCAGCGATGGCTCGTGGCATAAAAAGTAAAAAAACACAACAAATACAAACAATAATAAGCTAATATTATAATGCAGTGACGTTTTAATAAGTATCATATATATGATTATTCACTATTCAAAAACAATAAAAAAATCTAAAAAACTAGAAGGAGACCGTGGTCCCCGTTAGCCCTGCTTATTCGTCGTCACTAACCGCTGTTGAATTTAGGTTCTCAAACGGGGGCAATGTCGACGAAAGATTAGGCGGTGAGCTTGTCGTGGACTCTGCGATGGTTAAACCGCAACTAAATTTATGGTCCTTGTTTTAGTTTGAGGTTAGATCGGACGGATTTGAGTTCAACATTACGGGGTCTTGGTTTAATTTGGAAGGAAGTGGTAGGGATTTGCTTGAGTTTAAATATGGGGGTGCCACCTCCATATTAACCATCCCATATTCCTCCCCCCTAACTCCCGGCCGGCCCAAAAAAAAATTTAGACTCAACCTACACTATTAACTCTTTGGGATTTTCAGTGAAGTGCCAAAGTGACTGTTGGGATTTTTGGCGAAGAGCGATGACGGTCGGTGATGTCTGTCAACTAGCTGCTTGTGTGTGTGCGAGAGAGAGAGAGAGAGAGCGAGAGAGATCTAAATGAGTTAAGTTTTTTAAATTCTATTAGGGTTACGTTGGAGACATAAAGAATTTCAAAATAGCCCCCATTTGGCCCAGATCCACTTCGGGCTCCCCCAAACAGGTATCATGTGGGGCGAGTCTCCAATTATGCCAGTAATTTCCTAGGGCTGGTTTGACTTATTTTCCAAACCATCCGAGGTTAGCTCTTCCTCCGAGACTGACTTTTTTCAATTCAAAGCCTTCAACTTGCCCCTGTTGATTCAGGCGACCATCTTTTGCTTTAATTAACTAACGAAAGGCTTGGCCTTAAGAACCTACCTCTCGTCAGGCCATGAGGACTTAACTTTGTTTCAGCTCTTTGAGCTCTCAAGAGGCCCTGAAGCTCTTTAAGCGTGTATTACTTTCTTTGAAGACCTGTACAGTTTCATTTGATCAAGTGTAATAAGGCCTACGTAATTATAATATGTTTCTTTTTGTTTGAATTTCACGCTTAATTGTATGGAGTATAAATTTTTGCATGCTTTGTAACACGTGGGTTTTGCATCTATTATGCTTTGGCGCGTGTGCTGGCTCACGCACTACTCCCTTTAGGCTGTGTTACCCTACAGTTAGTATAGAAACGCATTATGTTCGTATTCCCTCTAGATTTTGAACGTCTTTCACCTAAATCAACATACTGTTTTTTTTCGAAATTCAAATACAGGACATGCTCTGCATTTCTAATAATTTCTTTGACTTACCCAGCACTTCATTCTCATCCTCTCCCCGAAATCATATTAGTATTACATACATAGTAAAGCTGAAAACTGAGAGAATATGAACTATCTTTCCAATTTGGCATCTCTCTCTCTCTCTCTCTCTTTCAATTATCAATTATCAATTATCAATTCATGTCTCTCATTCAAATCTTGAAACTTCTCTATATCATAGAAAAGTTCAATATTTTTCACAATTTTAATAAACTTGATCCCCCTCTTTTATTTAATTATAAGTCATACAGGGAGCTGATCCATTTATAGCTCAGCCAACTTAAGTTAAGTTGTCAGCGTCATCTAGTCGTCCATCTATCGTGGATGGACGGCCCAGATCTAACTTTTTTTTAAAAAAAATCATCTTCTGCTACATTATTTCGCACATAGTACATTTTACCATATTACCCCGATCCCGCAATAAATAAAATGCACGTCCACTACAAAATGTAGCGGACAATTAGGTGGTAGACTATTCATTGCTTCTCAACAGATAAGGTCAGTTTCTGTCTCTTTCCTTACACTTCGTCTCTCCCCCCATCTCCCTCTACCCTTCCATCTCCCTATTCTCGGCGCTGTTATTGGTTGTAACCCCATACCCATCAGTTGTCACCCTACCCACAGCCATCAGTTATGACACCTACAACGATGCCGCACGAACTTCACCCCACCACCCATCACCATCATCATTTTTCAGCACCCACCGCCGCCGTCGTTGCCAGATCTTGGCAGGTGTCGATATCACCGATGGCCAACACCACTGCCACTGCAATCCCACCGCTAAGTCAATTGCAAGTCTGTCTTACCCAAATCCCTAACCACGACCACTATTGCTCCTAGATCTGTAGGGGTTAATATCGTCCATGGCTAACACCACCTCATGCGCCACCGAGTCAACCCTAACTTGACCTAATCCTATACTACCAACACTAGGAACTAGGGTTTTTGTTTTTTGATTTACAATTTTTTTTAATTATCTGATGTTGGGATCTTTAATAATAACGCTTGACAGAGGATGGCGGTGTCTTGGGATGACTTGGTTTTATCAATTACTTAATTGGTGGTGGGTTTGGGTTTTATCTTTATCTTTTGTTTTTTAACACGAGCAACTTCTTCTTCTTCTCAGTGGTGGTGGCAGAATGATGTTGGTGATGGTGGGTGATGGTGATGTTGTCTTGGCCGAAGGATTGTTGATTTGTTGGTTGCGGTGGAGTGGCGCGGTGGATTGGCTGGTGGTGGTTAAGGTTATGGGTTTGCTGATAGTTGTTTTGCGGTTGTGGGTTTGGTTGTTTTGCCTCATCAGCCTATTGCAGAGACAAAAGACAAAATAATTTGCTCGGTTATGCTTTGGTTGACTGAAAATAAAGTGAACAAATATTTGAATACTAAAAAAAATTGTTAGTTTAAATTTAGAAGAACATCCAAACATATAAAGAACACATACAGAGCCCAGTACACTCAAGAAGACAGAACAAATTCAATCCCCATCAACACCCATATACAAATGCGATTCGTTCATTTACCCAACTATGGTGGCATATCTTCTTGAGAGAAACAAACCAAAATCTACATTTGAAATACCTTTGGGCAAACCGAGATAATGTCGACGAAAGTGGTGGCAATAGTGGTTGAATCGTGGTCAGGGGCGGACCCAATAATCGTAAATTTATCAAAGAATTGACGGTTAATATAAAAGAATTAAGAAGGTTCAAGTCCACATAAAATACGAAAAACCAAAAACATCAAATTTAGAAGTATTTCACCTAACGCTTCACAAAATTGGGAAAACTTAATAAAAACAACTGCTCCTCAAAATTAATTTTGAAAGAAATAATCAATTGTGCGTGACTTTGAATTTTTCATGTATAAAAGAAGCATATTCTAATTAGCATGACTATTTAATACTAAAGTGCAAAATAGATCCGACACTCTGAATTCTAATCACGTAATTTTATTATTCGTAATAACGAATTACTGATCTTACATGAAAAAATTACTTCTTACATGTATATATGTATTAATAATATGATTATTAAAGCAAAAATGATGATAATAGTACATGTATAAGTTACTATATTGTAATAATTTAAACCTAAAGGAATAAAAAACTAACCTTCATCTATTCTTGTTTCTTTCTAATATGGAGATTTGGAATTTAGAAGAATAAAGATGGAACTAAGGAAAGCAAAATATAAAAGCAGTGATGGCTGGTGGCATAGAAAGTAAAAAAACACAACAAATACAAACTGTAATAAGCTAATATTATTATGCATGGACGTTTGAATAAGTATCATATATATGATTATCCACTATTCAAAAACTATAAAAAAAAATCTGAAAAACTAGAAAGTGACTATGGTCCCCGTTAGCCCTGCCTATTCGCCACCCATAACCGTTGTTGAATTTAGGTTCTCAAAATGGGGCAATGCCGACGAAAGATTAGGCTGTGTGCCTGTCATGGACTCTGCGATGGTTGAACCGCGACTAAATTTATGGTCCTTGTTTTAGTTTGAGGTTAGATCGGACGGAATTGAGTTCAACATTACGGGGTCTTGGTTTAATTTGGTAGGAAGTGGTAGGGATTTGCTTGAGTTTAAATATGGGGGTGCCACCTCCATATTTAACCATCCCATATTCCTGCCCCTATAACTCCCGGCCGGCCCAAAAAAAAAATTTAGACTCAACCTACCTTATTAACTCGTTGGGATTTTCAGTGAAGTGCCACAGTGACTGTTGGGATTTTTGGCGAAGGGCGGTGACGGTCGGTGATGTCTGTCAACTAGCGGCTTGTGTGTATGCGAGAGAGAGAGAAAGAGAGAGATCTAAATGAGTTAAGTTTTTGAAATTCTATTAGGGTTACGTTAGAGACGGAAAGAATTTCAAAATAGCCCCCATTTGGCCCAGATCCACTTAGGGCTCCCCCAAACAGGTATCATGTGGGGCAAGGCTTCAATTAGGCCTGCAATTTCCTAGGGCTGGTTTGACTTATTTGCCAAACCATCCGAGGTTAGCTCTTCCTCCGAGACTGACTTCTTTCAATTCAAAGCCTTCAACTTGCCCCATGTTGATTCTGGCGACCATCTTTTGCTTTAATTAACTAACGATGGACTTGGCTCTAAGAACCTACCTCTCTTCAGGCCATGAGGACTTAACTATGTTTCAGCTCTTTGAGCTCTCAAGAGACCCTGCAGCTCTTTAATCGTGTATTACCTTCTTTGAAGACCTCTACAGTTTCATTTGATCAAGTGTAATAAGGCCTACGTAATTATAATATGTTTTTATTTGTTTGAATTTCACGCTTAATTGTATGGAGTATAACATTTTGCATGCTTTGTAACACGTGGGTTTTGCATCTATTATGCTTTGTCGCGTGTGCTGGCTCACGCACTACTCCCTTTAGGTTGTGTTACCCTACAGTTAGTACAGAAACGCATTATGTTCGTATTCCGTCTATATTTTGAACGTCTTTCTCCTAAATCAACATACTATTTTTTTTTTCGAAATTCAAATACATGACATGCTCTGCATTTCTAATAATTTTTTTGACTTACCCATCACTTCATTCTCATGCTCTCCCCGAAATCATATTAGTATTTTATACATAGTAAAGCTGAAAACTGAGAGAATATGAACTATCTTTCAAATTTGGCATGTATCTTGTTATGCCATTTGACATTCAACCAATCAAATGAAACTTTTTTCTTTCTTCTACGTAAACATGTTCTACTTAAAAATCAATCTCTCTCTCTTTCAATTATCAATTCATGTCTCTCATTCAAATCTTGAAATTTCTCTATACCTTAGAAAAGTTCAATATTTTTCACAATTTTAACAAACTTGATCCCCCTCTTTTATTTAATTATAAGTCATACAGAGAATTGATCCATTGATAGCTCAGGCAACTTAAGTTAAGTTGTCAGTGTCATCTGGCCGTCCATCTATCGTGGATGGACGGCCCAGATCTAACTTTTTAAAAAACTTTTTCGTCGTCTTCTACATAATGTAGCAGATAGTACATTTTACCATATTACCCCGATCCCGCAATAAATAAAATGCGCGTCCACTACAAACTGTAGCAGACGATTAGGTTGTAGACTATTCATTGCTTCTCAATAGAGAAGGTCAGTTTATATCTCTTTCCTTACACTTCGTCTCTCCCCCCCCCCCCCTCATCTCCCTCTACCCTTCCATCTCCATATTCCCGGTGCTGCCATTGGTTGTAACCCCATACCAATAAGTTGTCACCCTACCCACAACCATCAGTTATGACACCCACAACGATGCCGCACGAACTTCACCCCACCACCCAGCACCATCATCATTTTTCAGCACCCACCGCCACCGTCGTTGCCAGATCTTGGCAGTCGTTAATATCATCGATGGCCAACACCATTGCCACTACAATGCCACCGCTAAGTCAATTGCAAGTCTGTCTCGCTCAAATCCCTAACCACGACCATTATTGCTGCTAGATCTGTAGGGGTTAATATCGTCCATGGCTAACACCACCTCATGCGCCACCGTGTCAACGCTAACTTGCCCTAATCCCATACTACCAGCACTAGGAACTAGGGTTTTTGTTTTTTGATTTACAATTTTTTTTAATTATCTGATATTGGGATCTTGAATAATAACGCTTGACAGAGGATGGCGGTATCTTGGGATGACTTGGTTTTATCATTTACTGAATTGGTGGTAGGTTTGGGTTTTATCTTTATCTTTTGTTTTTTTAACATGAGCAACTTCTTCTTCTTCTCAGTGGTGGTGGCAGAATGATGTTGGTGATGGTGAGTGATGGTGATGTTGTCTTGGCCGAAGACTTGTTGATTTGTTGGTTACGGTGGAGTGGCGTGGTGGATTGGGTGGTGGTGGTTGCGGTTGTGGGTTTGCTGATAGTTGTTTTGCGGTTGTGGGTTTGGTTGTTTTGCCTCATCAGCCTATTGTAAAGACAAAAGAAAAAATAATTTGCTCGGTTATGCTTTGGTTGACTGAAAATTAAGTGAACCAATATTCGAATCCTAAAAAAAATTGTTAGTTTAAATTTAGAAGACATCCAAACATATAAAGAACACATACAGAGCCCAGTACACTCAAGAAAGAACAAATTCAATCCACATCAACACCCATATACAAATGTGATTCGTTGCTTTCCCCAACTTTGGTGGCATATCTTCTTGAGAGAAACAAACCAAAATCCACATTTGAAATACTTTTGGGCAAACCGAGATAATGTCGACGAAAGTGGTGGCAATAGTGGTTGAATCATGGTCAGGGGTGGACCCAGTAATCATAAAGTTATCAAAGAATTGACGGTTAATATAAAATAATTAAGAAGGTTCAAGTCCTCATAAAATACGAAAAACCAAAAACATCAAATTTAGAAGTATTTCACCTAACGCTTCACAAATTAGGGAAAACGTAATAAAAACAACTGCTCCTTAAAATTAATTTTGAAAGAAATAATCAATTGTGCGTGAATTTGATTTTTTCATGTATAAAAAGAAGCATATTCTAATTAGCATGACTATTGAATACTAAACTCCAAAATAGATCCCTCACTCTAAATTCTAATCACGTAATTTTATTATTCGTAATAACGGATTACTGATCTTACATGAAAAAATTACTTCTTACATGTATATATGTATTAATAATATGATTATTAAAGAAAAATGATGATAATAGTACATGTATAAGTTAATATATTGTAACAATTTAAACCTAAAGAAAAAAAAAACTAACCTTAATCTATTCTTGTTTTTTTGTAATCTGGAGATTTGAAATTTAGAAGAATGAAGATAGAACTAAGGAAAGCAAAATATAAAGGCAGTGATGGCTAGTGGCATAGAAAGTAAAAAAACACAAGAAATACAAACTGTAATAAGCTAATATTATAATGCAATGACGTTTTGATAAGTATCTGAAACAAAAAAGATAACCCTAGAGGGGTGGTGAATAGGATTTTAAGACTACTTTAAAAATTAACAAGTAAATACAACAAACTTAGAGAGGATATGAATGACACTTGAAAAAGCTGCAAACAACAAACCTTAAACACAATATTTTAAATAAGCCAAATAACCAATCTCAACACAAATGTAAAACGATAATGTAAAGAGAGAAAGGTTTAGAGATACTTGACAAGGAAATTTAAATGGTTCGGCTTGATATACCCTCAAGCCTACGTCTACCCCTTCAAGGAAGTCCCTTGAAAGGCCTTAGAATCCACTAGTATGATCTTCCTTAAGGGTCAAGATCAAACCTCTTACAATCCCTTAATGCTATGCCCACATCAAGAACAAGCTTTGACAATCCCAAAGCTCCAAAAGTTGACAACCCCAGGCTTTGATATAAGAAACTTTAGATGATGAAAAGTGTACAAGATTTCACTCTCAAGAAGTAGATGAGTACTAGTTTAAGTACTAGAACAAGAGAGATAAGTGTATGATGACTTATGGAAGTGTATATCTCTCAAATGTAAGCTCACAATAAATGCTCTCTTGAAATTGATGAGAAATCAATGAAAAACAATAGAGTTTGAACAATTGCTTTGATCTTTGAGTATATGAAAGATAAGAGAGCTTTGAATGCAATTGATGAATCAAAACTATGCCCAAGAAGAGTATTTATAGAGTTGGGAATTAATATGACTGTTTGGAGTTAGGTGGAGCATTAAATGCGCCAAACGGTAAATACAGTCGACTATAATGTGCCATTGCGGTCGACTGTATTCCCAAAGTAGCCGTTGGTAATTCAAAATTTCCAACTTACAGTCGAATGTAATCCAATGCAGTAGACTGTAATAGGCTACTGGAAGTATTGTAGTCGACTGCATTGGAATGCAGTTGACTGTAATACCTCACTGCCCAACTTGCAGTCGACTGCATTCCAATGCAGTCGACTGCATTCCAAAAAATGCAGTTTCCTTGTTTTCAAAGAATGAAAAAACTTTTATGCATGCAAGGGAAACCTATGGGCAAGTTCTAGGTATACAGTCATCGTTACGATCATCTCTCTATGTCTAGTTTAGAAAGAAAGAAATAAAAGCATTGTAAAATTCTATCGATGAATTCCTTCTTTGATGCGTTCCGTTGAGAGTCTTTGATCGAGTTGCTCATCTAATAGTCCGTTTGCATGAGTATGAGATTGTTCTTATTGCTTCATCAACTCAATGCATGTTAGACAACATAAACATCAATGTTGGTTATCATCAAAACCAAATATAATCCTAGGTTAAATAACCACAGAGTTAACAGTATCATATATTAGATTATCCACTATTCAAAAACTATAAAAAAAATCTGGAAAACTAGAAGGTGACCGTGGTCCCCGTTAGCCCTGCCTATTCGCCGCCACTAACCGCTGTTGAATTTATGATCTCAAACTGGGGCAATGCCGACGAAAGATTAGGCGGTGTGCCTCTCGTGGACTCTGCGATGGTTGAACCAAGACTAAATTTATGGTCCTTGTTTTAGTTTGAGGTTAGATCCGACGAATTTGAGTTCAACATTATGGGGTCTTGGTTTAATTTGGTAGGAAGTGGTAGGGATTTGCTTGAGTTTAAATATGGGGGTGCCACCTCCATATTTACCCATCCCATATTCCTACCCCCCCCCCCCCCCCAACTCCCGGCCGGCCCAAAAAAAAAATAGACTCAACCTACCCTATTAACTCGTTGGGATTTTCAGTGAAGTGCCACAGTGACTATTGGGATTTTTGGCAAAGGGCGGTGACGGTCGGTGATGTCTGTCAACTAGCGGCTTGTGTGTGTGCGAGAGAGAGAGAGAGAGCGATCTAAATGAGTTAAGTTTTTGAAATTCTATTAGGGTTACGTTGGAGACGGAAAGTATTTCAAAGTAGCCCCCATTTGGACCAGATCCACTTAGGGCTCCCCCAAATAGGTACCATTTGGCGCGAGGCTCCAATTAGGCCTGCAAATTGCCATCCATATGTGTTGTTGGAGGTGGTGAATTGAAATGGGAAATGAGGCTTGGTATTGGTCGATGATGTTAGATATCGGAGATGACGAGGCTTTAAAGAAAACTTAAAAACTCAGAAAAGTTGGCATTGGGTTAATTCAATGCTACCTAAGGATAAGTCATTCAGTTAACTCAGTACACAGAGGACACCTAATGCCGGCTTTATTACGGTCATTTCACATTGAACCTTTACTTCCATTAGGTCAAATGATGTATATGATATTTCAGATAGATAGTAGACCCAAATATGATTACTCACTAACTTCAAGGACGTTTGAGATATTATGCCCTAATCTTAAACACCAAACAATCTACATTTACTTAACAGACAACCAATAGAATTTTGGCACGTATTGAATTAAGATACGCACGTCCTTATTGGAGCATCCTACGTTGACGCCATTAGGGCTGTATACGAACCAAGTTCGAGCCGAACATGGGTGTGTTCGAACTCGGTTCGTTTAACTTTTGGTATGTTTGAACTCGGCTCGAATTCGTTTAGAGTCAAAATATCAATGTTCGAACTCAGCTCGAGTTCGCGATTATGAAACTCGGGCTCAACTCGTTCTACTCGTTTAATAGTTTGCAAACTCGGCTCGAATTCGTGTTCTACCGAACAACCAAATCCCTAAATTTGCTCAAAAATCTCAAATCCTTCAAGCTATAATGAATCAAAATCAAAATGCATAGGGAGGGTGCCGAATAAAAAGCAATGAAAAAGGTCTTGATCGCTTGGCGACATTACTGCTTTTTCCCCTCTATTCCTGTCGAAGCAAAATCTGGCGATTCCTGTCGAAGTAGAATCCGGCAGAGATGCGCCATGGGCGATCTGCCGATCTGTGAAGGATGTGTGTGCTTCAGACGAGGGAGGTGACAAGAGAGCGTGCGACTGTTGTCGATCTGTGAGGGAGGTGTGTGTTTGAGTCTTTGAGATGAGGGAGGGGCTGTGTGTTTGAGACGTGGGAGTGCCGAGTGTGGCGGCTGTGTGTTTGAGACGTGGGGCTGTTTGTGATTTGGAGTTGTTAGGCTTAGATTTTAGATTATATAGGAAGGGCTTTTGGGTTGTTGGGCTGGGCTGTGTAGAAATTAAACATATGCTTTGATATATAATCAGTCACATGGGCTTTATGTTAATAAGTGGGCTTAGAGTTATGGGCTAATTGACTTTAAG
The DNA here is from genome assembly GCA_033065855.1 of Escallonia rubra. NCBI lineage: Eukaryota > Viridiplantae > Streptophyta > Magnoliopsida > Escalloniales > Escalloniaceae > Escallonia > Escallonia rubra. The sequence continues at coordinate 225,219 of JAVXUO010001645.1, read as the reverse complement.
GCCACTGGATTTAAATTTATATAGTTTAGGTAAATATTAATTATTTAAACATATTTAATTAATTAATTTTTTAGACGAGCTGTTCGCGAACACGTTTGTGAACATTTTGGAGTGTTCATGCTCGGCTCGTTTATTAAACGAGTTCTAAAAACTTATTCTGTTCGTATATTAGACGAACGAACATAAACAAATTTTATAAAGAACGAACGACGAGCCATTCGGGAACGGCTCGGTTCGTTTACAGCCCTAGACGCTGTACGATGGATTGATAGAGTAGGTCACCTTATAAGGCGCGAAGAGAGCTGTGTGTTCACTCGACTCTTTTGTCTCCTCAGTCTGCAAGGCAACGGCAAAAACTCCCTCCGTACAAACTGTGTGTGTGTGTTTTTAAGTGAATTGGAGTGCGCAGGGCTATGGATATCGAGATCAAAGAGAGCAGCGATGCGCTGATCTCCAAGAAGGCTAAGCACACTGAGGTAATTCGCGGCGGCCGATTGAGTGGCAAATACCCTAATTTGTGATCTTGTTGGCTTTTACTGTTTCAATTGTGGCTGATCGGCCGAGTGAGGGTTGCGATTCGCGATCCTGACTTGATTTCTTAGATTAGGTTTAAGTTTTTACGTTCGGATTGATCGGTTTTTTTGGTTTAATGTGTGGAATTTCTCGGTCCGGTTGTTGTGTGGGATGTTTTGAATGTGTTTGATGTGTGTGGCTGCGTGCTGGTTCGTGCTTGTGTTTTGCCTGTTATTTCGTGTGAATGTGTACGTGCTTGTATATATATATCGAGATTTTGTGATGGTATGGAGATACTTGGGTGATCATATCCGCTCCTTTCCGTTGGATGTTCTTGTTGAACTTTTTGCAAGTTCTTTTTAGATTTTGTATCACTGTAGACATTGCTTTGAACTCAAATTGCTAGTACAAATGAGATAGTATCCTTTCACAAGTCAAGCTAGCTAAAAGCAATCAGGGAAGTCAAGATTTACATGTGCTAATTAATTCCTCAGAATTCGCAACAAGTTAAATGGGGGAAATCCAATTGAACGGAGGGAGTGTTTAGTTAAGTTTGATGGTCATAACCACTTAGTTTCTTGAACCTATCTTGTGCAAGAGCCCTACTTATATGCAAAAGGAAAAATGAAGTTTGATATTTCGTAACCTAACACAAATTTGGTGATAGACAATGACCATATCTTAACGATAACTGCATTGGCCTGAAGTAGTTGACGAAATACTGTGGATATTCGTTTATTTCCTCATTCCTAGCACAGTTCATGTACTTAATTCTTGGTTGGTCTTGAGAAGAATGCACATACTGTGTTTGCCTCATATACTAAGGCATAATCAAAATTAACTTTCTCAAAAGCCTGAGCTGCCAAGGCGTAGGCTTTTTAAGTATATCAGGCTTTTTCCCTCCGGCATCTCCCCCTTTGTGGGTCCCATGCCTGGAAGACTCCACCAAGGGTCTCGTGCCCGCCACTATGGAGCAATGAGCCACACTGTAGCCCAGAACTGCTTCTGGAGTTACCGTGATTGTAATACTCCTCTCAACTAGGGAACATTTTATAGGACGGCAGCAAGGGCAGCAATTTTCTATGGCTCGGAAGAAACACCATGAACATAAGATGAGTGTAACCGAAACATGAACGTGTTGGTGGATGTCCTAAGACTCATACTTTATCTACCATTAAGGTTTCGTTTTTCCTTCTGACTTTGTCCCTATTTACGTTACCACTTTCTGGGACTTGCCCCTATAGGATTCGGTTCGTGCAGGCACTTGAAAACAGGTGAAATTACCGATTCCATATGCATTGGTTCAATTCAAAAGGCAACAATTAGGGTTCTATTTCAGTTTGTCTATTCTTGATAGTGGTGGTGAACAAAAGAATGTTGTCCGTTTGTATGTAGTTATGACAAAGTTATTAAGCAATATTGTTTTTCAAACTATATTTTTCAACGTAGGAAGGGTTTCTCCTTTGCTAAGTATAGCGGTAATATTTAAGGTATCTTTTCCACTCAAAACACTTATATGCGGTGAATAAAGTTTCAGGATTATATCACCTGCCTCATTTTAGCTCCTTGATGATTGCCTACTTGGTTCTAAATTCCCGCTATCGTAAGCAAGTTGTACTATTTCACATGCTATATCATTATGCGATTTCTATCTCTCTCTCTAGGATGCTATCACCAAGGACCTTGGAAATTCTTCAAGTGTAGTAGGATCAACATCTGATTCTATTAATTCAGACAACATTAATGCTTCCAATTCAGATATTTCATATCATGATGATGATAACGATGACGATGATCATGTTGACGATGGAGATGATCTTTCTGATTATGGTGACGACGATGATTATATTTTTGAGAATGACGATGACAACGATGACGATTATTTGAACATGCAAGCTCAATTTGATAATGTGGATTTGCCTCCCGGGGTAGAGGCGTCGGTTTCTTGGTTGAAGGAACCTATGCCATGTGAAAATGTTCCAACTGCAACTAGCACTTCAGCGCAGCCTGATGCTGTGGGTCTTCCTGCAGTGGCAGTTGTCGGCGGAGGGGCAGGGGCAGGGACGTCTGCCGGTGAAGTTGCATGTGTAGCCAGTTGCAAAAATAAGGATGCTGCTTCAAGCAGTTCAAATGCCCCTGTGGAGTCGGGTTCTGAGGGAACCGAGGAAGATAAAGAACTTGAAGTTATGAGAAGGTTTCAAGAATTTAAGAAGTTCGATACTGTTGATGATTTCTCAGATCACCACTACAACCGTATGGGCTTTGAAGGGCAACAGGTGGCTTTTGTTTCATAAGATCATTCTATAGTAGTTTTACTCGTGTTTATGTTGAGGGGTGGGGTGCATATGTGTGTGTATTTACGTTGTCTTTTCTATTTTCTTTTTCTCAATAGCCACCAAAGAATTGGACAAAGAAAATTCAGGACGAGTGGAAAATTCTGGAGAAAGACTTACCTGGTATGTCCTAACAACATTGTCATTCGTGGAGTGGAGTTATCTGAGTCGTCAGACCACCTTTTTGAAGTGATTGGAGCTGCATGGAATTATAAATAACCCACCCCCCCACCCCCCGGGCCCCGCGGGTTATAAAGAAAAGCCAACTCAGTCCGCAATACTTGTGCGTGCATGCATGTGATGTATACATAAATGAAGCAAATCTCATCATTTTGTCTGAGTGAACACATTTTTTTTGCCACTTCAAGGTATAGTCTTTATCTCACTTGTCATACTTTCCCCAGATACAATATATGTGAGAGTGTATGAATCAAGGATGGATCTATTGAGGGCTGTCATCGTGGGACCAGCAGGGACTCCTTACCATGATGGTCTATTTGTTTTTGATGTTCTTTTCCCTCCAACCTATCCAGACATTCCACCGGTGTGTATTGGTGGCGATATGCTTATTTGCGTGTGTGTGTGCTGTGTGTTATTTATACTTGTGACTGTAAATTATCCAAATTATTTTTAATAACTCTCTTTCTCAGATGGTTTACTACTACTCTGGTGGCCTTCGACTTAACCCAAACTTGTATGATTGTGGAAAAGTCTGCCTTAGCCTTCTCAATACTTGGACTGGTCATGGGAGTGAAAAATGGATGCCAAAGACATCAACCATGCTACAAGTATTGGTGTCTATACAAGCTTTGATTTTGAATGCAAAGCCCTTCTTTAATGAACCTGGGTATGAAAGTAACTATACTGGGGATGTGGGAGACAAGAAGTCCAAGGCATACAATGAGGATGTTTTCATTTTATCCTTAAAAACGATGATGTATACACTTCGGAGGCCCCCAAAGGTACGATTAGGCGTCCTTCTATCTGCATGTTTCTGTTCTCTCTTTTTTTTATTTTATTTTGTTAATGATAGTAATGCAGATGTTGTTTTTGTATTTTGTTAATGATAGTAATGCAGATGTTTGATTTTTTACTAACGAATTCTTTTTGTACCTTTCTTTTGCTTTTCACATGTATAAAAAAGCTATCTCAAATTTTGGGTGGCCTACAGTTGTAAGTTTTTAGAAGGCTGGTTAATTGTCACGTGCCATTCATTACTGTTCATGCATATGAATTTGGTAAGATGTAGTAATCAAATTCTTGGCCATATTCACTGAATTCACTCCTCATTTTCAGACTCACAGCCGATGTTGTAGAAGTGGACCATTCTTCAATACATAAACTGTCTTATTTTGAAGATAATGCAAATATGTTACGATTGGTGCACAAAGATATTATGACTTGTGATTCTTGTAAGATATTGTGATGCTTTGAATGATGGCTTTTAGCATCTCTATAGAATAATAGAAGTAAGGGTCTGTTTGACAACATTTGGCATAGTTTTCATATCAATTCATGTATTGCATATTGAAATCCCAACGGTGGATATCGTATTGCATTGCTTGTTTTAATGTAAGATATGGATCAATAAACATTTCAAAAAACAGCATATTCTGAAAGACAAATCATCTTGCATCATAAATCTAGTGTAATGTTCGTATCCATTTCCACATTCCATTTTGATGTGGTTTCCGAACACAATTTTTAGAACTTACACGATAACGTTGGAATATGTTTTAGTTTCTTCTTAGTTTTACCTGTTTGGAGTGTAAGTCCTCTCCTAGGGCGATCTTAAGTATTCAACCCCCCATATCGGCCTTTGGTGCATTCAGGAAATATTTTTTCCTGGTGCTGGCCCCAAGATTTGAACCTAGGTAGTCAAGGGAGCAAACCTTCTCAAACACCACGCCAACCCCTTGGTCCATCCCCAAGGATTGCGTAGTGTTAAGTTACTAGCTACTCTAAAACGTATGATGTTAGAGAATGAGCCCAACAATGATATCATGCTTAACACTCCCTATCACGTGCAAACTCCTGATTGCACATGAAGAGACAAATTACAAATTAAGATTGCAAATCGCACTATGATAAAGGGGGACCAAATATGCAAGCGGGAAGAATGGAACCCAAACCTTGCCAGACCAGAGCTCTGATGTTATGTTTAGTTATCATCTGCTCTAAAAGCTTGATGTGTTAGAGAATGGACCCAACAATCGTATCATGCTTAACGTATAGATATCTTGCAAAAAAGTGATGGGACGTGCTTGTAAATCGGGAATTATGCTTTATATTTGCCTTAGTTCAGATATCCCAATTCTTATCGTGTTTGCTTGCAGCATTTTGAGGATCTTGTTGCTGGTCATTTTCGTTCCCGTGCACACGATATACTGTCGGCATGTAAAGCGTACATGGGGGGTGCTGAAGTAGGTTCTGCAGCCCGTGGAAGCAGCTCAGGAGAATTTAAGGCAGCTGTTGGTGGAATGATGAATGCCCTTGTTTCGAACTTCACGAGAAATGGGGCGAAGAACTGTGAACAGTTTCGCATCGCAAGTGACAGCTGAAAATCTGATACCAAACTGGCATGGCAAAGCTGATTTTGGGACAGACGCTCTTCATGTGTAGGCCTTTGAAGAGCTTTTTGTTATTTTCAGAGTTAGATGACACTGCACAGTAACTGGGATTTAAAGGTGTAGATAGGAGGGGGTATATCCTTTAGGGAGGACCGGAGGAGCACGTTAGTTTTGAGTTAATACAGTTCCTTGCTAACTGAATATGACTCCAATTCTTTTCCGGGTAATATATAACTGGTATGTTTATGCTGGATCCTTAATTTTGACATTGTCTTTTTTTAATTAATTACCTTTACTATCTTCTCCATCGGTGTCTCAGTTTTCACCACCACGACTTTGTGATGGTGAAACTATTTCGCAAAGCACAAAATATAGCAGATTGGAAGATGACAAAAGTAATTCAGTTGGGTTGTATATTTTTGTTATACTCGGTCGGCTTTCAGCTTAAACTCTTATTATTATGAATGTAATTCTCATGATTAAATCAAAAAAAGAATGAGAAGAAAAGCGTAACAAATTCTTCTCCCTAATAACATTCCATCAGTAAAACAACGTAGTCTTGTTTGAAAATGACTTTCAACAGAAAAATTCTTACAATTCGGTATTTAATTATGTCATATAACGTACTCGTGTCAGATTGACTTTGAAGGTAGAAATTCTTAGGGACAATATTTGGTACCCAATTTACTTTACAATTGCTAGACAATTACTTTTACGCGATAAATCTGCCGGTCTACCACTTCAGTAATTGGTCGAGTGGTTAAAAGCTTGTTTTCTTGTCAAAGTTTGTGTTCAGTTTTTTCCGCTAAGATGTGGCGAGGCAGACCTCAGTCCAATGATCTAACGTGGTTGTGTTGCATCCACACATCATTAATAAGCAAAGTTCTTTGATTGACCAAAGATAATTTTGCTCTTCCAGATATTGATCATATATTGAGTACCTTTGGGAGCCCCCCAGTTCGTCTTATTTTCAACTCGACTTTCTAGTGAAACGGCGATTAGGCGGACGTGGCTCTATGTTTGTTCATGTCTTATCTTTTCACTTTTCCACATGCATACATGTAAAAGTAACGCGAATAATGTTTTCCTTATGAATCAAGAACTTTCTTATCTGACTTTCGAACACTATAATACTCACTCGACACCATTTATTGCATCTTAATGTACAGAACAAATTACTACATAGTTCCCAAAATGCAAGGGAAAGGGCAGCCGAGAATGACGGTTTTTTGTACTTGATTATTCTCCAATTGAGATGCAGATAAATTGAGCTCGGAAAACATATGAAAGTAGTTTCAAAGCTTTCATCATGTCGGACATTAATCTGAATCTTGGTTACCTAAGCTAATCAAACGACTGGCAAATGCAGACGCCTCATCAAAAGAATAAATTGCACTAGATATCCCGAATGAAATGACGGAAAAAAAAAAAATTTTGGCAAGTGTAGTTAAGAGCACTGTTTCCCTTTCATCTATGTCCCCTATCCACAAACGGATATTGATAAACGCCAATGCTTGGGGGAAGCGCTTCTGAGACACCGTTCTCTAGCATTTCCCTGCCAAATGGAGATCCGGGCAAGGAGAAGAGTCTTCTCAATGATTCTCTAGTTTCTCTGAAAATTGAACCAGTTAAAATTGCGAAGCTGCTATCAAATGTGAAGACATTAAAACGATCATTATGCAATTCACCGAAGTAGCTGATGAGTACATATTGCATGCTACCCCAGTTACAGTCCTCAAAGTCTAGAAGAGACGCATCAACGCATCAATGTTATTTGATGAATCTACAAATCATGGATAAAATAAGTATTGCTTGGCAAGTCATGCCAGAGGGGAAAAGAATGAGTAAAGTCAATGTTGACATGTACAAATCCTAGGAGTTTGGAAACAGCCAAACAGCAGGAAGCAACATTTTATCAATACAACTTTTTAGCTATTCTAGCAAAATGGCAGCAGCCTTATCAGCATGATTAATTTTATTATTAGCAAGACCATGTTAATGATAGCTGATGCACAACAGAGCAGAAGAATACATCTGTTGTAAAGCAGCCAACTCCTTGAGTGTAAGGAGTAACCCCAATCAAGCACACAGTTTAGGCAAAATGCTCATATGGACCCGAAATCTAAAAAACAGAAATCCCCACCAGGTTACATGAGCTAAAAGCTTTTGCTGAGGTGTACAATTAGTATTTTTCAAAATCGCAATGGAAACCTTTTGGTGCACATACTTTATTATCTAACCGCTTTTCTCTCTCCACCTGATAAAAAATATCACCACTCTACTTGTCCCGGCAACCCCCACAATCAGAAGTTGCATCAAGTTGCCAACACCCAATCTGAAAGGCAAATTAAGTCAAACCTATATATATTTTTTTTTATTTAAACCCACCATTTTTAGCCTGCAGCCAGATTATGGCTTTCCTATCGCACCCCCACTAATCGATCCGATTCATATTCCCAGCGGATGAGAGGTAACTACATTGAACTAAAAGCGAAATTGGAAAATTCTATCTTCCCACTTGGCCATCTAGGCCAGAGATGCATGATCATCCATCAACCTCATGGATCCTAGATGCGTTGGCACATAATAGAAACCCAACTTAGATCTTAACCTCTTCTTCTCCCTTACTTGGTTTTCTCAAGAGTAAGGCGATGGAGAATTAGGGCTCCAGAGCTCAAGGCCATCTTAAGGGGCATTAATGTAATTCAGTGAATTCCCTTTGACTAAGAAATCCATCAATTGGTGACTTATGCACCAAATAATAAGGTTTTATCTGCAATGAATCCTATACAAGGAAATAATGGAAACTTTGAGAATGTTTGTTCGGAGACCATAAAATACATTCAACTTGATGATAAACTACAGATAAAAATAATCCTTGGCCGAACAGCCTTGTAATCAACACAAGAATTTTATTTTATTTTATTTTTTCAAATTTGCTACGTCAAGTGCAATATCATCTATCAAACACTGAAGTCGTCTAAGTTGGTTTTTCCCCCCATAAATCATCCTTGATTGTAAATTTTACTCTTATTTGTGCACAGATTCATCTTTGTCGCATTCGTCCCAAACCATCCAAGACAATTTCATTTATGCTACTTCTGCGGTCTCATCAATTTGTTTATTGAATATTATCCCCCTTTCTTTTTACCCCACGTCCATCTTAAAAACCTCATTTAGCTGCAATTACTTTATACCTAAATGTCTTGTTTGACCCAAGGTTGTCCAATAAAAGCCTGGCTGGTCTTATAACAGTTTATGACATTTCCCTTTCAACTTCAAAAATATTTGAAGGGCGACATTACCACAAAAAAATTTCATTTTTTGCCAAAGCAGTGGACAGCAAGAAAAGAAAATAGTACGCTAGTTCAATTCTGTATTTTGGCAGAAAACTAGTGCTTTTGCAATAGATTCACGCCATTCATATGTTCTTCAATGAAAAGTTCCCTCCAATTGTGTTTAAACAAAGCATGGGTAAGAAAATTGTGAGATTTAAATAAGTTACCAAGAATGGAAATGAAGTCATGGAGAGCCACACTGCGTTTTATCCAGCTCTGCACTCAACATGTGGTGGAGGAGGAGATCAATTCTCTGACTCCGGGTTTTTGTGCTGCAGAATGCAAAAAAATTGCATCCACAAGTTAATATCCATCTCTTAGAATTATTTAAAAAGTGACATCTTCTCAGGCTGAATGTTAGAAATGCGTACCCCACATTACGACGTCGGCTCTTTCCTCCACTTTCCTGAATTAGAAAGGCAGATAACACTACTTAGCAATGATTATTAGGGTGGTACTCTATATATATATATATAAATAACTGCATATACACATTACTACATGTATGCATCTGTGTGCGCGCGCATGTGTGAGACTATAAGGTGGGTATATTACATCAAAACCACAAGTAATGGAAAAAGAATTTGCCACAGCCCACAAGCAAGGGAGAACTTAGCTGGCAAAATACATTAATTAATGCACTACCCTGTCCCTCAAATTTAAGGAGCACAAAGAGCACATTTTCAACAAGAAATGAACCTTCTAGAAATCTAAACCCTGTTTCATTACTTGGGGAATTCATGATCCCACTCCTATTTTATTTAGCCCACTCTATTCAATTCCTACAGATTTAAAAAGTGGCTGTTAAAGTGTCACTAAAGCAACTGAGAACTTAGCACAGACATTCACAGAGACCAAGTACTATGACCCAAGTGTTTTTCATTAACGAAATGACTAAATGCACATCACCATACAGCATCTTCCTTTGTGCATTTACGAACCTAAAGTGCTTCATAAGAAATGCCTATCTTCGTCTAACAACTTTAATGTACCTACACTGCATCTTCGTCATTCGATTTGTGTATTTATAAACCTAAAGTTGCATAATGTCTGTTGAACTTCAGCAAGAATCTATCCTGTAGTAGCTTTTGCATATAAACAGCCTTGTAAATAACCAGAGTTAATTTAATCACTTGTTCAATTTTTACAAATCTTGCCATCTCTAACAATATCACAGCCTGAAATTTTTCGTACTAGTAACCACCTGAAGGCCAACGAAAGAGAACCACTGTTCGTTAGTAAAACAACCTACTTTCGAGAAGAATTTTCGGTTATTCAGTATAAGCTTTTGACGATGGCTTTATCTTCAAGATTTGACTCAACCATTTACTGTCTCAAACTAAATCCTTGTCATTTGGAGGTGCACCAGGCAAACTGCTTTAGGGGTTAACAACTCAAAACAGAAAAGAGGAATAAATGGATATATGCAACTCGTTTTATGTTTCACTTCAGGTTTCAACTGCAATCAGTTTTCAAAGAGAGTAGTTAATTGAAGGTACAAAGTTTACTCACATCGTGGTTCTCATTACAATTCTCTGAACTTTCGAGATCCATTTCAGCAAAGAAAGCCTCCAAGACGAACGCAACAACCTGTCAAGAAAGAAGAGAGTGCTATTTAGTTGGGATTAGGGCAGAAAACAAGCACCACTGTCAGCAATAGAAGTGATAATAAATACTAAGTTCCTTAAAGTTTTAAAGGAATGACTTCGGGGTCCAAAGTTATAAGAAATCTGCCTGTGGATCATACTTCAAACTCCGCCTCTTGCATTGTCTGGATTTGGGATTAAGGTATTGTAGAACATCTGCCTTATTTCCTGGTATGCCAATTCCTTATAACTTTGGAAACACATACAGAGCGCATGTGTGTTTGTGCGTGTGTGTTGTGGGGGTGGGGCTGTTGAGAGAGAGAGAGAGACCATATATTTGTGAGAAACCCTGCTTCGGAACAGCTATTTTTAATTTTTACTGGAATACATAAATCTGTATCTAGTTTTTATTTCGAGATGTTTTGAGTTCTCTTTTCCCATTAGATGCACAATGACCAACGAGAGGTTGCTTTGCTCCTGTCCCACCCGTTCCTGGGGGCAGCCTACATGGACTGCAAGAGCCAAGAATAAAGTAATGGTGTGCCTTTTGTGTTACCTCTTGAAAGGAAATAAGTACGAATGAAGCTCTAGTACAATAGAGAGATTAAAGAATTGATGACTTGAAGAATGCTCACTCTCAATCAAAGAATTGCTCACAGAGATGCATTCTTTAAATATGTAAAATCATGAAGACAGAGAGAACAGTCTAATCTATGAACCTTGATGTTTGTCTCATGAATGGAGGCTTAGAATGTGGTTTTCATAGTATATGATGAAGCGCCAAATCATTTTTATAGGGTGGATATGCAATATCACCGTTATAGGAAGATTTGGCATGATTTTTATCAAAACTAGCCATTATTTTCAAATCTGCCTTAATTCAGTCTACTCTATTGCCAATGCAGTCCACTACATTGGTCGACTGCCTCACGAAACCCATTTTCTTATTTGGGCATTACTTCTCTAGAAAAATCAGATTGAGGCGCCGGTTTTTTGTTGGAAACCTTATGAAAAGGTTTATCAAAATGAATCAGTGATGCAGAGCAAACAGTTACTTTAGATTTCCAGCAAGTAACAAGTACACAAAACAAGATTATACAAAAGAATGAAAACTATCACACATTGGTAAAAAGAAGGCGATAATACGATGTTAGCTGCTCCAACTGATGGCGAGTCTGCATTGTTAAGAACTTTCATGTGTGCAATTGTGTGTTAAGGTCCACCCAAATTATTGAGTTATATGATGTTTCTCAACATACTCGAACTGTATTTTGCATCACATTCTTATCTATGAAGCCGACCACAACTAGTTTGGGACAAAGGATAAGATGATGATTCTTATCCCTTAAGTTCACTCCTTAGATATTCAAATAAAGGGTTAAAAGTAGAGAGATATTGATTCAACTTACCAAATTAAGAAGTAACATAATTGTTATCAGATAGAAGCTCACAAAGTAGACATAGCTCCAAGCAGTTGTCAATTCCTTGTAGCTCTGAAATATCAACAATAGATTACCAGTGGCTCCAAACATGTGTAGCTAATATTACATGCCTTCAGCATATCACAACTGGATCGCTATATCTCATGAAAATATAAAATATTTTGGTGGCATTGATATCATACTCGTAATTTGTTGAACACTATGTCATGATGATAATGTTCTGACGGCATATAAGATATGTTGTGCCGAACTTGCCTTGTCCAGTGGAAAAAAGATATTCCATGTAGGCTTTGATGTCACCTTAATGTATAAAACTTGCCTTAGATGTGTCTACACAAGCCTACATATATCACCTCTAACCAAAATGAAAACCATGGCACTGCTAAAAAAAGAAAATTCTATCTCGTTAATAAAGACTAGAAGTTCGAAACTCCTCATTGTAGAAGACATGTTCACGCACATCTACTTACCAATATCCTTTCTATTCACTTTCCTGGAACCTCTCTTTTGAAACGTAAAAACTTGAAATATGAAAGTGGCACTGATTTAAGAAAGGGCAGGAAAATCGTCCATGATTATTTGGCGATGTGTAATATAGCCCAAGGAATGCAACACAATGGGGAGTGATTCAATGAGCTCAAAGGAGTAAAGAAAGGCCAAAATTACATGACAAGGCCGAAAGTAGCTAGATGAGTGCATACATTGCAGGAAAAAGCTACACTTATCAAACACAAACATGTAATTTTGAGCAAGAACAGGCAATAACACAGAATCTCGACACTCGCAAACCAAGTGAAGTGGAACATATAAGCGAAAAGATAAAAAAAATTCAATGGTTTCTTCATCATGCAAAGATAAAGAGAATGAAGGATGGATGCAGATAATCATCAAATTTAGGTACCTGCATCCAGACTTGCCAGTTTCCCATTACCAGTAGATTGAATAGTGTAACCATTCCATTGGGGTAGTCATTAAAATTGAAAAGAAGATAGCTAAACTTGTCAAGGAAACTGATAGAAAAACTGAAGATTTCACAAGGAAAATTAACCAAAAAATAATCCACACACGCGTAAATGTAGCAGTTGGAAGATGTTACATTTCCATTTACTGCTTTTTCAGCGTGAAATCTAAATATAGAACTGCGATGATCGGGTATTCAGTGCAAGAGTACTGCAGGAACGAATCAAACATGAATAAATATCTAAATCAGTTTCGCACATGAACAAAGGATACTCATCATCTGCAAGATCAGTTGCATCAAGATTGGGATTGCCAGCATTGACTATCCCACCAAAGATCTAGCAACCAAAAATAAGAGAAGGGGTAAAAGATCAGAAGTTTAGAATGATGCAAAAGTCAAAACCAAAAAGACTTGGGTACTTGCAAGCTATGCAATAAAAATACATGAGAGATTCACAGCCAGCTTAGTGGATGTTCACGTCAGCAATGCGACAGTCAAATTTCATTTTTTTCACAAGTTTTAGTAATGCTACAATCAGTGTGGACATCCAGTCAGACATAGGAGTTGGGTGACCTCTGCATGCTACTTGGACTACTATTAGCTTCTGAGAAAACCAATTAACACAATTTTAAATAGAAAAGCACTTAAAAAGTGACATACCTGCACACCAAGGGAGCAGTAAATGCATAGGATACAAAATATGGTTCCCAGGTATGGCATCAAACTTGGTATAAGAGTTAAAAACGTTGCAACGAAGGCTCGGTAGCGTTGGACATGCATCAAAAGCCTTATTAATCTTAACATTCTCGCAATAAGAAGATAACGGATCCTGCCAACAACAAATGAGGGTAATTGAGTTTGTTGTAAGTATACCACTTCATGCAAATTGGACATTTTCTGTTAAGAGCAACAGGACCAATTTAAATATGAGTTTTTACCTCTATTCAGCATAGATTTGCAAATGCATGAGTACAAATTACTAATACTTGTAGCTCTTACAATAATAAGACTAGAGGTGGCATTCACAGTCAGAGGCAAGATCTATGCAGGTTTGAAGTCAAAAGTGCTCCAGAAACTCTCCCGTTATTACCTCCTAGTCAGAAACAGATTACATGAAAGTCATCCTAGTACTGCACTAAGTAGAGATGAGTTGAGGTAGGGAGAGAAAATGTGGTAGGTTGGAGGTTGATGCATGGATGCTAGAGATCACGGGGCGCATCTCCAAATTCCTTAGGGTGGAATACACAAAAATCTAAGACGAGGCTGTGTAATTATTTGAACACGGAAAAGTCAAATACAAGCATGCAATTTGCCGTATGGTAGCGCGCATAGCAAGATACTTACAGCAATTGCATTGATCTATTCTGTTTCAATACATAAAAGAAAATATAATGGTGGTATAGGTGGATGGGCGCAAATTGGAAAGAGATAAGTGAGCATCCCGTAGATCGCTTGATTGTATCCTATGTAGGTCTTTAGATGCTCAAGTGGGAAGAGTGATCTATGTCAGATTATCGGGGTAAGGGGAGAGGATAGCATGTTAGAAGAAGTGAGAAACTTGATTAGTGGGAACCTATCGGATGCACATGCTTAGTAGGGAAAAATAGGAGGATTCAGTAGCCAACACCAACTAATTTGGCACAAAGGCTTCATTATGACAGCAGGATATCTTGAAAAGCTAGGGTCTAGTCAAATTGTGAGACAAGAATTATCCGATTTCTTTAAGGCAACTAACCAATATATATCAAAAGTAAACAACATAAGACATATAGCACGACCAACTTATATCATTCCACAGAACCACAACATAAGTATTCAACAGCAAAAGCGAAAAGCGTGTATGCTTCACAAAATGCACAGATGTTAGACTATCATACAGCCTCACCATTCCCCATTTGATAGAAAAGTCAACCAATTGGGATCAATGAAAGTAGTAGTTTCTCCAATAACTGCAAAGGTAGAAATCATCAGGGCTATCAAACTCTAGACAACTTAAAACACTGGTCACACACCACTGAGAAGCTAAATGACTCGCATAACCTGATTCATATCCAGAGCAAAAGCTAGTAGGCAGAAGTACATTGCACAAACCATTTGCACAGCAAAAATGATACCTACTATAAGGATCTTTTTCCTTATGTGAGGTATCATTGTAACACCCTCTCTCCCCCCCAACATAAACTTTATTTACATAGACCAAATGACTTACATCATATGACTATTATCCAGAGAAAGGGCTAATAGTCAGAAGTGCATTGTGCAAACCGTTGCATATCGAGTAAAACACGTGCTACAAGTATTCTTTTCTTTATGTTCAGTATCAAAGTACCCACCCCCCTTCCCACCCAAAATTGAGGTTTCTTTACTCGACGGACCACATCAAGAAAGCAAACACAGAAAAAACTTTTTACCCCCAAGGTCTCAGCTTTGCAGGTATGTCGAAGGGTACTAAGCCAAAATGTGGACAAATACAAAGGGAGAGGGAACAAGTCGCATATTTCTTTATTTCGAACATTTACATACACTTAATTTCGTTGATAATAAGAACAAAGTAAAGTGATTTTTTAAAATCTCTCCAAGTCCCTGAATATCACTGTCCCTCCCACCAATGTAATCAATCACGCCAGGACTACATTTCACCAAAGGATCGCACCACCAGTCCCATCTTCTTCATCTTAGTAGACCACCTCATTCTGTAACCGAAACCACTAACACCAAGCTTCCCATCATTGCTGACACACCATGGAACTGTGATGCTCTGCTAATTCAGTAAGGCGTGACTTTCTAAGCAGAATTATCTGTTGTCCTATATCCTACCTGCATAAGCATGTCCACTATCTAGAACTTACCAGATTAAACACCCAGACAATCTATGTCCTGTGGCCTACAATTGATAGTGACAAGGCTGGAATACATCCATTTACATCATATCTTCTAAGGAAATGACCTAATTCATTAATGTACACATAATTTTGAATAACATCAATGGTGGCGATATTAAATTTGAATGGAAAATCCAGTGGCCTCATTCAAGTCCTTCAAAGGTTTGTGGCAAACTAATCTAGCCAGGTTCTTACACATTCATCTTCCTTTTGCTCAATCTGAACTGGAAAAGCTTTTGCGGCCCTCATTGGCAGACCATTGAACCCAGAAACTGAAGTCATATTCTTGATTGTATTCATGAGACACTAAGTAAAACTGGTTGGATAGGGCCTCTTTTGTTGGGTTCTGATGAAACAAAATTTCAATTTTCTCTGCCCTAGGCAAGTCAACCGACATCGTGGAGGGAAAATACAGGCTTCTAGAGATGCTAAAAAATTCGTGTCTAAGCACTATATTATATATGAGCTCGCAGTCACCAGTATCTGATTAATAAGAGTAAGTCTGAATGAATGTTAACTCCTGAAGGAGGATGTCTTCATAGTACAGAACTAGTAATACTGCCACCAACCTAGCAGCAATACGGTAACCTTTAGCTGCAAAACGAAGTTAAGAATATGGAATTTGATTTTTGAAAAACTAAATGCCCCACCTATGACCCACGTAATAAAAAAATCAAAACGATTTTGGCCATCATTCCAATAGTTCTCAAATCCATATGCATAGACCTTCAGCGCCATTTCCAGGACATATAACCACCCTGCAGGACAAAGTGCAACTTATTAAGTCTCAATAAACAATATCACGGGAGTATAACAGATAAAATTTCAGTTTAAGAGTGTTAGATAACCAAAATAGGATATTTAAGATTGGGGGTAGTTTAGTAAGTTATAAGGGTGGAAGTTTAACACACGAACTCTTACAGGGTTAAATGTAATTCTATGCGATTCAGTCTTTTACCACATGAACAAAGTGCATATGCTTTGAGCCGGTAATACAAAGTTACCTTTTCTGAGTCCCTAGAAAAGCACACAGGGATTTAAGGTAATAGTAAACCACACTATAAGATTTTCATCCGTAAGGAACCTCAACACTATCGAAATTATTATTTTAGTTCTTTACCAATTTTTTGAAAGCAGCTTGGAAGCAGAGATAATGAGAGAGGTGGAGAGAGATAACGAGACAGCATAACTCCAAGATACACACAGACACATGTAGATAGCACAAAAGTATAAGACAAATAGGGTGACTAAGCTATGACATAAGACAAGGGCCTAGACTAGCCTATGTTAGGCATACTTATAGCCTATGAACTAAAGTAGTGAATGTTTAAGTTAATGAGCTGCTTCGTAAACTTTGAAGTTTTTAATCAAATTAGTAAGAGTTTGTTAAGTTTAATGGGCTGCTTTGTAAATATTAGAATTGTATGGCTGAACACAATAAAGTTTGTATATGTGGTATTAATTTTATTTCTTGAAGTACTGGGGCTGGTTAAGTAATAAGTTAGTAAGCGGTCTAAATGAAAACAACTGTGTCTCCAGCACATCGATAACATCGACATCACAGCCGGATTCCCTCTTCTTCTTCTTCACCCCACATTTGCCTTGGGTCTCCGATGAGTACTTCTTCCTTCTCCTTCTCCTTCTCTTCCTTCTTCTGCTGCTTCTGCTGCTGCTGCTTCTCTCTACTCTCCTCCCTCTTCTCAGATTCATTGCAGGTGGTCTCAAGCGGTGGTCGCTGGAGCGGGCGGTGGTCGCCGGTGGCCACTGATCTGCCCTTTCCACAGTCCGATACGCACCCGAGCTGCACCCAGTATTTAAGACATTGAAAAAATAAATCAAAAATACCGCACACGCACCCATGCCGCACCCGACGTGCACCCGGTGCTGGTGCTTCACCCAAAGTGACGCGCTCTTGCTTCATAGCTTATAGCAATTCAACTTGGGTGTTGTGTAGGCTCTCCAGTTATTGCTAAATTGATGCTTTAATGAGAAAAAAAAACCATGGTGCACCTCCACAAAGTGCATAAACAAACTGATTGAAAATTGCAAAGAGTAGAAGAGAACCCAAGACCTAGCCAAGTTAGAGCTCTGAAAGTGAAAAACTGGCGCAAAAGCTTAAGCTATTAGAGAATTGGAGAACAACAGTTATCTTGCTTCAACAATTAGAAAGGTAGTTGCAACTTGCGAATCTCTCAAGGTGGTTTAAAGTATGCTTGTCAGTATGGGAACAAGGGGCTCAAAGTTTTAAACAAGCTCAGAGCACACAAATGGTAATCCGTAATGGTGAAGATATTCATAAGTTAGATGTAGAGATTCGTCAAGTCCATACCGAAGACAAACTCTACCTCTTGCCAACCCTTCTGACCAGAATTATTCTCTATATCAAGCTGTAACGCCAATCAAGAAAACGTCAGCATGTTTGCAATCAAATCAAATCCAAATGAGCCAAGCAACCTTGCAATCCAAACTGATAAAAGTAAATACAAAATGTGACAGTGTATATAGCAAAAAATGTTGTTTATCCCTTTCGGATGATCTAGTTGGTAAATGGGGTGCAAACTGGGCAGAAGAAAGAATGAAGTAGAATGCCTCATTCACTGGACCATTCCACATTGTGATGCTTGATCCGAGAGAGAGTTTTCCAGGACGCGCCGGGGGGGGGCAGTTTTCACCGGCTTCACCCTTTTTAACTTTTCTTTCCCTCTTCTTTGAAGGAATGCTACTTGCCATGGTTCAAGACCTTTTATTCCAAGAACAAACTTATACTCGAGAGTAATGCTG
This sequence comes from Escallonia rubra, assembly GCA_033065855.1. Classification (NCBI taxonomy): domain Eukaryota; kingdom Viridiplantae; phylum Streptophyta; class Magnoliopsida; order Escalloniales; family Escalloniaceae; genus Escallonia; species Escallonia rubra. The sequence goes on along the minus strand of JAVXUO010001645.1, from coordinate 206,813 downwards.
GGACCATGGATCAAAACAGGCTTGAATAATCCAGTGTGATCCGGGGCGACATATTATCATAAACTGAAGAAAAATGCCCATTCGAGTGAGAGCAACACAAAAACACCACTAACATCCAACAGCAGGCTAGTTGCCATTGCTTGACTACCTGAATAACCAAAATCAAACACAAAATAAAACATACCAATAGCACCAAGGTTGCTTTAAAGCTCCATACGTGAAGCTATAAGTAGAAGAAATGACAAGATCGAACCCAACAAAAGCTTCAGCATAGACTAGATTAAGGTCAAGTTGAAGGATCTAATCATGAAGCAATGTTCTGAAAGCAAATACGTGCTCATATATCTGCAAATCGAAGCCACCGACCCATAAAATAATCAATCCAAGCACCACCAAAAAGTCCGGCATCTCCCACTTAGTGATCCCCGAAGCCGGGCCACCCAGCTGCAGTGGTCCCAGGCTCCCAGCTCATGAGCCACCCCACCAACCAGGTCCCAGATGGGCCACAACAGTGTGGTGGACCCCATCCTGGGCCACCCGGCCCAGAAAGCAGTCAAGAAAAGGGTAAATCCTCACAAGGGTTCCTTCTCCCAGATTTTTTTCTGACATCAACCCTTTACTCCCTTAGTAGGCATTGAGCCAGGATCAGCCCCACTGCATCGACTACTAGCTCATAGGCCAACTCAGAAAAAGATCTTACATGGGCCGCCCGCCACAATGGGCTTCATCCCAGTTTGCCAGCAAGAAAAATGCTCCTGTACCCAAAAGGACTCGATTTTTCTTACTTCTGCCTCAAAATAGTAATCTCTAATTCCAGCAAAACAAAGAAGTTAATCCATCGAATCTTGAAATGAGTTGGAATAACTTGCCATGATCTATGACCTTACTCTCAAGTATCTGACAACAACTGTCAAGCGAAAGACATGATTCTCAAGTAGTGTTACACAAAAACTGCAGATCAATCAATCGGACTTCACAAAGTCAATTTGACCAGAGTAGCATTCCTTCGGACTAAGTTCCATAAAAAATTTCAGACTCATACTGTTGTTTCGATGATTACGGCAGCTAGATTCAAGACGAGAATAAATGCAATGATGTATCCGAAAATGGGACTTCGACCAAAAGCTTCTTTTCAGACTCATACCGTTGTTTCGATGATTACGGCAGCTAGATTCAAGACGAGAATAAATGCAATGATGTATCCGAAAATGGGACTTCGAACAAAAGCTTTCAACTTCTCGGATAAGAACGAATGGTATACTCTCGGAAACCTTTCAAAGATTGGTAGCTGCAGACAGAATCATATTATTGAAATAACCATTAGAAAAATGTATAAGTTGAATAAGACGTTGTTGAAGCTTCAACTCTAGAGGAATGCAACTTACTGAATCCTCCTTTTGAAACCTTAGTGCAATGGCATTGCAAAGGTCAGAAAATTCATCCAGATTTATCTACATGAGAAGAATACAACAAATGATCAGAACACAAAACAGAAAGAAAGAGAGAACGGTAGGTAAATAAGATACTATCAGTAAATTATCCACAAGAACCTAAGCGGTCAAAAATATTGTGTCTATATGGGTGTATGTGTGCCAGTCTGCGTGCACAGCATTGGAGTTCCCCTTGGTCCTTATGGTTTATCACAAATTCGGTCCTCCTACTAATTATTAATTGGACCAATTACGTATTAAAAAGGAACACGGGTGTTAGTCACAACACCTACCACTATCAGTTCATGCAACCAGTGTTCCTATTTATGCACCACTTGTCATATTCTTTTGCTACTGAGGTATTGTGTTTCAATGCCCCAAAAAATATAGGCACCATACATTATACTACCAGGAAAGTTCCATCAGTAGGAAGTAGCGGGTCCAACCTATCGGTAATGGCAGAACTATATTCCACCAGACGTACTTCCTCAACTACATCATCTAACTAATTTTCTAAATAGTACCGGTATACAGACTGACAGCGTGGTTCAATCCTTAACTCAGCTTAAGACTTTCTTAGTTAAAAATAGGTAATTACACCAGTAAACCAAAAACTGCTATCTTTTTTCGCCAATAGACTCTAGAGAACGAATTGTTACATTTAATTTCCTAAACTAGCATGAACTATAAGCACTGGTCCTTCCAACCGAATTGACTAGATATAAATTTCATGTCAGGGGCATTTCAGCATTTGTCTTAGCTCTTGGAAGTAAACCAGCCAACATCCTCCTTCGTTTTCCAATTAGGCTTTGTCACTTTCTTGTAGCCACTACCACCCATCACTCCACCACCGCGGCCATCTTCCTTCCTCTCAAAGAATGCAGCACAACCCTCATTTCCCATCCCATATTTGATGCAGTGCACCAGTGGATCTCATATTCTAACAACTTGGACACTCTATGAAGCACGGACATGGGTACGGGTGCAGATACGACATGGGTGCCAGTACGCTGATACGGCATTCTAAAAAAGAACAGGATACGGGTGCGGCTAGGATACGGCAATTTTTTATAATTTTAAATATATATATATATATATATATATATATATATATATATATAGGGAGCTGATCCGTTGAGAGCGCGGGCAAAATAGGAGATCTTGCAAACGCGATCTGGCCGTCCATCCTGAAAGATGGACAGCCCAGATCGCGCCTTTTTCGAATACTATCAGTCGTCCGCGACACTATGTCGCGGATGGACTTTTTTACCTTTTTGCCCCTCCGCCCCTTCCGCTACATTGTTTCCCGGACAGCATTCAAGTCCGCTACACTGTATCGCGGAGGTCCAAATTTTTTTTTTACGTTTTTTTTTAAATCGTCCGCTACATAATGTAGCGGACTATTTTTTGACAAAAATACCCTCTAGTTTTCGTCCGCTACATTATGTAGCGGACTAATCTCATGACTTTTTCCTCTTTCTCTCTCATTTTCCTCATTTAATGTTCTGACATTTTTCCTTTCTCTCTCCTCTCTCTCATCATCATTTTCTCTTTCTCTAATTGACTCTCTGACTCTCTCTCTCTCTCTCTCTCGTCCATGCCAGAAACCGAAGGGAAGAGGAAGCCTCTTGGCGCGCGACGACAGAGGAAGGCAGCTCCGCTTCCGGCGATGACCAAGGACGACGACGGAGGAAGGCAGCTCCGCTTCTGGCGACGACCGAGGAAAGCAGCTCCGCTTCCGGCGACGTCCGAGGAAGGCAGCTCCGCTTCCGGCGACGTCCGAGGAAGGCAGCTCCGCTTCCGGCGACGACCGAGGAAGGCAGCTCCGCTTCCGGCGACGGCCGAGGAAGGCAGCTCCGCTTCCGGCGACGGCCGAGGAAGGCAGCTCCGCTTCCGGCGACGGCCGAGGACGGCAGCTCCGCTTCCGGCGACGACCGAGGACGGCAGCTCCGCTTCCGGCGACGACCGAGGAAGGCAGCTCCGCTTCCGGCGACGACCGAGGACGGCAGCTCCGCTTCCGGCAGCAATCCACCTGCTGTGGCAACCCCATTTTGGGTGGTAAAACTGAGACCCAATTAAAATTTTGAGACATATTTGAAATTTTGAGACCCAATTGAAACCCAGATCATTTTTTATGATCTGAGTTTTGTTGGTGGCCGCTGTAGGCCGTGGGTCTGCGATTGACCGATTGACGGAGGTGTGGTCGTGGGTGAGCGACTGGCAAACGTGATGGTGCGATTGGTCGTGTGAATGGTGGTAAATGTGCGATTTGTGGTTTGGATGTTGTGGTCGTCGCTATGGGGAGGCAGCGGCACGACAGCGTGGGTCTGTCATGGGTGGTTAATTAGGGGCCTTTGGAAAGATGGGTGCTGATAATGATGGTTCAGAATGCGCAACAGAAGAAAAAAAATAGTGCTGCCTACTCCACTACATAATGTAGAGGATGGAACATGACTGTATTTTTGTCAAAAAATCGTCTGCTACATTATGTAGCGGACGAACTTAAAAAAAACGTAAAAAAAAGATTTGGACAGTCCGCGATACAATGTAGCGGACGGGCGGAGGGGCAAAAATGTAAAAAAGTCCGTCCGCGACATAGTATCGCGGACGACTGACAGTATTCGAAAAAGGCGCGATCTGGGCCGTCCATCTTTCAGGATGGACGGCCAGATCGCGTTTGCAAGATCTCCTATTTTGCCCGCGCTCTCAACGGATCAGCTCCCATATATATATATAATGTGAGTTCTTGTACAAATATATAGAAATTATGGTCATTTTAGTCATCTACTTATATATAAGAACAAATCCAAAAAAGCTGCACATGTGGACTACCAAAGGCCACTCAAGTGACAAAGCCCCCATAGAGTTGCAGACTAAACAAAGTTGAGGCAGTCTCTCAAAAGAAAAAGAAGTCTGGTGAAGGAAGACACAGATCAGAGAAGCAGCCGATGCAACGTGTTCATCATCACCGGAGTTCTTCTTTTTCTACTCCTTCTGCTCTTATTTTTTTTGGGTTAATAGGAGCAGCGATGGCCATCGACGGCGCTGCCTCCGGCGGTGGCTGCTGCATCCTCTTCTCTATCCACTCAAATTCCTCACGGGTGGTCGTCGGTGGTCGCGGCTGGTCACTCGTGGCTACTTCGCCACCGCCCTCTCTCTCTCTCGAAGTCTCTCTCCCCTCTTTAACGATCTGTTCATTTAGGGTTTTAAAGTAAATGTTTCATATTTATACTTTGACCCACACCCACCAAAACTCATTTTTATGTTTTGACCCTAAAAATTCTTTTAAAATTTGTGTTTTCAGCCCATAAATATCCGAGATGCACCCGATCGTATCGACGCCGCATCCGGTATTTAAAAAATTAAAAAATGTTAATAAACAGCCTGTATAGTTAACTTACCAAATATAGAATACTAATTTCTAGGGAATACTAATTTCTAGGGATTCTTGTCTAGTTCCTAATATAGATCATGTAACCTGTATAAATAGTCTTCTATTCAGATCAATGAGACATGGAATATGAGTATATTTGCTCTCTGAATTGTTTCATGGTATCAGAGCCATTGGCTCGATTTTTCTGGGGTTTTTCTTTTGGGTTCAAGGGTTTTGTTTTTCAATACCGGAACTGATTTGGTGTCGTCACCAACTCCGGTGACAGTTTAGTCTCACAGCCACCCCAGGGAGGTGCGTACGGTGGTTTCCGGCCAGTCCTCAAAGTTCGGTGGCTGGGTTCCCTGCGAGTGGGTCTCACGCGCCGGTGAAAGATTCTGTCCTTTTCTCACGCGGGACTGATTTTGGTGTTGTCACCAGTTCTGGTGACAGTTGAGTCTCACCACCACCCCAGGGAGGTGCGCACAGTGGTTTCCGGCCATTCCCCAAAGTCCGGTGACTGGGTTCCCTGCGAGTGGGTCTCATGCGCCGGTGAAAGATTCTGTCCTTTTCTCGCGCCGGCGAGTGGAGGCGCGTGGCTGTTCCGATCAGCATCAGTTTCTTCCTCCGACGTCGCTCTGACGTTTCCGGCCTGTTTCCGGTGGTACTTTCCTGTTCCGATATCTTTTGAAGGTCGTCTTTATCTTGTGTCCTTCGGTACACGGTTTGTGCTTTACTCCAGTTTTATCTACTTATCTTTTGGGTTGTTCTTCGACACTGTGTATTGAACAATGACCGATAATAAGGTTCAAGTAGGTGAGATGGTTCCCGTATTGTCTAAAATTGCTGAAAATAAGCTAAATGGCACTAATTACTTAGATTGGAGCAAAACTGTTAGAATATATATGCGAAGTATCGATAAGGATGATCATTTGAGTAGTGATCCCCCTACTGATGACACCAAGCGATTGTGGTTAAGGGAAGATGCGCGTCTCATTCTACAAATTCGTAATTCCATTGACAGTGAAATTCTTGGCTTGATTAATCATTGTGAATTTGTGAAAGAACTTATGGATTATCTTGAATTCTTATACTCTGGGAAAGGCAATATATCCCGGATCTATGACGTCTGTAGGGCTTTCTATCGTCCTGAGAAGGAGACTAAAACTCTCACAGCCTTTTTTATGGATTTCAAGAAAACCTATGAGGAATTGAACATGTTGCTGCCTTTTAGTAAAGATATCAAAGTACAGCAGGCTCAAAGGGAACAAATGGCGGCGATGAGCTTTTTGGGTGCCCTTCCACCTGAGTTTGACACTGCTAAATCTCAGATTCTTTCCGGTACTGATATTACCTCTCTTCAAGAGGTGTTTAGTCGAGTGCTCCGCACAGAGTCCACTTTTTCTAATCAGCAAAGCAGTGTCCTTGTTGCTAACAGAGGCAGGGGGAGTGAAGCTGGCAGAATGAATAATAACAGAGGAGACAGAGGAGGTGGAGACCGAGGGGGTCATAATGGAGGAACAAGTGAGATTATGTGTTATTATTGCAAAGAGCCCGGACACACAAAGCGTTACTGTAAGAAATTACAGAATCGCAACCAGAGAGCTCAGACTACCACTGCTACTGTTGCTGCGACTTCCAGTTCATCTCCTGAGAAAACCGTCACAATCTCAGTTGATGAGTATGCCAAATTGTCTCAGCATCAAGAATCAGTTGCTGCTTTTGCTGAGTCAGGTAAAAAGTGTCTCATATCCTCCTCAAACAAATGGGTCATTGATTCTGGTGCCACAGATCATATGACAGGTAATCCCAAAATCTTTTCCAGTTTTCGGTCTCACACAGCTCCATCTCCGGTAACAATAGCTGATGGGTCCCATTATACGATCAAGGGATCCGGGACTGTAAAACCCACTTCTTCTATTACCTTATCTTCTGTACTCAGTTTACCGAGTCTTGCTTTCAATCTGATGTCTGTAAGCCGCCTCACAAAAGACCTTAATTGTTGCATCTCATTTTTTCCTGATCATTGTCTTTTTCAGGATCTTATGACGAAGCAGACTATTGGTAAAGGGCATGTATCTGATGGTCTTTATATTCTGGATGCATGGGTGCCTCGTTCAGTTGCATGTTCTGGAATTGTGTTTCCATTTGATGTTCAGTGTGGGCTTGGTCAGCCTTTTTTGCGAGTGTTGAAGAAGTTGTGTCCTCAATTTCATGATATATCTTCAGTGGATTGTGAGTCGTGTCATTTTGCAAAACATCATCGAAGCTCGCTGAGTCCTAGAGTTAATAAGCGAGTTGAGTTTGCTTTTGAGTTGGTCCATTCTGATGTTTGGGGGCCGTGTCCTATTTTGGCTAAATCTGGGTTCAGATATTTTGTTACATTTGTGGATGATTTCTCTAGAATGACTTGGATCTATTTTATGAAAAATCGTTCTGAGGTGTTTGCTCATTTTTCTGCTTTTTGTGCTGAAATCAAGACACAATTTAATGTGCATGTGCATATACTAAGGAGTGATAATGCTAAAGAATATATGTCAGGATCTTTTCAGAATTACATGAACCAACATGGCATCCTTCATCAATCATCTTGTACTGATACTCCTGCTCAGAATGGAGTTGCTGAAAGGAAAAATAGACATCTCCTTGAGACTGCTCGGGCATTGTTATTTCAAATGAAGGTTCCTAAGCCATTTTGGGCAGATGCTATCTCCACAGCTTGTTTTCTGATCAATCGTATGCCCTCCACAGTTCTCCACGGAGATGTTCCTTACAGTGTCCTTTTTCCTACCAAGCCTCTGTTTCCAGTAGAACCACGGATATTTGGGAGTACTTGCTTTGTTCGTGATGTGAGGCCTCATCTTACCAAACTGGATCCTAAAGCCCTTAAATGTGTCTTTTTGGGCTATTCACGTCTTCAGAAGGGATACCGGTGCTACTCTCCTGACCTCCACAAATATTTGGTGTCAACAGATGTTGTCTTTTCTGAGCACAGTCAATTCTTTTCCTCAAAATTTCATTCTAGCAGTAAGGGGGAGGATGATGACCGGTTGATGTATGAGATCTTCCCTTCAGTACCGATTGAGCCAACAATTTCGGAGGATAGAACCCGTGAGGATGGTCTGTCTGTTCCTGTTTCTGTTCCAGTCGAACCATCTAATGCTACTGATGGTGCTAATTCTGGTGTTGCACAATCAGAGGATGTGAATTGTTTGGGCGAGCAGGCTATTATTCCTTCAGCTCCTGTGAAGCCACCTATTGTTCAAGTCTATTCACGGAGGCGAGAACACCATGATACATGCCCTGCACCAATTCCTTCGTCATCTGATCCGTCATCCAATGATCTTGACTTACCCATTGGTCTTCGTAAAGGTAAACGCCAGTGCACCCTTCCTAAATATCCCATTGCTAATTTCATTTCCTATGATCACTTATCTTCAGCTTCTAGCTCTTTAATTGTTTCTCTAGACTCTGTTTCCATACCAAAGACAGTTAAAGAAGCTCTATCCCATCCGGGTTGGCACAATGCCATGCTTGAAGAGATACAGGCTCTGGATGATAATCATACATGGGATCTTGTCAATTTACCTGAAGGCAAGAAGGCAGTGGGGTGCAAGTGGGTTTATGCTGTTAAATTTAATGCAGATGGCTCAGTAGCTCGACTTAAAGCCAGATTGGTGGCCAAAGGGTTTGCTCAGACGTATGGAGTTGACTACTCTGACACTTTCTCTCCTGTGGCCAAACTCACCTCGGTTCGTTTGTTCATCTCTTTAGCGGCTTCCCAGAATTGGTCTTTACATCAGCTAGATATCAAGAATGCCTTTCTGCATGGTGACCTTGTGGAAGAGGTGTATATGGAGCAACCATCAGGTTTTGTTGCTCAGGGGGAGTATGGCAAGGTATGTCATTTGAAGAAATCTTTGTATGGCTTGAAGCAAAGTCCTCGTGCTTGGTTTGGAAAATTCAGTGAGGTAGCTCAGGAGTTTGGGTTACAGAAGAGCAAGTGTGACCATTCAGTCTTCTACAGAAAGTCCAATGCAGAGGTTATCCTACTTGTTGTTTATGTTGATGATATTGTCATTACAGGAGATGATTGTACAGGAATCACTTCTCTCAAGAAATTTCTACAGACCAAGTTTCATACCAAAGACTTGGGTCCGTTAAAATACTTCTTGGGAATAGAAGTGACTAGGAGCAAGAAGGGAATCTTTCTATCTCAAAGGAAGTATGTTCTAGACCTGCTTGTAGAAACTGGAAAGGCAGGAGCCAAGCCGTGCAACACACCAATGAATCCTAGTGTTCATCTTACAAAGGATGACGGTGACCGCCTTGATGATCCAGAGAAGTATAGAAGATTGGTTGGGAAGTTAAATTATCTCATAGTGACTCGTCCAGACATTGCCTATGCAGTTAGCACTGTTAGTCAATTTATGTCTGAGCCCACTGTTAAACATTGGGCAGCTTTGGAACAGATTCTGTGCTACTTAAAGGGAGCTCCAGGCTTGGGCTTGCTATATAGCAACCATGGACACTCTTACATTGAGTGCTTTTCAGACGCTGATTGGGCTGGATCAAAACTTGATAGAAAGTCCACTACAGGCTACTGTGTTTTTGTTGGTGGGAATCTAGTTTCTTGGAAAAGTAAGAAACAAAGTGTTGTCTCGCGGTCTAGTGCAGAATCAGAGTATAGAGCTATGGCTCAATCCACTTGTGAGGTTATGTGGATTTGTCACCTATTAGAAGAAATCAGTTTGAAGCCTCCCTTACCAGCAAAACTTTGGTGTGATAACCAAGCTGCTCGTCACATAGCCTCAAATCCTGTTTACCATGAGAGGACTAAACATATTGAGGTAGATTGTCACTTCATTCGAGAGAAGATTCAGGAGAATTTGATCTCAACCAGTTATGTGAAGACAGGCGAGCAGTTGGGGGATATTCTCACAAAGTCCTTAAATGGGACTCGGGTTGAGTATCTTTGTAACAAGCTGGGCATGATCAATATCTATGCTCCAGCTTGAGGGGGAGTGTTAATAAACAGCCTGTATAGTTAACTTACCAAATATAGAATACTAATTTCTAGGGAATACTAATTTCTAGGGATTCTTGTCTAGTTCCTAATATAGATCATGTAACCTGTATAAATAGTCTTCTATTCAGATCAATGAGACATGGAATATGAGTATATTTGCTCTCTGAATTGTTTCAAAAAAAAAATCATAAATATTGGACACGCACCCGCACCGCACTCGCACCCGACGCATACCCGGTGCTGGTGCTTCACCCCCAGTGCCGCACCTATGCTACATAGTGGACACTTGATGGCTGTACCTATAATATCTTACACCCTTTTCAGTACTTTAAACTGCAGGTCTATTAATCATGCCTAGTAACTTATCTTCGTGTATTTAGTACATTAATGGGTAGAGATTCATGTAGCGTGTGTTCATCGATATGGATGGAGTAAACGGAGCTTTAGGTAGATTAAAGACTCCTAGAGGGTCCTATAGATGGAAGGAGAAGTTGTATTATTGAAATAATATTTTATCTTCCTCCTGGTTGTGACCTTCCACCCTCTATCCAACCGCATGAATATTGGACTTCGACTTTTTACTGACTACTCTACTCTAGATTCACATTAACTTTTCCATTTCTTACTCCTGGTAACGTACTTGTACATGTAAACAAGTTCTGCAATTGCAGGTCATCCAGATAAATTTGCAGCATATTCTGATCATGATCGTCTAAAGGCAAACAACCAACAAACTACAATCAGAGAGTCGGTGACTCAGGGACGTCATAGGAGGTAAGCCACGGGTCTGCAACAAGTCAAAGATAAAAAACGGAGGCCAATAAGCTAAATTGGTGGCTGAAAATTTGGCGCAAGGGAGAAAACAATGAGGATTGTTTTGGCCCGAGATTGGCCATGATGGGATTTGTAGGTGACAATTGAAGCGATAATAAAGTGGATCACGAAGTTGCAAAAGAGGACTACTAGTTGAAAGAGACTTCAAGTAGCCTCTCGGATTCAACATCCCATCCCATCCCCCCCCCCCCCCCCAAAACCCCCCCAAAAAAAAAACCAATTCGAGAAGGACTACTACTTGAGGGAGACTACAATCCATACTTCGCATGGTAACCCAAACAATAACTGATTACAAAAATGAATTCAACATACAAGTTCTAAAGAAAGTTTAACATGGAACAACTGAGTGCCAACAAAGAAGAACGAACATCAAACGTTGTAAAGAAAAGTACGTCAGGAATTTATTCACATTAAAAGCCTAACAAGAGAAAAACTATTACCTTGAAGTCGTTACTATCATCCAACTCGTCAAATATTAACTCATAATCCTCTCTCGATATTTTTGGCAATGTCCTACATATATGGAGAGATACATCATTGATGCGAGGTCGCCTTGTTATAATGAAAGATACATGCGAATTAAAGAAAGTCAATAGGCCAGAAACAAAGTTCCTGGGAAAATTAAGGATACTTCTAGAATATGGCATCAACTAGACATCCAAAAAAAAGAGCTAGAAAGAGATTCAGCCTCAATGCTTATAAAATTGACAGAAAAATCATTCGACTCTCCAGGATGTGTACAAGCCTAACTAAACGAGGTTTACATCTGTCACCTGGTTTACTCTCAAGATTTATGCTGTGCATCCGTGCACACATACGAACAGAAGCATTCACGTGTGCATGTGTGTGATCCAAAGAAGCAAAGTGCAATCGATGTTTGTCATGACACGCCTTTCCATGCAAACGCCAGAAATTGGCAGAACTCCAAAACATCTTTTTTTACAACTTTTATCCTCAAATACGCTGATCTCAAAAGAGAGAACTTGAGTCTTTGTCTTAACCCAACCTTTCCATGCAAAGAGAGAGGAACTTGACTGAGAAAGGGTCGCATGGATTCCTCTGTCGATTACCACTCAATTTTCAAGGTTTAATGTGTGTGCATAATTTGTGGGACCGACATAAGGGAGTTGCTAAAAATAATATGCATTGGCCCCATTCTCTGACAGATTAAGCTCTTCGACCAGTTGGTTAACAAACATGGTGTAGCTCACGAGTCACGGCTGCGCAAGGTCTTGTCTCTGGTTCGGCTTGAATTTTATTGCCATTTGTATGATTCTTGTTGATGAGCTGCAACGTTTGTGCATGCAGTCCGTGGAGGTGCAGCTTATTCTATCTCTCATTGATTTTGTCTCTCCATGTGCAATCGGGGTCTGGGAGACTATTAAAGCAATTAGGGTTTTAGTAGCTCTGTGTTACCTATAAATCTACGGTTTATGGTTTTGATCAGTTTGTTATACAATTCTGAACCGGTACGGGATGACTCCCAGGGGTGACTTAATAAACGAAAAAAGGATGAAAAACCTACTTCAGGACACTGAGGTAGAGCAACCCTATTTTTTCACAAGCAAACCCCTGTCCATCAATTGACACGGGAGTGGATGTACGGGTGGCAAGTGGGGGCCATGGCCAGCCCCAGACATGTTGGAACTCAAATGATTGGCTTAATTAATCCCATTACTTATGCAATTTGCCCTTGAAACTCGGTTATTTGTATGTAAAGGAGTTGTAAGATCGTAAATTACATTTTTATTTAAGGCAGTGATTTCCTTATCTCTTGAGTAGACTCTATCTAATTAAGGCTAAACCAGTCAACATTGCAATGTTGACTGGTTTAAAATTTGTTTTTATGCCATACCAACTAGGTTCATGTTTTTCATATATATATTTTTGTTAATTTAACGCATACTTTTATGTAATGTTAGCGGATACAAAAAAAAAATTCTATGCCATAACAACTTGGTTCATATTTACCATACATATATATTTTTTAATTTGCCCACCAATACAGTACAACATATGTGAACATTTTTGTCTAATTTAATGCTTTTTAGAAGATTTTGGCTATTACGTTCGATATGTATCTCGGTCCACCTTAAGAAGAAATCTGATGCAAAGTCATGTATATATGTACAACTTCTAATGAGTTTTTATTTCAAGTATTTTCTGTAGTACTTTTTGTCAAGGGTAGAATTGTCTTTTCAGTTTGGTCTCTAATCTGAGTCAACTCTGAAGTTTTGGGGTCATTTTGTAAAAATACTTGTATGCTTTGGGAGTTGGAGAAGTCTGATATTGCTGGGAGGGATTTGTGTGCAAAGTTCTTGCTTCTCTTAAAAGATTAGAATTGGCTTCTTTGGGAAGCTTTGGAGTTGGTATAATAGAAGACAAGTTTGCGTTCTCTAGGACACTTTGGAAGAAGACAGGAAAGAAGAATAGTAAAATTGAGCTTGGGCTCTGCCCCAGCTAGGGTTCTCAAGCATTGGAGGCTTGGATTTTGAGGATTCAATCTTGTGGCGGCTTCCGATCTCACTGCCGCTGCTATATGCGCTAAAGGCAAGCACAAAGCCACTGTTTTCATGCTATTCTCTGCTGCTCACATCTAGAACACGTTGTTTTAAGATACTTTTCTCAAAGTTTGTAAGAAGTTAACGAGTTTCTTGACGCTAGACTGTAAAGTGGAGTACTCGTTTTGATTTCCTAAGAGTTCAGCCTATGTTATATAAGTATGTTCATAACTTTGCATCTCTAATTGCATCAACTGATATCTAGAGCAAGTTCTTTCTTCGGGGCTGCTTGTTTCCTTATTTTGGGTGGTTTGAGCTGCCAAAAGTATGGCTGAAAGGGGTGCATAGTTATTAAAGGCGCAGGCGCAGGCGCACCTAAGGCGCAAAGGGTTCCTAGAGCCTAGGCGCAAGGCGCAGGCACATGCCTTTTCAAAGTGAGGCGCAAAATAAAAATAAATAGATATTAGTGCATTAAACCAATAAAAGCACGGAAAAAAAATTCTGAACATGGCAATCTAACAAATTTTGAACATTAGAAAAAATTTCAGATCCAATGAAAAGTAGTTGATACAATGAAAATGCCATCCTCACCATTAGTGAAGGCTAAAGCAACAATATTTTCCTCAAAAGGAAATCATAGGCTCCTAGTATGGTAGAGATTCCTCCTCAATTTCATATTTTTTATCTACAAGGTGAAGTGAAGCAGTAGATTTACTTAAAAAAGAGTAACAATTGGAGACGAACGCTAGCACAATGAACAACAATACGAATTGATTGATTATGGATTTGGGGTTTTAGGTTTTTTTGTGGTTTACATATTGATTTATTATGTTATGAAATAAAGAATAAAAAATAATGAACGGTTGAGATGATGCCATGATGCCATAATAAAAAACTAGGATTTTTGGGTTTTTCTTTGCGCCTCCACAGCCGCCTTGCTTTTGGGCGCCTAGCCCTAGGCGAGGCGCATGGAGTGTTCCTTGCTCCTAGGCGTGCCTTTGATAACACTAAAGGGGTGGAAGAGGTCGTAGGGGCAGAACTATAACAGTAAACATGTTTGAAGAATTGAAAGATCAAGTTCAAAATCTCATCCAACTGGTTACTCAATTAATTGGTAACCGTAACCGTGGGCACAGTGATAATGCATCTGGTCGTGTTCGAGATGCTGCGAATGAACTGAATCACTCTACTGAGGAAGGAAGTGATAGTTCAAGTGATGGCAGAAGGCCTGAATTGCATAGGGGTGCTTGAAATAATAGAGGACGTCAAGGATGGGAAGATCGCATAGTACATGCTCTGCAAAATTCAAAAGAGTACGGCATCCAAGTTGATATTACTGAATGTGATGGTGACATGGAACCAGAGGGTTTCGTAGATTGGATGGACAACATTGAAACTTATTTTGATTGGAACGAAGTATCTGAGGAGAGAGAGGTGAAGCATGTAAGGGCAAAGCTAAGAGGTCCAGCTTCTACGTGGTGGAAGCATTACCAAAATGAGAGATTCAAGGAGAAAAGAAAAAGTTCAGATGTGGGATAACGTGAAGGAGAAGTTGAAAGCTCAGTTCTTGCCTCAGGATTATAACCAAACTCTGTACCAAAGAGTGCAAAACTTACGACAACATGAGAAGACGGTGAATGAGTGCACTCAAGAATTCCATAAATTGTCATTGAGGAGCAATCTTGCTGAAACGGAGAGCCAAAATGTTAGTCGATATGTGAATGGCTATTCAAGATCAGGTGAGTCTGCAGCGCCCTTATAAAGTCAGTGATGCTTGTCAGCTTGCATTGAATGTTGAAAGCCATCTCACTAGTGGTTCCTCTAGAAGGCTTGTTTATGAGTGCAACAACAATGCTTCAACTAGCAGAGAAAATAAAACCACTAGCGGTGGTCGTACGCTACTCCTCTGCGTCCTCAACAACAAGCAAACACCACGGTGGGAGAGTCATCCAAGGGCGACCCAATAATCAGGTTGAAATTGCTGGAAAATGTTTCAGGTGTTTTGAATTTGAGCAGAGTCTAACCAAGGTCCAAAAAGAGCTATATTCGGGTTAATCTTTCGGAGGACCAAGAGGCTCGATTCAAGGAAAACGTTACTAATTTTGAAGGTGAAGACCACATGGACGCATGGAGTCAAATGTTCTCGATGAAGAGGGAATTGAAGGTGATGTCGTTGGAGAAGCATTTGTTATTCGATATGCTATGCTTGCACCACCGCTAACAACCAACATGATTCGCACACATTGTACGGCGAAAGGAAAGCTTTGCAATCTAATTATAGACAGTGAAAGTAGCGAAAATCTGATTTCCCAAAAGATGGTTGACAAATTAAAGCTTAAAACAGAGAGACGTCCGCAGCCATATCGAATCCTTTGGTTCAATAAAGGGAAACGAGGTAATGGTTTCATCAACATGCCTCGTTAACTTTTCCATTGGGTCTTTCAAAGAGGCAGTCTACTGTGATGTCCTTCCCATGGATGCACCCCATATTTTACTTGGTCAATCTTGACAATATGAGCGAAAAACAATGCATGATGGCGTTCAAAACACTTACTCTGTCTTCGTAAAAGATGGTGAAAGAAAGAAGAAGCTTGTGCTAAAGCCGATGAAGGATGATCTAGCAAGGAAGGGAAAGGGGTGTCCACCACACTTCTGAATAATCGTGACCTTTTGGAAGAAAGTAAAGAGAGTGGGATTCTGTGTGTTCTTTTTGGGAAGGAGGAGACGCAGCCACAAGTGCTGCCAACAAGTGTGAGGGAACTCCTAGAGGAATTTAAGGATGTTATGCCTGATGAGTAGCCCGAAGGATTACCGCTTTGGTGACTGGAGCTGTCCTACCAAACCTACCGCACTATAGGATGTGTCCCAAGGAGCACGAGGAGCTGCAGAAGAAAGTTTCAGCTTACTTACGAAGGGGTTCATCCAAGAAAGTCTAAGTCCTTGTGTTGTGCCAACTTTGCTCACACTGAAGGGATGAAACTTGGAGAATGTGTGTGGGAAGCAGGGCTATAGATAAGATAACCATCAATACTGGTTCCCTATACCAAGAATGGACGATATCCTTGATATGTTGTCTGGTTCAAAAGTTTATTCAAAGATTGACTTAAAGAGTGGTTATCACCAAATAAGAATCCGAGGAGGAGATGAATGGAAAACTGCATTCAAGACCAAAGAGGGGCTCTACGAATAGTTGGTTATGTCGTTTGGGCTATCAAATGCTTCAATTACATTCATGAGATTCATAAATCAATTACTCAAGCCTTTTATTGGGAGGATTGTATTGCGTCCTTCGATGATATCCTGATTTCTAGCAAACATCGTGCAACCCAAGCAGGAAACTTAAGGGCTGTTCTACAACTTTTGAGGCGAAATCAGCTTTACGCCAACTTCAAAAAGTGTAGATTTATGGTAAACCGATTGGAGTCCTTGGGATTTATTGTGTCAGCCAAAGGAGAAGAGGTTAATCCGTTAAAGATGCAAGCAATAACAAGTAGGCTTTCCCTAAGAACATTGCCTGAAGTCAGAAGTCTCCATGGATTAGATAAATTGTAGGCGATTCATCAAAAAATTCAGCACTGTAATGGCTCCAATTACTGAATGTATCAAGGGTGGAAAGTTTACTTGGAGTTTAGAGGCTGAAAAGAGTTTTAAGAGATAAAGAGGAGAATGACTCAAGCACCTATACTAACTCTACCGGACTTTGAAAATATTTTTGAGGTAGATTGTGATGCTTCTAAGGTAGGAGTTGGTGTTGTTTTAAGTCAAGCAGGCGTCCAATCGCGTACTTTAGTGACAAGCTCAACCAAGCTCAGCAAATCATTCCACGTATGACGTTGAGTTTTATACTATCGTTCAAGCTTGAAATTTTGGCGACACTATCTGATCCAAAGGGAGTTTATTTTGCATTCGGACCACGAAACTCTGCGCTACCTCAAATCTCAAAAGAAGCTAAGTCGGAGGTATGCAAAGTGGATGGCATTTCTACAAGAATACACATTTTCTCTTCGACACAAGGCTGGTTTCTAAAACAAAGTCGCCGATGCTTTTGAGTAGAAGAGTTTATTTGTTAAAAGTCATGTCAGCTAGTGTTGTTGGGTTGGAAGTGATCAAAGAGCAATACAAAGAAGATTCTTATTTTCAAGAGATATTACAGAAACACACAGCTCGGGGCAGCAATGTATGTGCTGTGTTTGTTGTTAACGATGGTTATTTGTTCAAAGGCGTGAACCTATGTATACCTGAAAGTTCGTTGAGGAAGCTTTTGATTGCTGAACTGCATGGAGGGGGCCTTGAGTTCATTTCAGCAGGGATAAGACGTTGAATTTGGTGTCTGAAAGGTACTTTTGGCCAACAATACAGAGAGATGCGTATAGGTATGTAAGTAGGTGTTATACGTGCCAAGTATCTGAAGGACAGTAGCAAAATATAGGTTTGTACACTCCACTATCAATTCCTATGGTTTCGTGGGTTGAAGTTACTATGGATTTCTTATTGGTGCTACCACGGACAACAAGAGGAGTTGATTCCATATTCGTCGTCCTTGATCGATTTTCAAAGATGGCTCATTCAATTGCATGTAAGAAGACCTTAGATGCAACCCATGTAGGGCTGTAAATGAACCGAGCCGTTCACGAACGGCTCGTGGTTCGTTCTCTATAAAACTCGTTCACGTTCGTTCGTCTATTATACGAACAGAACATGAACAAGTTTTTAGAGCTCGTTTAATAAACGAGCCGAACATGAACACTCCAAAATGTTCACAAACATGTTCGCGAACAACTCGTCTAAATAATAAATTAATTATAAATTAATAATATGTTTAAATAAATAATATTTACATAAGCAATATAATTAAAATTTAAATCTGTAGGCCCTAAAGTCAATTACCAAAACTCTAAGCCCACTTATTATAGCTAGAGCCCATGATTATATATAAAAGCATAAGTCCAATTTCTAAAGAGCCCAGCCTAGCCTATGAAGCCCAACAACCCAAAAGCCCCAACTATATAAAGTAAAACCTAAATCTAAACCTCTCCCACTCATCTCATCTCATCCAACACACACATACCACCAGCAGTCAGCAGATAGCGCCGCACCAGTCTCAAACACACATACCATCGACAGATCACACCGCACTTGCTCTCCCATCGCCTCCTTCATCTCAAACACACACCCCGCTCACAGATCGGTAGATCGCGTCACACGTCGCGTCAATGATGCCATCTACGACGCCGTCTCCGCCTGTCTATGATGCCATCATCGCATCTCTTCGAAGTTCGAAGTCATCATCTCGCCGTCGCATGTCTTTGTAGTCTTCATCTAACCGTCGCCGGCATATGTCTTCGAAGTCTTCATCTAACCGTCGTCGGCGTATGTCTTCGAAGTCGTCGTCTCCCCGTCGCCGGCGCATGCATCATGCCATTTCTTTGTTTTCATCGCCAATAGATCAAGATCTCCAATATCTTAGATAATTTGTAGTGTTTTATTCTGCATCCCTCTTGTATATTCTATAATATTGCTTTTAATTCATTTTAGCTTGATTAGATTGAAAGATTTGAGGATTTCCTTTTTGCTGATTTAGGGATTTAGGGATTTGTTGGATGTTGAACTCGAACTCGAACACGAGCCGAGTTTTCGAACTCGAGTTTGACTCGTATTGTTAAACGAGTCGAGCCCGAGTTCTTCAGTCACGAGTTCGAGCCGAGTTCGAACATCGAAATTTTTGCTCTTAACGAACTCGAGCCGAGCTCGAACATACCAAAAATTAAACGAACCGAGTTCGAACACACCCGTGTTCGGCTCAAACTCGGTTCATATACAGCCCTAAACCCATGTAGCGACTCTTTTCTTCCAAGAAGTAGTTAAATTACATGGTTTGCCCAAAACCATCACATCCGATCGAGACACCAAGTTACTTGGCCAGTTTTGGAGGACCTTGTGGAGATTATTGGCCACTAATTTGCAATATAGCAGCGCATATCGCCCTCAAGCAGAAATAGTAAAGGGTAGTCTGGGAAATTTGCTGAGATGCCTAGCGAAGGACAACATTAAGCAATGGGATTTGATCTTGCCTCAAGCTGATTTCGTTTCCAATAGCATCGAGAATAGGTCTACCGGAAAGAGCCCTTTTCAATCCGTCTACGGGCGAAACCCGAACCAGGTTGTTGACCTTATGGATGTTTTAAATCTGCCACACCTGATACTGATAATGCTATAGCCTAAGCTGAAAATCTGAAAGAGGTCGCAGAAGAAGTTCGAGAGAAATTGGCTGAAACGGATCAACGCTTCAAAGAAGCTACTGATCCCCACCTGAGGTTCAAAGAGTTCAAGGTTGGGGACTGGGTAATGGTTTACCTTCGGAAAGAAAGGCTTCCAACAGGTACTTATCACAAATTAAAAAGCAAAAAGGTTGGCCCATGCAAGATATTGCGAAAATTTGGTGATAATGCCTATGAAGTAGAACTCCCTCATGGTCTAGTCATATCCCCCATCTTCAATGTCGCAGATATTATACACATGATGAATTGGCTGATGTTGGTGTTAAAACATCAAGTGAGGTTTCCACAAAAACAGAAGGACAAAATTGAAAGAGTGATCCACGTCCGAGAAATTCAGACAAGAGCAGGGGCATATTTAAGATTTCTCATGAAGTGGGCGGGACAACCTAACCATGAGAACTCATGGTTAAGTGAGGAAGAGTTCATGAAAATTGAAGCTGAGATTGCCAAGTCGCAAAATGGCAACTCGCATAGAGGCGAGTTCTTTCTAACAAGGGGAGAATGATGCAAGTCATATAGATATGTACAGATTCTAAGGAGTTTTGATTTCAAGTATTTTCTGTAGTACTTTTTGTCAGGGGTAGTAATGTCTTTTCAGTTTGGTCTCTAATCTGAGTCAACTTTGAAGTTTTGGGGTCATTTTGTGAAAAACTTGTATGCTCGGGGAGTTAGAGAAGTCCGATTTTACTGGGAGGGGTTTGTGTGCAAAGTTTTGGCTTCTCTTGGAAGATTAGAGTTGGCTTCTTTGGGAAGCTTTGGAGTTGGTATAACAGAAGATAAGTCTGCCTTCTCTAGGACAGTTTGGAAGAAGACAGAAAAGAAGAATAGTAAGATTCAGCTTCAGCTCCACTCCAGTCAGGGTTCTCAAGCATTGGAGGCTTGGGTATTGAGGAATTAACCCCGTCGCGCCTTCCGATCCCTATGCCGCTGCTATATGCGCGAGAGGCCAGCACAAAGCCATTGTTTACTGTGCTATTCTCTGCTGCTCAAATCTAGAACACGTTGTTTTACGGTACTTTTTTCAAAAGTTCATAAGAAGTTAACGAGTTTCTTGATGCTAGACTGTAAAGTGGGGTACACATTTTGGTTTCCTAAGAATTCAGCTTATGTAACATAAGTATGCGCATAACTTTGCATCCTAATTGCATCAAGATCTTAGATCTGCATTGGCGGTTCATTGACTATGAAACAACTTCCAATGGAAATTAAGAGAAAATGAAACGCTTGAACAAGAAAATACTGGATAGACAATATATGGTGGTGAATGAGCTGTACCTGTACTTATTTAGTTCCTCAAACAGACGTATACATTGTTCTTTGTCAAGATACCCAAGATTCTGTTGATTAAAAATGTCTATAAGTAGATGCAACGAGACAATGTTGATTAGACTGAGCACTGCATGTACATATAGAAAAAAAAACTTAATGGAGCCAAATGAAAACCTGAACGAATTTGTAATAGATTCCAAGGTTACAAAATTGCAATCACCAAGGACATGAATATAACATTGTTCTCTGATCAACGAAGAAAATGAGAAGAGCACAATGGCAAAAAAAGTGGGGCAACTGATATATTTGCAAAGTGCATACATGGGATTGATCACAGAAATGGGTTTATTACAAAGAATGGTTAATTTGATGTTAGTTTAGGCCAAAATAGTTCTCAGTAAATTTAGATTCATGATTAACTAAGTTCCACGATCCAAATATGTGGAGATTCTAGATTCACTGGACATGAGCAATATTTCAGTATCTAAATTCTACTAGGAGTCAGTGTGGAAGTTTCCTGCTGGTTCATCCTAATTGAAGAGGGAAAACGAGTAGCCAGAATTTGTGCCCTAAAAGCTTGAGATCGTATTCCTCTATGATGCAGCCAACAGTGTACAAAAGGGGCAGAAAAAGTTCACTTTCCCGATCTTATAGGGTTGTTTCATAGATAATATTGCATACCAACACTGTTCTATTTTCTACTTTAAAAGTAGTTGATTTTTGGAAGAACTACATTTATATATGCATATGCATGTATATATATGTCTGTCGACAGTTTATCGTTCTTTCTGCCTAATGGAAAAACTAGACCATAGTCATCCAATTTCGTGTGGAATTTATGTATCCATTTCATTGGTCTCGTGGAATAATACTAAGGGAATTTATTAACCATAAAAAGCGAGTATAATCATGTATGATCAGCTAGAACTCATACGAGGAATGACAGAATATTAGCATCCTACCAAACTAAGCATATGCTCTTTATGACAGTAAATAATAGTACAAGAGTTCCAAAGATGCTTGATTGAGAGAGAGAGAGAGAGATTAAATGGAAGGAAATCATTCACATGATCTGAACTCACATAGTTATCAATAAGATTAAAGGCTTTCTTCAATATCCTTATCCTCATACGGTCCTGCTCACCTACTTGTTTTACTAGCTGCGACAAAAAGGACATGTAAGCCTGTTTTGCCCATGTTCTATCTTTAAAAATACAGTGAACAATCACCCCAAACTGGTAGTGTCATATCGAGATAGCAATTTGAAGACAGTTGACAAGTACAGTACGATAATATAACCAAAATCATTTAAAAGGGTGACTTAAATCACTTCCAACCATAGTTACTTATCATACTCTTCCTGTTATGGTGGCCGGAGCTGCCAAATAAACTTCTCTGGGACATAAGACCAATAGTGGCAGACTCAAAAGAACAGCTAAAACAGATTAAAGAATGTTATACCTGATTTTTAAAGCTATCGTACACAACGGCAAGGATCAAGTTGGTGACGAAGTAAACACCCAAGAGGATATAGAGAATGAAGAATAGCGAATACCAACGAGATGCTCTGGAAAGGTAATAATTAAAAGAAATCATTAGTTGAATACAGGACCAAAAGAAGCTATAAGCATCAGTGAAGTTTATCATCAAGTAAGTGTCATTCTTGCACTTAAAAAAAAAAAGAACAAGGATGATGTCAGCAGAATTTCATGAGCTATATAACGGTAAAGGTGAAGAAATTTTTCATAAGCCTCGCATCATTATAGCCCAAATGAGAAAACATTATGCCCTACACGAAAAGATATGTTCTATCATCTTAAAGCCTAAAGTTCATCCCGTGCTCCTAAAGCTTAGGCTACTAAAGATGGACCCATTGTATATCATGCTTTAACACTCACCATTGCAAGTAAGTCTCCCGTTGCAGGTGGAGAGACAAATCAACGATGAAAAAAACCTAGTTCCCGCTCACAGTGTACATAAATGAACCCAGTGGCAAATCAGCAAGAAATACACGAGGCCAATAGCAACCAGGAAAATTCCTAACCAAGACCTTGCGAACCACCGTAAGCTCTTCTACCATGTTGACTACAAGTTGTTCTAGAAGATTAAGCTGTTAGAAAAGTGGAAGAGGCATAACCTTCTAAGGCAGGGTGGCAAGCATCTCTTGTAAAATATGAGCAACACCAAATCCCTCTAAAGGTCCTCTCAATGCTCTAACGCCCACACCGGATATGGAAGAATTCAAAAAAAGGGTTTAGCTTCAAAATTATGCTTCTTTTTTCTTGAGTCATCTCGGTATCAATTCCCCCATTGCGTATTGGTACTTATCGAGTATAGCGAAGCAACTTTTGCTCAATAAGTTTTTCAAGTTCCTACTTAAATGCACCCAAAAAAAATATTATGCTTTGACACATTAAAAAAAAAAATAGTGCTGGGCCCAATCTCTAACAGCTAAAGCTTTTAGGGACAACTTGTTACTTAACATGGTGTTAGAGCGCTTGTTGGCATTTGTGTTGGTGCAACTTGCACCACCTTGGTCTGTGGATTCGTTGGTGGCCCACCTAGATATAATAATATCAATTAGAGGCTTGCACCTGAGGGAATGACATATATTTTTGGCCCATACAACTTAAGCATCTAGAGAAACGGCTCAATTAACATATCAGCGTCAAAGGAGCACCTTGCAGCTTGACAACAAAGATGCCCAACGGTTTTGTTGAGTGCAATTCCAAAAACAAAATTAGAAGGAACAACAAGAACTTAACTTAGCTAACAGGCAATTCATCTGGAACACAAGAATTAAAATACGCGAGAAGAAGTGTAAAGAATGAGAAAGAACACAAAAGAAAAAAAGAACGAACAAGTAGCAGTGGCTAGGAGACCGGGAGTAATCAGCAGCTTTAAATTGAACAAAAACCTTATTTAATTAAAACCCGAACAAGGAAAACGGGACAGATTGTAACGCTATATAGAGGAAAAAGCATCTAGAATTTTCCAAAACCACTTACTTGTATGCGGGAATCCAAACATCTGGGTTATTAGATGTTGTAAATAAGACAAACATCTGGTATAATGTGGCACCATATGAAGTAAATACCGTCATCCCCTGTTCTGTATCTTCAAATATGACATATGCTAACCAACTGGAGAACAGGAGAAATAACAGCCCTAGAGCCTGCACTTCAAGAATTTCAAACAGATTTAAGTGGAAAAAGAAATGCATAGTAAAACCCACTCTGGTCAAAGACTATCTACTCTGACCTACCAAAAAAAAAAAGATCATTCGTTTGCCTAGATACAAATTGAAACCCCATTTGCGCTAAAGTACTTATGACTGATGTTATGTCGCAGAAGTTATAAATGGCAGTTCCAAAAGTAACTTCTAAAGTTTGATGAAAGAAGGGTTTGTCTTCAAAATTACAAGTTTAGAGCAACAACAATGATGAAGTGATATAAGGTGGACAACGAACCAAGACATTGAGGTACGTGCCAAGCATTCCAGCCAGGATGACAATGCTATCTCGTAATTCCCTACGGTCAAGAGAAAAAACACAAAAACTCAATTTTATCCCTGAAGGTAAACATCAGGATAAGCATACGAACCAAATAATAAACAGCAACCACTGGCTAACACTATTTTGACTTTTGATGCCTAAGATTGCATGATCTTGCATTTATAGTGAGAGAAACTTGGGGGGAGGGGCTTTGCATACTTTCTTCTATACAATTTAATCCTTCTACGAGAATGAAAGATCATATTTGCCATAACTAGAAATGTAGGAAAGGGTGCCAATCTTCAAGGAAAAAGAATGCTCCCAGCCGAAGTCAAGTCTCACTTTAGAAGCCATAAATTCATTATGCGATGACACATGTTGATCTCCCATGTGATGAAGAAGCATACAAAATGCATCAACGAATTTATGAGGATGAATAGCAAAAGATTGCGGCATAGCATACCTGATGTTCAGAATGAAAAAAACAACGCGGATATAAGGTGCGATTCTAAATGGAAGATCATCTAAGGGCACTGGAGATAGATAGAGAACATAGACTATAAAATCAGCCACCAAAATTAACAGGAGCGCAACCTGCAAACAAAACAGGTATATGATCACTAGCGTGGACAATATTTCCTGGGCTCGATTGCTGATTTAGTGTAACTAGAATGTGCATGATCGAGTCCATGAACTTGCATAGATGGATCAATTTAGTACATATTTCATCTATTTATAGGTGTCAAACTACTTTCAGGGCCAAATAAGTTTACATATTAGCAACTTCATACTATTCCCAAATAGAATTGAGGTGGTACTGCTTACTTATGACTGCCACCTTAACGGATGACTGCATAAGTAGCTTGAGCTGTGACGTCAACAATTCTTAAGTTTGTCGATCATCCAAGACAATGAGAGTCTTGAAACTGGTAGGAAACTTAAGTTAAAGGTTAAAGAATATGGAAGTAGACGATTCGGTGGGTCTTGAGATACCAACCGATGGAGACCCACCGATGGAAAACAGCACGAGGTTATAGACAATTAGAAACACCTAATTGCAATTTCCAGACAGATCACATGTAAAAGGCTTAATGGCGAGTAACAAGGTCATACCTCTTTGCCTCACAAAGCATTAGTCTGTGCTTATCACGACATATCGTTTAGGTCATTACCGATATGGAAATGCTATTTCCACCTCCCTATATCCTTTCCACCCTTGTTTTGTTGCTAAAAATGTAATTTATTGACACATGTTGACCTTGTAGCGACAAACAAGGGGGTGGATTAACATATTAGGAAGGTAGAAATAGCCTCTCCCTTAATGATATTAGGGCATAAAAGTGCAAAATATTGTTTAGGTCATTACTGATATTATGATCAATTCAACTACGGATCTCAATCTTGAGCTGAAATATCCTTTGCACAAAATTCTACATTTGACAGACTAGAAGTTATAACAGATGCAAAGCTTATATGATTCATCAAATTATCTAACACACCAAATTGAACCAGATAGACACTACAGAAAACGACAAGTTATGTAGTATCACTTGACTCTGTAACTCATCCTCAAGCATGGTCAATTATACAACAGGCCAGGAGAACGATGGTGCCTCCCATATTTGGATTTCATGAGCATAAAATCAGAGATGCAGAAGATCCTTTCAATTGGCTTCAAATTCTTGCTTCCCTTGGTTTCATGAACCCAACTTTTGCCTAATAAAAACTTGAATCTTCATTTTTATTAAATGGCCAAACTCATACAACGTACCCGTGAAAATCTTCTATATCCTTCTTTAGCCTGGTCAACTCTAAAATTCTTAACATTATTGTAGAGAAACAAAGTAAATCAGGAACTTAAACAGCAATTCACGAGCACTATCCTGGAAATAGTACCTTCAATTTATTAACATGATTTTTCCAGTATAACTGAAGCCCTTCATATGAAATTGGAAAGAACGTATGAACCATCAGGATTATGAGAGTTATCCCCTGCATAAGAAAGTTAAAACTCCTCAACTCATAAGAAGAAAGAATGAAAGCAGAATATGCATTATGGTAAGTTCATCACGACATTATGCAGCTTTGGACTCCAGAACATATAAACCTCGCAAGCCTCAGAGCGGGATTGTCTCTGCAGGGCATGTCGCGAGAGCCCCAAAGATGTGTCTCCTAAGTAAGCAGCTGTTGGAATGCAGCTGTAAAGATAGCCTATGAAAGCACTTCAAACTATCTTCTGCGAAAGGTATATTCCGAAACAAAAACTCGAGCCGTGGAATAGGATATTAACTTTCCGTCACTTAGGCGGAAAGAGGAAAGGGGCATTTCAAAAACGTGTGACGAGAAAATTAAGGACCTTCCTCCGACAGGTTACTGAGTGGTAATTTCATCCTAAAAGTAAAGGGGAGACAATTCAATAATCAGTGTCTATCTTTGCTTTCTTGGCTTAGACATCTGAACTAGGAAAGCTTAGATCTAAACTTTTGACAGTCTAATGAGCAGAGAAAAGTGTCTCCCAGCCAGAAAGTGTATAAGCACAGGAGCATGATAAAATATCAAACATCTTTGCTATCTGGTTGAGTTGCAGGAGAGCTTTCGGCTCTTCTTATGACTTCGCTCGGGCTTCAATCACTGACATCTTGACGGGTGAAGGATGTTTCGGCATTCTGATGTAGATATGCTGTTAGTACAAGGAATGGCGAGGAATCGAGTACAGCACCTAAAAACAGTAATCAGCACATATTTGAGTGATGAAGTTACCGGTGACAGAGATGAAAATTCTGCTGTTGACTTTTGCTTTATGCATAAGAAGAAATTGACATCACTCATCCATCTTCCGCATTGGAAAAGTGAAGAAGTGAGCCAAGTACCGGGTTGTTTGGCTTGGTATGGAAAAAGCTATCCAACTTTTAGATGTGAGTATGTGACCAATATTGGCTTGCCAGACTTACAAGCTAATCAAGCTAACAGCAGGTTGCACTCGAATAACCTGATTGCCTGGTGATGAGAAAAGGAAAAGCACTCGAATAGCCTGATTGCCTGGTCATGAGGAATGAAAAGGGATCCTCAAAGGGATGGATAATTGGATTGTAGAACATATCTGTTTACCCTTGATTTAGGAATTAACTGAGATTGAATCTCTGATCTAGATTCCCTGGTCAAAGACTCACATAGTCACATCCCAATTTGTTTACAATGAAGTGCATACCAGATAAACCAATCCTAGTATTCTACAATCCAATTATCTGATCCCTTTCAGGATCCCTTTCCATTCCTCATCACCTGGTTTATATACTCCTACAGTGTTTACTAGCTAATTATACCAAGATCAACTTATTAACAAGCTCAACAATTTATTCAAGCTTGACTCGCAGACTATTCTTGGACTATAAACCGCAGAAATTGCAAGACAAGCTTAAGTTGCGGGAATTTTCTTTTACAGACATATACCTACTATGGTAAGAACTAATCCCATCCTAATAGGTCAAGATACTTAATAAATCAAACAAGAGACTCTCACCTCGTATATAAGAGACTCAGTGCCAGTTAGGTATGGCAGTTGTCCTAGATAGTAGTAATCTCTGTTGTTGCAAGAATATTCTGTACACTTGGCACACCACAGCGGTTTCTGTGCAAATTTAAAAAAAAAATTTAACAGAGTCAGCCTATAAATTGAGAGTACGAATTCGAAGTATTCAATTGTTGCCTTGTCCTATCGCATCTATTCCCTCCAACGACAAAAAACTGTCCTCTTTGACTTAGTACAAACTTTAGAAGAGCCTCATGACCGCAATTAAACTGGAACAAAGGTATAAAAATGCTTGACCAACTAGTAGACATTCCAAAATAAGGACACCTTGTGGGCGGAGGGAGAATAATATAAAGCATACAGTGGTGAGCCTGTACTAACCTCGAGAAAACTTAGAATTATCATAGCAAAAAAATTAAGTGACCAGAGGAGATCAAATCGAATGAATATAAAGTACAACTTTGCTGCACTTTCAAAGCTGGATTGCTCAAGAACTTCCTCTGGTAGACCAGTACCATCAGCCTGCAACATTTTTTATTTTAAAGAAAATTAGCATATTCACATGAAAGTCATCGACATAGACATATCAATAACAGTAACAAAGAACTGATGTTTCCAGTTAACTCGTGTGCATGTCTGGCCTTGCGTGTGTGTGAGGCTACAGGTTATCAAGTTGAACCAGCAAAATATTGCAACTCCCCAGGCAGTTGCAGTCGATAGAAAAAGGTAATTGCAACCTCACGAGTCACGAGGAGAAGTGGAGTCCACACAAATGCTACAACCAATCAGGGATAGGAAAGATCCAAGTTTAATCTGGCAATCAATCGGAACGACAATCCTGTTGTCTGGTTGATTCATAATTGTCAAAGTGCAAACACACAAGTGGACCAAGCTCAACATCACTAAATCAACCAATCGTGTCAAGGTTCTTGCTTAGTTCTAAACCCAGCATTTTATGTAAAAGCCACTATATGACTTGTGCAACCATAGTAAACACGTCAGTTAGGGTCATGTGACCAAGCAACTGAGGTTGATGTGAGCTCAGGCAGTGGAAGTTTCCAAAATTGTGTCCTCTGTCTCTTAATTAAGTATCAGACCCTAAAATCTTTTCCTGAAAGTAGTTAGGGTCCATCTTGGTGAAGGCCGAAGGGTGTACCTTATGATTCTTTTTTCCCGCTTTCTTCTTTCTCTTGGTGTTAATGAGTAGATCTAAGATCTTCCATTAAACCAATACAGAGAACAATTCGATCAGCAAGTACCCTCGATGAAGTTTTCATGTAATAGTTCCCCTGGTTATTTGTTTAGTACCGTGATTCAGGAAACACAAACTGATTCTCTTGTTTTCTTCTCAATAATGTTAATTAGAAAGAGAGATCCTTAGGTGGTGGAGGGCGGCGGGCAACCCAATTAGAAGAGAGAACCAAAGCACCAAGGAGGTGCCATAGCCAAACAGTAAACCCAAACAAGACACACAACCCCACTTCAGATTCACCTCATATAGCTGAACCTATAATGATATCATCCACGAAAGCAAAAATTGCACCAGACGATCCTGGGTTTTCCTCGTTGCCCTACAACAACAAGAGGTTCAAACAAGAAGAATGCAGCTGTCAGGAACCTGGATTCCTTCGAACACCCAAACCCATTACAATATTAGAACCTGTTTAGTATATAAATAAGAATAAAACGATGTTCATTCCAGTTCTGTAGCTATTCTACTCTGTTCGGATCTAAGTGGCCATGCGTGGTATCACTGTGTGGGCTTCATTCTCCTGGTGGTGATAGTTTGCAAGTCCCTGCGAATTTCATGACAATCATTTGCAATTGTTAAGTCACCATTTGTTTGTTTGTATAATCATTCTTTCAAGACTGACTCCATTTATT
This sequence comes from Escallonia rubra, assembly GCA_033065855.1. Classification (NCBI taxonomy): domain Eukaryota; kingdom Viridiplantae; phylum Streptophyta; class Magnoliopsida; order Escalloniales; family Escalloniaceae; genus Escallonia; species Escallonia rubra. The sequence continues at coordinate 177,195 of JAVXUO010001645.1, read as the reverse complement.
CCAAATCTATACTTGTTTGCTGTATTTGTCTTCCTTTTGTCCTCTTTGAAGGATTAAGCCAGTTTAGAGTTTCTTACATTTCCATAAACATTTGTATGACTAGAAACCAAACTGTTAAAGCCTTTGTTTAATTCCATTATTTTAGCCTACTCGTGTATCTTGTTTGCACTCGACTATGTTTATGTCCTTAACCGTCCTTCCTCTCGTCACATTTCTGCGCTTCGACTATGTTTAAACAACTCACTTTGAGAGTGTCCAAAGCACAATCCAACTTGCATTAAAATGAGAAGCGCGAAACTTGGATTTCCAAATATTTCTTTTTCACTCGACATCCTCGTAGCTAATATTGCTTTTTTAACTATATTAACTCGTAAACTCAGTTGAACCAGTCAAACCAGGGCTGAACCAAAGAAACAGTGAACCGGCCCCTCCACCGGTTCAATGGCCGGTCCAGTTCTGCTAACCATAAAAAGAAAAGAGAAAATTCAGTCCTTCACAGGCCTTTACAAAAGGAACTCATCAGACTGGACCTGAGGTTCCGTGTCAGCCAAGACATCCAATATTTTGTGAACCGCGTCCAGCTCCAAAATGATGTTCCTTCCAAGAGACAACCGTGTTTCTTCCAAACCTTTCTTCACATGTTATGGTAAGCACTTCTTCCAACCTTTTTGACTTGGTGATATGGCTCCTGCATCAAGTATTCATCTTCTGCCGTTAAATATTTTGTCCCTAACATTTAAGATTAGTTCACGTCTTTAAAAATTTTGTTGCAGTGCCTGAAAATCAACTTGATTCTAGGTACTCCTACGACTCAAGAATACATTGGATTGTGAACTCCCTGAATTACTCTCATCATATGGAATTGCCTCTGAATGTCCTAATGCTCCTCAGTAAACAGGGGTGATACTGCCCCATTCAGCCTACCTTTTCAAGTAAAGCAATCCAAAGTAATGTTTCATGCAAAGATTTCCACATCTGTACACCGATTCAAACAGAAGTCCCTCTATCCAGCTTTCATGTTATCCAAAATGATATTTCTTTGCATGGTAGTAATGTGTCTGCATTGTTGAACACTTGAACCTCCTTCCTGTGAGTGTAATGGACTTCTTTGTCAATCATGCAGCTCAAGGAACATTGTTTCATTATTAAGATCCTTTTGTATAAAAAGCTTGCTCTATTTCACTTTTTTTTTTCCATCTGACTACACAGAATCATCATTTTAAGTTATGGGGTGGACCGGCCGGTTTCAGCTTTTTACAGTTCAAATAGGTTATGTTTGCAATACCTGGGAATAAGATGACGAGCCCCTCGTCCAACTTATCCAACACCACCTTTGCTCTCTACTCAACCAGGAGAACCTCTATCTTCACATGGAAACTCATTGTCCTTGCCAACTCAATTTCCTTAATTAGTTACGTCTCAACCATGGAACAATCTTCTTGGACATTATGACTGCCTATCTTAAATAGTCAGTCTTCTAGTCACTCTGGTATGCCTACAACCCCGACTAGTTGTGTCAAGTAAGGTTTACTCTGCTGCTTGTCCCTAGTACAAACTAAAACATAAGCAACAACTAAAAGACGGATGACCAGAAGAAAGATTACGTAACTTTGTGCTTCCAGAATTGTGGTTGAGCCCACAAATTCGCACGACGAACCATCTCTCTTCATTTCATAGCTTTTGTCATTTTTGACTTTTTCGTGAATTTCTAACATAGAATTCAGATATCTAGATGTTATCTAAAACTCAGATAGTCAGTATAAATCAAACAAGTAGTGCTTGACCAGTCAAAGTAGGGCAGATACACTAACATTCTAGGAATTTTAAGGAAGTAAAAAAGGGACACAAACATTAGAATAAAGTTATAAAGAGCAGTATAGGTTTTGAGCTCGACTATTCCATTTGCCACGTTTATAAGCACAAACATTGCCTAGAGATTCACAATCAAAGCAGTTCACGCCACAATATCTATCCCAGGCAACCTGGAAACCAGAGGAAATAGTCGAAGCAGTATACGTGCGCAAGCAGGGAGAGACGGACTTACGAGGTCAACGAGTGCAGCCGCTTTCTGATAGGGTCCGCCGTAGGCTATGGCGGCCGTCCTGTTGAACAGCCGCCGCCGGTCCCTTTGCGGAACGATATTTCCGTTGCCGCCGCGGGCGCTACTCTCGCCGCCGAGCAGAGACGCCTTGTCCATGTCACCACTCAAGTGTAGAGAGAGAAAGTAGTACGCGATCTAGAGAGAGAGAGAGAATGAAGCGGAAAAGCTGGGTAGCCAAGTAGTGTGACTGACGTGGGAGGTTTGATATGGGGATCAGCGAGTTTGGGTTCCAAATTTGCATTTATAATGTCGGCAACGTAGGGCCGCTGAACCGTTACTTACGTGGAGCCAAAATCATTTACTAATTCCCTTTTTATTTTAGTCAGCTCTCCCATTTCTCCGAATAATGAAATTTACTTTGGCAAATAATTACATTTATATCTATATCTATTTTATACTACTTATAACGAGAACATATTTTTTTATTTTTGGTGTAACACCTTTTTGGTGTTACATTGAAAGTGATTCTGGTGACGACATGTGTCTAAAATGAGGATAAAATCGAAAAACATTTTTTTGGTATTACATAAACTACCTACTTACAATGGTGACAAGTGGCATTTCAAGAAAATTTCTAAAAAGTGACACAAAATAAAAAAAATCTTAATTGGTAAGTAGTGTCGTGGTGTCTGTACAACCTTATGTTAATCTGATCGCTCTTTTCGTTCCATGATTTTTGTTTTCGTAGAATTTTTACAAATTAGTAGAATACATAATTCAAACGTGTTACATTGAGTTTACTCTTTGTTTAATTCGTCAAACAATTTTTATTTTATAAGTAAAAAAATTATATCATCGTCACTAATAAACTAAAATTTTAAAATTTCTACAAACCATAGCAGAGAGATGCATGTCACATAAATTTGAACTAATTCAATGAAATTATGGGTAGTTTGGAATATTGTGACTTAACATCTAGTATAAGTTCATACGTGTATGAATTAATTAGTAGTTGGAAAATGGGGGATGTCGGCACCATTTTAGTAGGTGACACATTCGTGTATGACGACAAAGCTATGAATTGCGTGGGGCCAAAAATGAAGGTTTAAATCTGATCTGAGAGAGGAGCAAGTTGCCAATTGCCATCAACCAGGTCTATTCGTGGCGGTATAATGCTATGAATTGACCAGATCCAGTTGCTTGTCCAGTAAATAGAATGCACGTTACGTTATGGGTTTTATGAGTTGTTGACTTGGGCTTAAAGATACATTATTTGTCAGCAGCACGTATGGAGGAGAATATTTGATTCAGTCCAGTTTCTCATCTTGTATTTATATTTAGATTTAGATAAGAATGCAAGTGGGGATAAGGACACTCCATGAATCTCTCTTTTCTCACAACTCCCTCCCTCATCTACCACTGATTGGCTTAAATCTGTACGGTTACTTACAAGGCCCGTGTAGGTCCTGATTAAGACTTGTCCTGGGAAACTGGATTTGAACGAGGGGAAAGTTGGAATTTTGTTGCTAGCCTTATTTTGCTACGACCATCTGGCCATGCTTGTAACTCACTTTTAGTTAAGATTCGTGTGATTTAACGACTAAAGCAATCAATAAAGACAACTTGGTAAAATAAAGACTCCACCCGACGATGCATCCAAAAATCTGACAAAATCAAAAAGTTGGCCAAGGCATGGGAGACTCTCGGTCCATGGTCCTCCCAGGCCGCTGGTTAGTCATGGTCCTCGCCAGTTACTCCTACGGCAGCGCGCATCTCCACCCCGTCCACTCCTCATGTCGACTCCTCTATGGCCAGTTTCCGTAAGGATGGTGCCCGTCTGTATGGCCAATATTAATTTGCACCATGCACTTGGTCCTTGTCAATTGACATATGGCCTGCTCCAATCCATCACTCGTAAAAAGGCCCCCAATCCAAATCGAGTTACCTTAGGCATCCAACTCTCGCGCCTAAAGCTCCTCGTGCCTTGGCTGCCTCACACTACAAAGAACTCCCCATGCTCGTTTAGTACCAGGACTCTTTGTCGCGGAGGTGCTCAAGCAAGTTCCTCTTGGTCGCTACCTTCGCTCAATGTGCATGGCGTGATGCTAAGAACGTTGGTCACTAAGACACTCACTCTCAATGTTACCTGATGCTCATCGGTACTGCGGTCACCTCCTCTAACTTAACGAGTCGTGCTGCCTTATGCCATGACGCAATAATTTTTTGCCCCGGAGGTAACCCGCTAAAGCTTCCCCGAGACAGTACCTTTGGTCAAGGAGTATGGCATGAAGCTTTTAAGGTGCATTGAATGACGCTAGGGACATCTCAGTGCTGGGCCTTTGACACCGGCATTACCGTTGCTCATCGACACGTCTAATAGTGATGATCTTTAGGTCGCTCTAAGACGAGAGCAAGTCCAGCTCGCTCAACTAATCAAGCGGAGCTCAGGCTTTTCGATGCAGCGTTGTCTCCACCTTTTGGTGCTTCATGGGGCATTTGCAATGGCTGTGGTAATCCATCACAGGGGTAAATATAGTTTACCATGTGATGAACGTGCTTGGCAAACGAGGTGAAGCTACGGGGCATGGCAAATGAGTACGGTAATGCATAGACATAAAGTGAACCATTGATGAGTGCCACTCTCAAGTCGTCATGTGGCTCAAGAACACAAATACTTGAAGCTTTCGTAAGTATAGGGTTTCGTACCTGATTTCGAGAGTTCATGTCACACTTACTTTTGCTTCCCAATTTTTCATCTCATAATTGCTAGGGCTTAAGAATTCTAGAGAAAGTAGTCTTGGGACTTGGAACACCTACTACCTTGACATCAAGTTTGAACTATCGTTTACGTGTTCCCTTTGCACCTCTGCCCTTCATGAGTAATGTCGGTGCCTTAAATTTTGCCCAGATTGTCTTGGCTCTGACCCTTGGTCACTGCATGCCTTGTCCTGAGGGGTCATACTTAGCATCTTACTCAGACTATGCTTCATTTATGGCACCTAAGTTCAAGCACGAGAAGTATTAAGAAATCTGAACTCTCTATGGCTGTGTTTGGCCGGATAAGAGCTCTGGAGCAGATAAAGTAATTATATGCAACGTTTGGCCATGCATATAAGGGGCAAATATCTCATCTGATGGATTGGTTTCATCCCACTCGAGGGAGATAATGTAGCTAAGGGTTTTTTTTTTTTTTTTTGGGGGGGGGGGGGGGGGTGTTTAGCCCCAGCATTTGGGATAAGAAAAAGGGCAAATGCCATCGACCACTTCCACCAATCTCGGTCAAATCCATCGTCGGCACCAACCGTCCCTCATCTCCCACTGCTGACCGACCATCTGCACAAATTTCTTCTACCTTCGCTCACGTTGAGGTCTGCTGCAATGGCAGCCCCACATCTCCACTATTGACTAACCATCGGGAGCACCGCCTGCACCCTCTCCACTAGAGCAATCTAAGGCAATAGGTTGAATTTGGAGGTGTGTGTTGAACGCTGTGTTTGGGATCTAAGGGTTTGATGTGAACGCGGGATGGGTTTGGGATGAGGTTGCTGGCTAGTGATTGCAAGGAAGTTGATATTAGGAGAGTGAACGAACATAACTGTGCTAGAGAGGTAGATGCTCCTGAAAGTTTATGGGGGTAGTTATTTGGCGGCGTTGGGCACATGTGATTTGTGCTTATGTGTAGAGGTGAATTGGTATGGCACGTTGACTAGTAGAGAAGTAATGGTAGTGTATGATGCCAGACAGGCTACACACCAACTTATCCATCGTGTAATTTGGGTTTGGTCCAAACATCGAACATGATTAATACCTTATTTAGTCTTATCCGACACGGTATGTTATCCTGACTTAAACGGTCATATCTTTATCCTATTTGACTGAATAATCCTAAGCGCAAAATGCAGCCTATAGACTTTGCATCAAATACCAAACATGATCGAGCCCTCAAAGCTATCATTCGAATCGTTGATTTTGTGAACATGATGTATAATAGAACCATTTCCAAAGACTCCTAAGTAGTGGAACCATTTATAAGATAATGATTCCTCTTTTTTCGGAGATAAGGAACCCCCAAACATATTCACCTTAACTTTTTTGTCGACACTATTTTTGATTTGTTAGTGTTTTAGCGTTTTGCGTTCTAAATATGATGTGGGACCGCCACAATGGATTCGTGTATGTGTGGCAACTTGTGCATTTGTGGTACTCTTGAGTCATTCTTTGCGGGACTACTTTCTTCCATAAATGTGTCGAGAGATAGAGATAGAGATAGAGATAGAGAGAGAGAGAGAGAGAGATGCCTTTCTTTTGACGAGTTTACGCATACATTTAAATCCTTGAGTACGGTGGTATGCAGCTGCGATAGGAACTTAGCTTGTCCTGCATACATGTAACTACGAAACACAGTTGTACAAAGTTAAAATGAATATAAATTACAATTTTGACTATGTCAAAAAAAAAAGTTAAAATAGAAACTCAGCTTGTTTTACTGGCTATTTTGAAAAAGCTCACTAAATATCAAAAGTGGAATTGGGACCGATAGTCCCGACTATTCAAGACCATTTTTCCCATCTAGGGGTTGAGCATGATTTTGGTTTGATTCAGTTTTCAGCGTTTGGGAAATTCTAAACTGAACCGAATCAACCATCATTGGTCTAGACGGTTTAGCTTAGTCGACTTGAACAGTCGATTTATACCGGTTCGAGCATATTTAAAGTTTTTCACCAATTCCATGCTTATTATTCTATTCAAGTATTACACATAAATGAACAATTATAATTTAGTTTTTTTTTTTTTTTGTGCTATCAAGATAACATCAATTTATGGCACGTTGGTATGAGAATTGGAACGAACGACTTTGGAGTTATCCCGCAAGGCCTCCGTCATTTCTCCCACCCTTTGGGGTTAAGTTCTAGTTTAGTTAGATTGCATTTGTATTATCATCTTACAATTCAACATCCATTAACATACTAACATAAAAATGAGTATTATTCTAGTATGCCTTTGCTAGTTGCCACCGATATACTAAAGAGACCAAGAGAATTCAAGGAGAACTATTCACTGGACTTTAATAGATATCGCCTTTCTTTTCATTGTTTACTTTCAGAGTTTTGGTTTAATTAACTTATCTTAATCATGTGTACACGAAGATAACCAATGCATACAAAAAAATTTCAACATTTCGTGTATCGATTTCATTTGGTTTATTATTAATTTTAAGAAATGTAAAATGTGAAACCAAACAATTTAACACTTTTTTTTTTTTAGTTTCCAAAAAAATTAAAATAAAGAGCAGTTAAATGGGTGTTTGATAGCCTAATTTTTTTTTGTGTTTGATTACCCAGTTTTTTTTTTTTTTGTGGTTTGTAGTGGCAGTGGTGAGGCGTGGCAGTGGCCAACAATGGTGGTGGTGGGGCGTGGCGGTGGCCGACAGTGGTGGTGGCCGGCGGTGGGAGGGTGGTGATCTCAAAAAAAAAAAAAAAAACAAAAACAGAAAACCGAAACTCATTTTTTTTTTTTTTAAAAAAACTTTTGATTTAAAAATTAATTTTTTAAACTGAAGAAAAAAAAATAGTTGCCCAACACAACTTTTTTTACCAGTTTCCAAAACTGAAAAAAGTCATGTCAAACAGGGCCTAAGTTTTTTTTTTGGCAATTTGAATCAGATCGATACAATTTGATCGGTTTAGACAATTTGCATCGATTTAGACTTTGGTGCTCACCCCTTCCCCTATCACATCAATCACCTAGCCCGACGGTCCTAAATGATCGAAGACCAGTGATATGAGACCATGCTACAGTATCCGAAGGGAGGGAGGACAGCATTAAGGCACCTGGAGAGGAGAGGAGAGGAGGGAAGAGAAGAGGAAGGGAGGTTTTTTTTTTTTTTTTTTTTGGGGGGGGGGGGGTATTATAAAGCAAATAAGTACCTATGCTGTTTGCGGATCAAAAAAAAAAAAGAAAGAAAGAGGGTTTTCACTCCATTTCCGATCAAAGAATAATAAATTAACATCGATTATCTGAATTTAACTACCACACTAGTCTGTACAGATGACAGAAACAACGTAAGGAGATATATCTCATAAAACATGGGGTGATAATGAGCACAAAAAATAAGTTCCCCATCAGAACATTGATGCATGAAAATTGACTAATTACAAAGGGGAAGATGAAGCGAAGCCAGTGATTGTAATAATAACCAGTCAGAATCGTATATATCCTCACCGACGTAGAAATGAACTGGAAGCTGCAACTTTTAACATACACACTACTACCTCTGTAATCGAAAAATGAAATCTATCCCCTCATTCTGTGTATTGTACCTACGCCTTCAAACCTGCAAAACATAATGCGATTCTCTTAGGACCGAGCGAGAATTTCTATGCACAAATTAAAATAAATCAAAAGCAGGAGTAACTTCGTCATTTGAGACATCATCGGTAAAGGGCATTCGTGGTTATAAAGCTTGATAGTCTACAGACGTTAGGTAAAAAGACAATCTCTGCACCCACAAGAAGCCCATGAAGATTCTCAGATGACCTCAACAATGAGAAAAGCAAATGTTATGTTATGGTGTTAGGGGGTTTACAGAAGTACCCAACTAATTGTCTAAACTATTTCAGAGGTGGTTTTAGCTATCTCAAGCCCAAAATGATGATGAGGCAACGAAGAAACATCTTCTTTGTCTGATACACACCCTTGGCAAACGTAATTAGCAATCTGGCTGTGGCAAACTACTTGAGCCTCGATATTGCACCCTTCACATTGGAATTATTCCAAGTATTAATTGTTGGCCATTTCAAATCCACTATAACGATCTATTGATCCCTATTTAGTGATGGATTCTAAAATTGTTCAAGTTTTAGATGCAAACACTAGGAAACAAAGATCTGTTAGTATGTACTACTTACAAAAATCCTGATGCTTTTGAATCCCATATGACTCCTTTCGGTAATAAATCCTGAGTATATTTAGGCAACCAACTATTTGATGATGCACCCCAAGAATATAATCCAATGTTAAAATCTGAACTTTGTTGTTGCAGTTGTTGGTGTTAAATGGGGTACTTCAGAACTACCACAGAAGTGCCACATGGCCGCACCTGGGGCATCTTGAGGAGGTTGTGGTTTGGTGGCCACGAAGGAATGGCAGTTGTGGGGTCAATATCAAGCGGTCCACGCCAAAGCGAATATCCCAAGGCTAGATGTGCCGAGGCCAGCCAGGGCGATTCCATTGTTCTTCTACCCCTTGGCATACCCACTCGCCGACAAAGAGGGGACACAAATAGAGTGCAAGGCACATGCTACACTACACTTGCAATAAACAAGTGTGACGCATGTCCCATTCTTGTACGCTGTTCACATACACACCAAGGCCTCCTAAAAGCATCCCCATGTTGCCATATATATAATCCTCTTACACTAGCTCTCATAACATAACAGATGGGCTCTTCTCCTCTCTACAAACACGCATACACTTCCTCTAAAATGGCCATGAGGGCTGTCTAGATCTACCCATCTCTCCTCTCCTCCCTCTCCTCTTCCTCCATACTACCCTCCACATGGCCCCAAAGGTGGTCGTGCTCTTAGGTGTATCACATCTCCAGTATTAACATGCCCTGCAGTGGACAACATGGCAAGTACAACATTTTCCACCTCTAAAATTTTGAAACCTCTGCTGGGGATCGAACACAACAAATTAAAACATTTTCCAACTTCAACATTTTGGCGACTCCAGAGAGAGAGTCGGGATTGAACCCACTCTGTTTCCTATGCAAACCCGTTTCATATTTTAGCATCTTAAGTTCCTATCTACTTATTCAGAACCATATATAATTCGCATGCTTGACTGGAGTTTGTACTTGTTTCTATAAGAATCGTATATTACATTTGTCGCACCAAAAAACTGTGTTGAAAGTTTCGGGAGCTCACGAATCTATAAGCAAATTAACTATCATCCCTAGATCCTATTATTATGGGAATATTCGTAGCCGCAGATCAGCATATTCCCGAAGACATGACTTAGGGACAAATTACCAACATGCTCTAGTTAAAACTAGCACGTAGGCATCCTTGGTGCTTCCAATTCTGGACATTATCGCAAACTTGCAGTAAAGTTTGCTACCAGATTTAGTGCCCATTTTCCAGAGCACAGCCAAAGTAGCAACTTATCACCGAGATGCTATTGTTTCTTGCCGCAGGCAAAAGCGGGAGCAAAATCTAATGCAGGGATATGCATTTCAGCAGCACCCGGCCTGATGGCAGCAGCTATCCCACATATTGATATCACACAGGGGCCATTTGTAGAGGTGGGGTTCTTTGGTACCACCCCACAACTGCCAATTGTGCATAATTAGCCACCTCGTCTCACCAAGGAAACTTTTCGAGGAGGTTGTGGTATGGTGGGCCACAAGGGAGTGTCAGTTGTGGGGCCAATTACCAAGCGGTCCACGCCACAGCTTCTACACCGAGGTCATCAAAGGCAGTTCAGCGATCCTTCTACCCTTTGGCTACTACCCACTTGCTTATAGATTGGTTTAGGTGGGATAGAGATACAGTTCTAAGGACACTAGTCACACTTTTAAGTGGTAGAAAGTAAGTGTCATAAGTATCTCATGCTTATTAGTTGTTCAGGCATGTGCCAAGGCAACACATGTGAGAAGCCTCGTATACATACACTGCCATGTTGCAGTATATCAGAACTCTCTTTATGTCACTCTCATAACATAACAAGATAAGGGCTCCTCCTCTTTGGAAACACACACGATTTCTCTCTTTAAACTGGCCAGGGATCTGCCTAGAACAGCTCATCTCTCCTCTTACTTCAGACCGCCACCCCACCACCTGGGTCCAACAGGTGGTCCTATTCTCAATTGTGTCAACAAGAAAAAGGACACCATTTCCCACCTTGAACAGGTGGTAATGCACCTCTGGTTGTTTGTATCCCGCTATGCAATGGGGGGGCTTGCACGCGATGGAAATCTACATGGTTGTACTCACTCTCTAACAGCTCAAGCTCTAAGTGTGACTAGTAAAATTATCTAACAGCTAAAGTTACTCACATACAGCATTAGCCTAATTTTAATAAGTAACAAGGATGTGATTATTACAAAACCAAGGCGAACAAAGATGACACAAAAGTTAAGCTACAACTGATTAAATAAAATATAATATTCCGGACAAAAAAACTTTTGAAGGTCCAATTTCTCTTGATGGACTAGAGATTTATTTATATATGTCTAAGCATCAATAGCTCCTCAAATGGGTGAATCCTACATGGACCCTCACCTCTTTCTGTTTATTTCGTAATACATTAATCATCGAAACGGATAGTATCACCAATATCCTTGAGTAGAGCGGTTTCTATTAGATTCCCCCACCTTTTGGGTTTCCGTTACATGATTTGGCTAACGTGGCAAAGTTGTATCTTGAAAATGGCGATACAGCCCCTTTTACTCTTCATATTTTATAAGAAGCTTGTTCCAAGTTGATTGTCACGTGATTACACATTCACATAGAATGGTTCACGGATACAAATTTTAGACCAGGTCCAGAACAAACCCGACCGAATTTGAAAATTTTCCAGCTTAAGGTTTAATTCTTGAGAAATTTAAAGACAATAGATTTGATTCTCGATAAAGAATTCAAATGTCGAGTAAAATTTAATCCTGGAAACAAGATAAACGAAATCCTCATCTTCAAAGTTATAACTCTGCAAAAATCTATATCTGAACGAGGGGGGTGGAGCAAACCACCAGAAGAGGCGGGAATGGACCAAACCACCAGAAGTAGCAGCGACGCTATATATGCGGCAGCATCAGATTGAGGCTAGCAACAAAACAACACTAGTGGGTTACTCGCTAAATAATCGACTCATCCAAGTTAACAATGAGTTGACGTACCACAAGACTAAACATGCAATAAAAACCATGCAAATATCATAATACTTCAATCTTGAATACTTTCAACCTCATCTTAAGCCGATGGCAATCGTCCATCACCTTCGCTGTCAAGAAACAACCTGAATGCCATCACAGATTGATCCGCTCGACCCAGTAACCATAGACACTCATTGCTCCCACTCGCAGATGCATATATGTATTTATACGTGTGGGTGTATATACAGTAACCCACTAATAACTTGAGAGGTGAATGCGTATTTGGGGACTTTTTTTAGGTTACAATGATCAAATGATTAAAGGTAAATCATTCCAGTTCGGGATCTTTCGGAAAATTTCAGTTTAGCAGCGAAAAAAGGAAAAATCTAGCTGTAAGTGTGTCAGAGAGTGAACAGCTCATGGGCAATGATGTCTTTCCACAAAACAAATTCATGACATCTGCATGATGTTACGCAAAAACTTCTCTCTTATCAAAAAGAGAAAAAAGTATTAAGAATTCCTTAGATAAAAGATACTAAGCTTGTAGCCCCTCAGTATCAAATGTGCCAAAAAAACAGCCACATTTTTATTATGGTAACATAGCAACCAGTATTAGCAAACTCCTAGATCAGCAAAGGTTTTTTTTATTCACAACCTAAAACAAATGATCAACAGTAATTGTTATGCAATAGATAATAGCATGATCAAAAGAAATATTTGATCAATGACAGAGTAATAACTTACGAGCAGAAAACACCTGCAGAAAAAACAAAAGATCAAAGCAGAAAACGATAAAATTTACCTCACATCAAACTTCAACCTTTGGTTTCTTTCCGGTCACAATTTTAAATATCTGCAGACCCCTACTAAATGCTTCATTGAATAGGATCCTTGTCTGCATTGACTGGAACCCAGGCATCCATGATAGTAGAGCTACAGGGGCCATAACAATTACTCCGAACATTATTTCATACAAGCGAGCCACAGAAATAACAGTTCTCCAGATAATAGTGTTCTCCAGAAAGGGCCGGAATACTTGGGCAATCAAAAGGAAGCCCCACCCTGTGGGAATGAATGCCATCATACTCGTGAATAAATCAGCAAATTTGAACTCGCTGAACTCGAGTAAGGCAGTGAACAGAAGAGCACCAAGAATAATAAGAAGAAACTGAACCATCCGGTAGTAGATATGTTCTCTTGCACCATATCTGTCCCGAGCATATGCTATGACGGAATAGATTCCAACTGACACCACAACATAAATCCAGGAAAGCAAGTAAACAGCGATACTTTTGCTACCTGCTGCAATACCTAGCTGGTATACAATCCCATACTGGAAAAAGAAAAAACGAAGGTCTAAAATTATTTCTAATACCTTCCCCCAAATACCAGTTGTTCTTAGATGATCCTGTTCCTCATACCACCATTTTTCCCAACTCTGTTCTGCTTTAGCAAATACACCGCCACGATACCATATCCAGTTCATGAAATCATCAAAATCATAAACGGTTTTCAACCAGTCAAAGCCAGAAGGATTGAAAATAAAGGGGGCCATGATCCACGAAAGAACCAAGAACCAACTTGTGAAGGTCAATGCTATGTAAACAAAAGTGCCGGTAGCTACAGGGCTGTACGAAGCATAAACTATGAGTATTAACCCAAGTTCAACTGCCTTTATAAAGTGGCTACGAGCATAGAGTCTATAATTCTCAGCAAAACTCTTGTGCTGCACGACAAAACCACGCCCAGTTGCACGGTACTTGGCGCCACCGTGAAGAATAGTTCGTCCAAAGTAATGGGCACGAGTTCCCATTGAGAATGTGAAGAACACAGATGAAAGCTGGAGCTGCATGGTAATGAAATCCCAGATGGCTGCAAGGAAGCCAAGCTCAAGCGAGTTTTCCACAACCATCGGTAGGGCAGTGAAAAGACCAAGTTGGAGTATGAACTGCTGGTTTAATACGGTACCAAGTGCTTTATTGTTGTTGGCGTCATTCGACGTAGCAGAAGCCTCAACTCCACTCAGCGCCAGATAAAGCCGGCCCCACAAAAATACATATACGGTCACAATAATCATCGTTGTATTAAAAAAGAACCCAACAGTAGTGTAGAAGAATGAGAGCATCCTGAAGAAGTCCAGTCGATGACCCAACCTATAGACATCTCTGCTGAGAACTTGCTCACCGTTTCCACTTGCAACCTTGGCTTCGAACATGGATATTTGATTCAGCCCGACATCCCTTCCCTTGCCAACTTGAACATATTCATGGTGAGTGACATTTCCACCACGCAACGTGCAATTGAAGCCAGCAAAAATATCCTCACTAATGTTGATTACTCTTGAAGCTTTGCTTATCCCTCCCCGAGTTAAAAACCAAAACCTGTCAAAAACGTCTGGGTGGCCATAATGCATACGGATTTTCAAAGGGTTGGCCAAAACACGCTGTCCCAAGGTGACAAAACTTGTCTCCTGGGCCGACATGAACCAGGCAAGAGATGAGACGGAACCGGTAAAAATGTGTTCGCGAACTCCCAAAATCGTAGGCTTCCTGATACCGTAGTAGTGTCTGAACTCCTCAAGTAAATTCCGCATCTTTATTGCCTCCTCAAAATAATTATCTTGGTTCATGTCAATAGTCTGAACAGCATCACCTCGAGTAAAGATAAGGGCATGGTTCTGATTTTCTGGCTTTCCCTCCCCAAGCTTCAAGGGACCCGGCAGCCTGACTCGATAAATCTCCACTTCCCTTTGCAGCTCTTGGTCATACTTCACGAGAACAGAGTAGTACTCTTTCTCATCCCTCCCGGCCGAGACCTCATCAACATAAGCAACTCGAAGGGCTTCGTTATTTTTCATCAAGTAAAGAATCTCTTCAGCATGGGGGTCCTTTTTGGCCTTCTGAGCCCCATATATCTGGCATGCAACCACATAAGTGTACTTCATCAGAGCTGTTCCATACTCATGACCTTTGAACAACAAACTCACGGAACTATCTGCTCTGCTCAGGCTCCGTATACGTGGTGACGTTTCTGAGCTGTCCATGCTGCCGCTGTGTCTCATAGAAGCAAGTTCTCGTGATCCTTCCCTGATGTCTATCTCAGATGCAGAATCTAGAAAAGCAAGCATTTTGAGGGCCCGGTAGTAGTACATCATTCCCCTGACAGTGCGAGCAAGTGTCTGGCCTCTGTACGATGCCCAAAGCCGAAGATCTCTCAGTTTATTTGTCCATATTTCATTGTCGTTCACCATCCCTTCTCGCCGCATTCGCTCCATAAAATTTTTCCATTCATCTGCATAGATGGTCTGCAAATAATAAAGGGTGGAAACCCCATCTTCATTGTCAGTTCGAAGCTGTTCTTTGTTGTACACTACTTCTTCATTGTAGTAAGGGGTCAAAACACTGAAAGCCATCATTTTCTCAACTTGGGGAGCATGAGGCATGTTCATAAACAGGGAGTTGCTGAAGAAGGCAATCCGGCGTCTTGCCTCAAGATTTGTCGGGATATTGTGCATAGAGTCTCGCGATGTAAGAATAGTGTGCAGGCGACGGACTTGGCGATAAAAGGTCTCATTATCTAGACCAGGTAACTCAACAGCATCCTCAAAAAGCAAGCCTGCACTGGAAACTGGCCTGCGAGGAGCCAAACCATCCTCTTTCAGCTGATCTGTGCTCCTATTCTCCTTAAAAAAATCTCGAATAGCTATCTCGTATAGTGCCTGTAGAGTGTTCACCACCTTGGTAAGATCTTTCTTAGGCTTGACTAAAAGATCTAGAAGAGTAATCAACTTGGCATGGATCCGAGGAAGTGCAGTCATCTTGAATGTTTTCGTGAATTTCTCAATTTGAATTGACTGATCAATTTCTTGAAACAAAATTGTGACAATTGAATGCTCTTCACTGTTGTAACTAATAATCTGCAGCAGCAAGTGCCTAACACTATCATAAGCTTCGATAACAGCACAACGCCTGTACTCGTACTTGCATATTTTATACCAAAGCCACTTGTCAGGAGCATCTACTAACTCCTTTGCCTGGCTGAGAGCTAGCAGCAGCTCATTGCAGAGGAGCAAACATGGCCAGCGGATAACCCTGACATTCCAGGTATTTTGAGGCAGCTCCAAGAGCTCAACCTCCCGATCGCTGATAAAGTCTTCTTCCCTGAAAGTCAAAATTATCTCATTCCATATCAATGCAAATTTGTTAGCCTCTATCTGGTTTGACTCGAGTTTCTTGAAGGGCCTGCCTAATCCATACCTCAGCTTCAACCTGTGGATGGCATCCTTAAACTTACTC
Source organism: Escallonia rubra (assembly GCA_033065855.1). Classification (NCBI taxonomy): domain Eukaryota; kingdom Viridiplantae; phylum Streptophyta; class Magnoliopsida; order Escalloniales; family Escalloniaceae; genus Escallonia; species Escallonia rubra. Next base: position 160,985 of record JAVXUO010001645.1, on the reverse strand, counting down.
TTCAGAGTCCCCCTTGCATTTAACAGCTGCTCCTCGGGCATGAGGTTAAACTGAATCGCACTGGCAAAGAACTGGAATCTCAACCTCAACTGCTGGATGTTTCGTATCTCACCCAAGTGCGCAAACAAGCCAACAACTGCGCCAACCAATGAGGAGTAAATTGAGTACCAAATCTGCAGATCCATGAGGTAAATTGAAACAACAGGAAGCCACAGTAACCCAGCCGCAAATCTGTTGCTGTTACTGAAGAACTCATGCCATTCGTACTCCACACGGTCGTGGCGCAAGAGAGACTTGGTCGGAGCGATCATGGGCTTGATTTGCATGAAGTAACTAAAGCAAAATTTTGTGGCCAGCACAACAATCCAGAACAGGGTGTACTTTACGTTGTCCACCAAACCTTCCCTAAGGCCACGACCTACAAAAGTCCGGCTCTGAAACCACCACGACAACAAGTAAAATATCCTCCAATTCGTGTTCTCAAGGAAGTTTCGAATCCAGGGCAGAATAAAGAGAGCTAGAGCCAAAAGCTCCGGAATAATGAAAACCAATGCAACCTCGAGGAAAGTCACCACCCGCTTATTCGCCTCACTGGACCACCCTCTGTCATGATTCCTCTGCGTCCAAATCCTCCCATAGAAAACCCCAAAAACAAGAACCCACATCGCGGCAACAATGCTCTTCAAAATCATCCTCACCCCAAGCCACATGGTCTCCCTCGAGACCAGGCTATACTGCATCCCGGCATCAAGGAGCGACTGAAGGAACCTCAACCCGCTCCACGTGAAGAACACTGTCAGAGCCTTGACCTGCACCTCCCTATCCTCCAACGCCTGCCACGGGTACTCCTTACCCTCCCAGGCAACAATAATTGCTGCCTGCAAGAACATAATCAACATAATCCATAGCTTATCAAAGCTCCTAAACAAGTTCCAGAAAGACCGTTGCTCCACAAACCCCGTCTTCCCCACCTTCTTCCCCTTACTAGTCGTCACGAAGAAGGTACTCCCCCCATCAATTGGCCACTTCAGCTTATCGAAACACCTCCTACTCCAAAAATACTCGTTTATGTCATCATAATTCCGCCAGGCAGAGTGCGGGGCAGTCCCGTTCCTACTATTGTCAACCTCGGCCCTAATTGTATCGTAAATCGGCTTAACAACGCGGTTTAAAAAGGCATTTTCGCCGGATAAAGACGGTAGAGCGGGGCGGCCGGTGTTCTCATCGATGTAATCTTCTAAAATGCGGTTTAATTCCATGGCCATGTGGTGGAAAATGTAGCACAAGCATTCGGGTATGAAGCGGAGGTTGGCGGACTCACCCCAGATGAGGAGGTAGAGGGAGGCGTAGAGGAGCTCGCGGCGGTGGTCGGAGGCGGAAGGGAGGCGGCGGGAGTCGGAGATCCAGACGTTGGACTTGCGGCCTAGGAAGGAGCACCAGCTGGTGTAGTTGCTGAGGAGCTTGCGGCGGAAGCGGCGGAGCACGGAGGCGTCGAGGGTGTCGATGGAGTCGGGCGGCGGCTGGAGGCGCATCTGCGCATTGGCCAGGTGGAGCACCAGGTGCTCCCGCTGGTTGCGCACGTTGTCGGCCTGGAACCCGAAGAAGGCGCCCAGCCAGTCCAGGAGGTCCATGTGCGGCCGCCACTGGACGAACGGCGGCCTCCGGAGGTCCCCGACGGTGCGCAGGGCTGCTGCGGCGGCGCGTACCTCGGGGAACCGGAGGGAGGGGTGGTCGGCGAGGAGGTCGTGGACCGGGATGATGTTGTAGACCTGCTGCCGTTCTGGGTCCGGGTCTGGCTCGGGCCTGGTGGAGCCGTGCGCGGGTCGTGGCGGTGGCGGGCCGGCCTGTTGAGCCGGTGGTGGTGGCCGCCTCATGGCATGGGGGAGATCTAACTGCGGTGGTGGCTGGTGGTTTTGGGCTTTGCAGAGAGAGAGGGAGAGTAGAGAGAGAAAGTGGTGAAAGGGAGTAGGAATCTGATTGGGAAGCGCGTGAGCGCGTTTTAGGGGACGGGATGATTGAATTTGAATAAGAAAGGGTTTTAATAATCTGGTGAAGGGCCGGGACTTGCACTTTGCATGTGATGGGATCTCAGCTCTTTCATCCTTTTTATAGAATTACGCTTTCTAACGGTCAATGGAGGCAGAGTAGTGTTTGGCATGGCAGATAATGGTTTATTGGAGCAATTAGGGCATCAAAGCTTCTGCCTTGTCCGTCAAAATTGCCTTTGTTCCGACACCATTTGTTCAGTTGGTTCACTTACCGTGTGACAGACAAATTACATGTGAAAAAACAGAGTATCGGATTGTGAAGACGAACGTTCTTTTTTATAAAATTGTCCGCATATTACTTCGAAGATGTTAGATTTAGTACATTTGTGTTAATTTTGACATTTCTCTTTGTGCTTGCCTTATCTTTATTTGTCATATAGTCCCAGTGATCAAATTTCTTTTTTAATAAGTGATCACTTCTAAATTAGGATTCTTTAGGTATTTTTACACATTTACCCTTTCTATACTTTTTTTATTCTATTTCTCTCACCACATTTAATTCTCTACCAACTCATTTTCTCTTCATTCACCACTTTACACTTTTTTATTCTATCTCTCCACATTTAACACTCTACCAACCTTTCTCTATGCTATGCTAAAATGGGAAAGACATACAATATACTCCCTAAATTCTTAATCTACGTGCAAAATAAAATGTAAAAAAGGGACGGAGGGAGTAGTACATAAATTTTTAATTTATGATGGAGCAAGTATTTGACTAGTCCCTCGCTGAAAAAGTATACATTTTCACACCACACGATTCTTTTTTACACTTGCATATGCTATGCTAAAAAATCTATATTGTGTCGCTAATACAAGCTTTGGCGACAAATAAAGTTGTGAAAACCATGATAGTTGTGAAAGTAAATGTTCTTTGTGGAAGGCTTTGACAGTAAAAAAAATGTTGCCAAACAAGCCCCAACAATGAGACCACTAATTAGTACTTTAAGCCAAATTCAAACTGACAAACGTTATCCTCTCCCTGAATCGACAAAGACAAAGTTGAACAGTAGTGGCCCATTGAGGGACACTTGACAAAGGATGGATACTGAGGTGTTTCAAATTTTTTTATATAAAAATTAAAAATTTCTTTTAAGTTTTCTTTATTTAGCAAAAACAAAAGGGGAGACGAAAAGTAAATTATTTGGTAATAATTTTATGTAATTGTTTGACTCTTTTTTTTTTCTTTCTCTTCTCTTGTTTTTCATTTTTTTTATATTTGAGATCTTCTTCTTATTGAGCCCATCTGTTTAGTAACCACAACTGACCCTACCACCACAAACACGTGCCCTTTGCCACCGTCCAACTACTGCTATGGCAGTAACATCTTACGAATTAGAGATTTACCGAGTTTGATTGGGTGAATAAATTTGATTAGCTTGGAAATTGTATGTGCAAATTGAAGATATTTGATCTAATCGATTGATGAAATCTAGTGGTGGTATTTGTTGCAAAGACAATAGTGATTAGTACAATGGTGAATTCGGATTAAGAGAAGTGGTGGTGGTGACCGATGTTACAGAGTTTTGGTATTTGGCTGTGTTGGTCAGTGGTTGTGGTGGATGTCAGTGGCTATGGTGGTTGCGGCCTTTGTGGGTTTGGTGTTTATGGGTGTTGGTCAGACGTGGTGGTGGCGGCGACGGCAGTCAGTGGCTATATTGGTTGGCAGTGTTGACAGATTTGGTGTTTAGAGGTGTTGGAGGCCAGTGGTGGTGACAGATCGGTGATCAGTGTGTTAAAAGGCAACTTGAGACTCCGTAGGCTTTTCCAAATCAAGGAAGAAGTCAAGTTTTTGCCTAAGATAAAAGAGCTTTTGCATTTTTAGTAAGCTCAAGACACCGAAAAAATTTATGCCTTCCAATATAATCTTAACACTTCTTGTTTTCTTTTCCTACCTCAAACCATAAAATATTTTTTAAAAACAGTTCAACCGGTAAAGATCTTGAAGTATATACACCTCCGAAATCTTCGATTCAGGTCTCACGTGATGTAAAGATTCTAACCACGTGAAAAAAAAGTCATACCTTGCAAAAAAGCCCAACAAGAGCATGGATGCCTTCTAGCCTTATTACTGCCAATGGAAGCACACGCATTATACTATCAGGGGCGGATCCAGAAAGTCTAATCGGGGGGTGCCAAAAAATCATAAAAAAATTTGATGGCTAACATAATAGAATTCAAAAGGGATAATACAATTTTAGTCCCCTGAACTATCCCCGCTTTTTTATTTTGGTCCCTGTACTTTAAAATCCGTTAAATCAGTCCCCGTACTTTGTTCCGTCATCAAATAGAACCCTCCGTTGGGATTTCCCGTCAAAAGAGACCACGTGACAGGCATGGGGTCATTTTTTGAAGGGTATTTCCGACAAGCCAGTTCATCTGGTCGTTCCGGCAGCCATCGTCAAGATCGGAAGGGTTCTTGAAACGAACGACCGAGATCGGAAGAGTAATAGGGTGGGCGCCGCTTATTCTTCTCGTAGCTGATCTCCCGTGCTTTGGACTTCGAATCGCGGATTTTGCGGAGGTTCATCTGGTTGCTCCGGCAGCCATCGCCAAGATCGGAAGGGTTCTTGAAACGAACGGCCGAGATCGGAAGAGTAATAGGGTGGGCGCCGCTTCTTTTTCTCGTAGCTGATCCCCCGTGCTTTGGACTATGAATCGTGGATTTTGCGGAGGTAAAGTCGGACGGCAGCGCCCCGAACGGGTTCGACTCGGGCTTGCCTTCGTTCTCCTCGAAGGCGGCGCAGAGGCGACCGATGAGGGCGTCGAGGCTGCCCCAGGCCTGGCGGAGGGGGCAGTGGCAGGGGGCAGGTGGGGAAGGGTGGCCGAAGAAAGGGCAGGGGTGGGCATGGACCTTAGCGGGTAGGGAAGGGTGGCCGAACTGGTTGAGGTAGCGGAGGAACTCGAGGACGTGGGCGCCGCTGCAGCAGGAGAGGGAGAGCGGCGGCCGATGGTTGGGCAGGTACTGCCCGAACATGTTCCAGTCCCGGCGCTTCTGGTTCTCGTACCGGCTCAGGGTTGTGGGCATGGACCTTGGATTCTCCATTGTCTGTTCATTCTTCAACCAAAAAACCCCCCAAAATCCCGTCCATTTGTCTTCACTTGCCTAAAATACCCTTCAAAAAAGACCTTGTGCCTGTCACGTGGTCTTTTTTGACAGGAAATCCCAACGGAGGGATCTATTTGATGACGGCACAAAGTACATGGACTGATTTAACGGATTTTAAAGTACATGGACCAAAATAAAAAAGCGGGAATAGTTCAGGGGACTAAAATGATATTATCTCAATTCAAAAGGTTCAAGTTCACATAAAACGTGAATAATAAAAAACACATTATAATTAGCGTCACTATTAAATCCATTAAATACAAAATAAATTCCTCAATTTGTCTACTAATAATATATTTTTGTTATGACTTGTTAAGGTTAATCAACAATAAATTTTTAATTTTGCATTGAAAAAGCTTAACTCTTAATGTATAAATCTATTACTAATGTGATTGTTAACTATATGAATAAATTAGTTAGGTGTAAGTTAACCAACTATAAGAATTTAAACTTAAAAAAAAAAAATGAACCTTAAGCTATTGATTTTTTAATTTTTTTTGGGTAATGTGAAGATTTAAAATTTGGGATTTAGAAGAATGAAGATAAAGCAAGAAAATGAAGAAGATAATGACTATGATAGGGTACAAAGAGTAAAAGATACAAAAAATGAAATCTTAATAAATTAGTGTTACAATATAATGTATTTTTGTAAACATTTTAAATATATTAATTCATTATCTAGGAAACTAAAGAATAATTCCAAACCCCCCCCCCCCCCCCCCCCCCCCCCCTTCTCTTCATGGGGGTGGTCCGCCCCTGTATACCACCTTGTTGCTTTGCCTAAAAGAAAAACGCCTAGAAGTAGCAGGCAAAACGTCTCTGTCATCCACGATGTCATTCAAAGTAAAACAAAACATAGCATTCAAGCGTTCTTAGCCAAGTCGTTTAAATGCACAAACGGTCGTTTTTATACTTTTCGTGTAGACATATATATATATATATGTGGGACATTAGACGACCCGGTACAGGTCAAAGCTTCCAAAAGCATAACATATGAGCACTACGATTAATTTACTTTTTCAACGCTTCAAAAAGCATTAAATATGAGCACTTTATATTAATTTACTTTTTCTAGCCGCAATTTTCTCCCAAGGCAATACAGGTGGACCTATAACTCACCTACCCCACTCGTGGTTCAAGTGCGGACCATATTGAGTGTTTCGAGATTAATGGTCTCGGCCATTAAATTTATTAAATATATTGTAATGTATCATTGACGTCCCTTAACTCCTCCTCATATCTCATTAATTCTTTTTATCTAACAATTATAAATTGTCTATAGGGAGCAATAATAATTCAAAAGCATGCAATGTTTGCTCCTTGTATAGAGATCTAAGCTCCATTGGAAATCATTTTTTGTTTTTGTTTTAGAGATCTAAGCACCAATTAGAAATCTTAAGCATTATTCGAAAGTATGCAATATTTACTCCTCATTTTAAGAAGCTTGCTGAGTACCCAAGGTTCGAGATAATCTTGATATGCTCAACTTCGTATATGTATATGTAATGTTGTGCTTAATAAGAGAAAGTGCTTTATGAAAATGAGCTCATACGGTATTTTCGAGTTATTTTCAAGATAAAGAAAATCTGTACAAAAAAAATTTTAAATTCAAAAAAGAAAAAAAGGGAAAAGTGTTTGACCTGCTCAAACGAAAAAGAATTAGTTAATAAAATTAAACCGAGCACAAGGGAGCCCATCTCTGTTGACATTAGGGGACTGTATATTACCTTAAAAATGTCCAAATATGGCAGAAGATAAACTTTCTTGGCTCAAGTCCGCCACACGGTATTGAAACTTCATGGAACCTACATGGCAGCCATGAATCTTTCACACCCTTCAATTTCCACAAGTTAGAGCGACTCCCAAGACTTGGATACGTTTGTAAGCCAACAAGAGGACAAGTCTGAAGATTATAAGCTGCTTAGGCGTTAAGGAAGGAGTCACATTCACGACCTCAATGTCTCCTCCAGGACCAAGTATTCGTGTTTGTATTCCATCCTTGAGTCACATCATGTGAAGAGTCGGGTCGATAGTTTATTTGTTCGATTACATTAGACTTTATTTCTTGAGACTAGATCGAGATATTTTTGAGGGCGTATATTTTTAGTATTGTGCTAGAGAAAGAAGAAACACACGCTAAAAATGAAAAACGCACATGAAAGTCATGTACACCGCGTGGATCAAATATTGACATGCCTTGCTAACAAACTCTGCCATTTCAAAAATGCCGACCCCTCAAATTTGATCTGCCTTTCAATCAAAGGAAGATTTTTTGCACCCTCGTGCGGAGGTTAAAGAGTTTATCTCCCTCCCTAGCTAGACCGTAAATCTCAGGCCGTGAATTTTTGTTTCTATAGCTCTGACTTGTATAATATAATGCTCGTAGGGTTTTTGACCCGTAGCTAAAATAAAAAAAGGAATATAATGCATCTGTAATGCATCTGTTCTAAAACTCCATTTGATGGTTCATCTATAATCAGCAACTATAAAGCATCTGTTCTAAAACTCCATTTGATGGTTCTAGATATGACAATTCAAGATGTTGATGGTTCATCTATAATCAGCAACTAAAATGCATCTGTTCTAAAACTCCATTTGATGGAAAATGAAATGGGGGCGGCAGATGAAGTTCCCTTCAATAATAGTTTAGTCGCAGGTTTTGTCTTTTAACACTGCACAATTGAGTCCAAATTGGAATAACAACACTAGGAAGACAGATAAGCCACAACACAGATGGTCCAAATAGTTTTTCTATTGCAATATCAAAGCATGAAATATAACAGCAATACCATAGTCGTGAATCGGTGATCACAGATATACAAAGCATCTCTAATCCATATGTACCAAATTTCCTTGCCAACCATAACATCCTTTATTAATGACGAAGTAAAGAGTAAACGACCGACGACCGTAGGGGAGTTAGAAGATGGACGCTCTTACCCTGACCAACCTCTATGAGAACTCCCCGAAGAGTGTCCATTCAAACCGTCAAGCACAGCATTGAAATCAACAGTCTGACCACTCTCCTCCAGCCTCTGAATTACACTGACAACATGATCTTGCCTGTAACCCATGTTTGCCAATTGCTCAACCAGTTCATTGTAGGGATGGCTGCGCACAAATTGTGGAGGGCGGACCAAAAGATTACTGCTGGTAGGTGGCTGCGGATTCTGAGAATAACCACTTTGGGTGAAATGGGGTGGTTGGGGTGGATGCTGTCCTCTCCCCCCTTCACTTTCATACATCATGTATGCATTCCCTGGTGAGAGTGTAGGGAGGGACCCAGAAGGCACATACCCATCCCCAGGCTGCGCTCCAAAACTGGCCTTAAGATGCTGAGGTAAAGGCTGTTGCTGCATTGTTCTACCAGGCCCACCATATCCATAGGGCATTGCTTCTGCACGGCTTGATCCAGGTTGGGAGATTCCTGAAAATGGCCCTTGCATCGCCATACTGTTTGGGAGTGCTTCCGGGGGAGAAGGGCTCGCTGATTGACTTGACATATATGGAGGGTAAACAGCAGTGGACGAGGGTCTCATCTGAGGCTGCATAGGTGGCTGCGGCGGTGGTTGAACCTGCTGAGGTATCTGCTGGGGCCACTGTTGCTGATACTGTGGTACCTGATTAGCTTGACTTTGCGCTGGCTGAGGTGGTGGTGTTCGATATTGAGAATCAGATGTCAGATATTGACCCTGAGACGGTTGTGCAGGGGCAGGAGGCAAATAATAGGACTGCAATGGAGTACTCTGAGGAGGCAACTGTGGCGGGGGTGCCAAAGGTGGCTGCGGCTGCGGCTGCTGCTGCTGTTCCACAGGTCTAGAGGGAAGCGAAGGCTGTGGAGCAACCTGCTGGGGCAAGGCAAGGGCTAATTGCTGGCCATGCACATCCGAGGTGTTATCCGACTTTTTCGGGTCAGAAGCAGGTGATGAAGTTCGATCCTCATTAGCAGAGGATTCTTTTTGAGCAAGCTGAAGCTTAGCAAGTTCTTTTTGGGTTTCGGCAAGTTCTTGCTTGTCTCTCAGAATCTGGACTGACCTGTGGACCTGAAGTGGACATCAAAAAACAGGAATTCGTAAAATCTAGTGAAGTCCTAGATCAAGTCAATTTAGATCAAGAATTAATCGCATTACAACTTTAATATGACGTGTCAGTGATGCACCATGGGACTGCCAAACATAAGTTTCCACCACAAAAAACAAATGATTAACGCTCTAAAAGCCAGAATACATGAAAGAGATCTAAAGAGAATACTGTGACACACCGAGATTAAAATAACGCGCAATCAGATGAGTTGCCCAGCGGAAGAACATTCCCAGGCCACACCTATGTTGCTATGGATTTAAAAAGTGTCCGTAAATTTCATTAAAAGTTACTAGGCAATGAGAAAGGCTGACCCAAAGCATTGATACGCACGCACCTTGGATCACAACTTGACCTCCAAGCTTAAGCCAATAGGTCTTGGCTCCTTGGTCTATTCACTAAAGTGTCAGATGTGGGATGAGAGAGCACCACAGGTTACCTTAACAAATTAACGCCTTGGCATGTGGATCCAACATTGCCAGCTAATGCTCCTGCTTGAGCAGAAACTATAAACCCTATACTCTTCACCAAAGCAAATACCCTTGCAAGAACCATTGTTGTTGAAAGTTGGGCCCGTACGTTTACCATATTCGTTTTCTGTTTTCATTTTAATAATTTTCGTATTCAGTTAGAAAACACGCTCCTGTACTTTTATCACTTTCACCAAAAAAAAAAAAATAGCTACTTTTTCTTACATTGGGTTAAGTTTGAGTGAAAAAAGCTTAAAACACCTCAAAAGTGTTTTCAGTTTTGTCACTGCTTGAGTAATTTTACCCCAAACGAAAACAGAAAATGGTAAAAGTACACAAATATAGAATCTTTTTTATCATCATTGCAAAAAACAGAAAACGAATATGGTAAACGTACGGGCCCTAAGTGCCAAACTCGCAGAACCACTCTCTCTCAACGGAAGCAAAGTTGGTCATTTGCTGAAATGGATAATTTTTATTTCCTTTTTGATAGGCGAGTATTAGTCGCAAAAGAAAACGCCAGAAGGGGTGATCTCTGTTCATGAGATCAGACGTATATACAAGGCCTAAAAATAACAACCTCCAAAGCTATCCATCGAAGCAAGATAAGCTTCATTGGAGCTAGCATATTGCTCAGCTCAACAAAAAAATGGAAAAAATTAGTGTCTTCAATTGCTCAACAGACAATTTAACACACTCAAAAACTCTGGAATTTCTCTCCAGGTCAGAAGACAATTCATCACTACAGTCATATATTTACTAATTCAAGCATCTAGGTTGTAGGGCTAGAAGGTGTACCTTTTTTTTCATTGCGAATAATTTTATTATCGTGGAATTGTTCCTTAACATTCATTACTGCCTTTTCTCTTGGCATAGTTTGTAAGTTAACTTGCTTACCTTTTTATTTATAAAATTATGCTTCCTCTTTCTTCCTTTGCAAACCTCTTTTAATTATGTTCCTTTCACTTTCTTTCTCCAATCAGAGTACTTCTAAGACTTCTCTCTCAAAATTTTAGTAGAACTCTAATGCAACCGAAAATATTAATCTTCGAAATCCATGTGAGATCTTGGAAGAGGAGACTTGAAGAGGGTTGTTCTGAATCTCCATGACAAGTCTGGGTACTTGCATATTTACTATAATCTTATCATGAGGGTTGCTTGACACCAATCAATCTTTTAGGACGATGTCTTGGCTTGAATCAATAGGTCGGTGAGATAGTTCCCAATCTTTTATTTGGTCCAATGGCGTTACGCTGTTGTGTTGTTATTTCTCATATTTTGCTTTAAGATTGTGATTCCAGAATGAAATGATTTTTCTAAGAAAAATTTCTAACAATCTAAAAGGTTGGTTTGCTCTTCTATACACGATGGTCAATGTGATGGACTTCACGCCATGGAACCCAGGATCAGGCCAAAGTATAATCTCCAATTGTGCACTTGCACTGCAGATTCACGCACAATCCTCTCCAATTTCTTCTTCCAAGACCTTAAAAGGATTCCAAGAAAATGTATTCTGTTTTCGAAGAGAGAGCTACTAATAATCGAGAGAGAAGCCTTGAAGTATTGTGGTTGGAAAAGAAAAGAAAAAGTAGCCAAATTAAAAGAGGTGTGAGGAAACCTGAAAGCATTTATACAATTTACAAAAGAGTAGGCAACATAGATGTGCTAAATCTCAAATGGTAAAAAAGTATGTCATGAAATTGTTAAACTTTTTAGTAAAAATACAATAATGGCCTACATGAAAATTTCTCTACTAAATGAACCTTTCTAACCATTCTAGAAAGGCATCAGTATAATACCATGAAGGTTGTAACCATCCGTGGATGAATGGGTAGAAACAGACCAGAATACGAGGTGGATTAAGAATTTCTTTAACCAGGTTTTTGTGGTGTGTCGCGATTGTCTTTACTTTAAAGCAAGATATTATACTTAGACTCAACGATGCCTGGAACATCAAACATAAGACTTAAAATACAAATTCTGGAATATAGGGTTGAAAAGAATTTCTAAATATATACCTTTCCAAATCGAGCTCAAAGCCATCTTTCCCGTTTTAACTGAAAAGATAGAAACCTTGAACTCCATATTTGATTATCAACTCAATCAAAACAGGAAAGAAGGAATTACTTTATACACCTTCTGCCCGTAGCGTCCAGTGTATTGGTACCTGCGGCCCCGAAACATGGTACTGAGTCCTACTGGTTCTCAATATCTAATGAACCGAACATTGTGCATACTGAATCTTCATACGTCGACGTTTTACTTGATTTATTAGGAAGAAGTCAAATAAAATCAGTCTCAAAAGGTACATTATCTCTTCTTCCCTTCACCATTCCACGCAAGCAAAGTGATGTATGCATGTATCTCATTATAATTGTACACAGTACAACTATGTATATAGCCAGTCAAAGGGAAACAAAGAAATGATCCTTAGCGAACCGCGATCTCAAATAGTGAACCGACTAAGCCTACACCCAATATACCATGTACTTACACATCGACGCACCACGTACTGGTACTCCATAACAATGCGAACCACAAACCAGGTAACAAGCGAACCACGACCCAAAATAGCGAACCGACTAAGTGACACACTTACACAGACGCACCACGTACCCCTTACCAAAGGGAACCACGAACCAGGTAACACTGTGATTAACATAGCTAAACACCCCTAGCAATTGGTTCAAACGCGAGAGCGATAGTATGTGTGTGTGTTAACGGTCTATATATAAAGAAACTGAGAAAGAGATTTTTTCAGGACATTTCATTTTGTCAAGGTACTGTCCTAAATAAATCCCAGAGAGAGAGAGAGAGTTGATGGTCTATACATAAAGAAACTGAGAGAGATTTTTTCAGGACATTTCATTATGTCAAGGTCCAGTTCTACATATATCCCGGAAGTAACTTAAGAATCCTAATTTCTTTTTTGTTCAAACAAGGCTTATGCACACTTACCATTGTTGTTCTTGACAGGAAGCAACTTTGGCAAGTCTCCAGTGTTCTTTAAACTAGAGTATAGGTCCAAAAAATCAATAGGTTAAGAAATCAATAATAGCCAAAAAGATAGAAACCACATCACTTTGGCTACTAAAATCTTTTTGGCTCCAAAGAAACATCAATAACAGCTAGAATGTTTATGATCCAAGAAACTTCTTTTCAACGAGCCTTCATATCTTTGGAGTTTTCTATCCTAATTTTTTTGGTATGTTTGTGAATCAGATAACTTTTTGAAGCCAATAAGAACAAATGGCGTTGTTATTTTCTTTTCATTTTTCATGACATATGATAAGGTGGCAACGTTCACGGACAAAGCTGATATTCACACAGATCATTGTGAACAAGAAACCCTCCAAACCATTTTTAATGACGCTTATAGGTATCTATGAAAGGACCACATATTAGGTCTCATACCTGAAAGAGTGCCTCTTTTAACACTTAATACCAATATATTTATAGAAAAAACTACTCACCTCTTGGAGATGCTTCTCAAGGAATTTAAGCTTGGAATCTGCTTCCCCATGATCACGAACTAGATCAACACGCATTTCCCCAATAGATTTATCAAGGTTGTAGCAATACAATTCCAACTGTGACAGACGAGAGCTGAGTCCCTCGAGAAAACGCATAAGATTGTCAGCATATTTCTTCATGGTCCTCTCAACAGTAGAAATCAAATCTTGGTTGATAGATTCTTCAGGTGGACTATAAGCAGAAGAAGGGAACACTGATGATCTCGCCATTCTGCTTTTGTGGAATTCCTGCTCAACATAAGAAAACATCCCCATAAACAACACGTTCTTTCTTAAGCTACTAAACAAAAACAACGGCAATTCATATTGCATAGACACGAAAAAGAGAGAATGTTGTTTTTACCCAAAAAAAGAACAGTGGAGATGCAATTTTGATGTATAAGAATATGATAAATTGTCCATTATGCTTATCTTTTAAACAAAGACGATACTAGAAAACCCATTTGAGGGAGAGCCTTGAACTTAAAGAAACATCATGTATAACAATTCAGAGTTTTTCAAATAAATCAAAGATGGTACTGAATCACCAGCAAACTGATCAAAACAGTAGAATTCACTGGAAAGTGCCAATTCTCCTTCCCCACATTTGTGTAAAGTTAAGTTAAAGGGCCACAACAAAGAGGCCTTTTGGGATTGTTTGACAAACCTCTCTCCCCCTCCCTCCCTCCCTCTCTAACATATATACATACAGACATACATAAACAAATACACGCACAGATATATGCACATAGCATATACCTCTCTGAATTCTATTAGCTTGTAAGCAATTAATAAACTTGTTGGCTCTTTGTTATCAACTTGCCTTCAATTATTTGAGTGTTTTCCAATTGTAATCTTTACATTTTAGGGGTGAAATCGGTAGACGCACTATCTAGTCACTAGTGTATTCTACAGGATTTTCTTTTGGGTGAGGGGGTGTTAATACTAACATTTAGTTAGTAACTTTACCACAAAATAAGAAATAGTTATTAATTTGTTTACGTAAATAATGTGTGTAGTTTTCATTTGTTGTTAAGCATTTGCAGTTGGAAGCTTTTAAGACTTACTTCTTGGACTCCCTTTTATGCAATGTGTGTACAGAAATTGACATATTTATACATGCGTGCGAATATGTCTCTGTCTCTGTGTGTGTGTGTGTGTGTGTCACGAAAGATGCAAGTTGCCTTTACAGTAATGATGCCTATTAGAGCATGTTATAGTTAATCACTTTGGTACATGATTGAATTTTCAATACATGTTGCTCATCACATGTTTCTATATTATGCACCACATTAGAAGAATTAAATTCAAGTCCCTTCTGAATTTGCAGAACATGATTCCGATTTTACATAGAAAGGCTCTGGATAGCTTTCGGAGCTGTATAGATAAGCAATTCTCAACTTTGTAGCATGAGTTGCACCTTTGGCACTTCTTATATGCACCCTTAAAAGCTCCTGGGAAATGCATGAAGCACTATCCCCTGTGCGGCCCTTAAAAAGTACGAACTAAACCAGTGTAAAATAGAATTATAACTATGAAGGAAGGATGTTAAGTTACTTGATTAAGGTTTAGTTTTATACGAGTTTCCAATCATGTGAGAGGCAGGTAAACTGCAACCTTCTCTGTTTTGGGTACTTGAACAGCGACTTTGACAGATGACTACTTCAAAGTCTTGGGTGTTTTGATCCTCATAAGCTCCTAGGTAACATTTTGTACTTCTTGGGTAAAATAATCCAAAATGTGAAGATGTCTTCTAGCTAGAAAACCTGGGAAGTGGAAATCAATCGGAGCAACTAATTAAGGAAATTAGAAGAAGAGGAAGTGCTTCCAAAATATTGTGTGATCACAATATTCCTATCAAACCGATAAAAATTTCTATGGATGGCGGTTGTGTGGTATGGTTTGGAACATTGGGTAACTATTAAGTAGTGCTTATACAAGATGTGTAAATTCACAAGATGGGGTAGCACCCAAAAGAAAGTTTTGACTTTGGACACATTCGAGATAGGTCTACACATGTCTGGTTGATAGGGGAGAAAAAGAAGAGGTAGACCACCGTGCAGCTAGAAGTAGCAGAAAGGACATCATTGGTGTTTTTGGATGATAAAAAAGTGGAACGGAAGGACTCATGTGGTTAATCTCCATTGGTTTGAGCAAAGGGATCATTAGTTGAGTTGGGTACTAAAGCAATTGCCAAGAAAGTTTACCAGCTTGACAAATATTCCACATAACTCAGTAACTCATTGTTCAAATAGCCAAGAAAAAAATTCCTAGAAGAGCTACTATGGTTGGCCATTACTCCATTGGAAGTGCTATCATCTGAAGTACAAGTTCAGTTGAATGTACAGATCTTAGTTGCACAAAGCGGGGGCGGGGGCAGGAGCGGGAGTGGGAACGGGGGCGGGGGAGCATAGGAACATGGAAGAATTAAAGGTTGGGAGCGGCTTGAATAAATAAATGCATTAAAGAGTATTATCATTTCTTGAATATAGTTTGAGAGAGAGAGGAAGGGAGGGAGGGAGGGCAACACCAAACAAGGAGGCTTTAAGGACTTGAAGGAAGAGAGAAACAAGGAATTGAGTCGAAAAGGGCTTGATTTTTAGGTACTCCCTCCCTTGTTCCATGCATCTCTGTCCCGCTGATGGGATCGAGTTCCCATATGAGCTTGGGACGAGATCCCATGGAGCTCCTAACTTGAGATCGCAAAAGCGAGTTTCCGAGAGAGAAGCGTCACCATACGAAGAGTTTCCTGCAATTAAGGTACAGATGCGACACGCTTTGAAAAACTAGGAGACAAGTGTGGTAAATAAATTTGTTTTCTTCCACTAAAAAATACATGTCTCCTAGTCCTATATTTACCATTTATACGGCGACAATTTATTGCTACATACTTTGACGAAGAGAAGATGCATTCTACACCACATGATTATATCCTACCCCAAACAACATCACAATCAACCAAACAATGCCAAATCTCTTTGAGCACGATGTTGCCCCTCGGATAATAGACTCGATCCCTCCTATGTGGTTGTGGCCAAAGTGGCATCTGCGTAAGCTCACTAGTCAACGTATTCGCAAGTGAGGAGGCACATGGTTCGATAGCATCCCCATAGCACATATTTTTTACTTTAGCAGCACATTTCATCAAAAAAATGCAAAAAAGTGTTTGAACAACAACATACTCCTACAAGCAAAAGAAAAAAAAGAAAATCCAAACCCAGTTCAAGTGAACTCTAAAACCATAGTAACTTTTTCAAGCGAAAGGTTCAATTCTGTTAGTCCCATCATCAACTAACTTATTTATCGGCATCAAAATCATTCTCATGCCACACCTAGGCTGCACCACGCACCGTTCTAACAACTAAACAACATCCACTGGAAATTTGATCATGCACGAAAATCCTCCCACAGAGTGAAGACCATCGCAGATATCTCGTACCATTCACAAGAAAGCCAATGTTCACGTTTTCAGAACATCGGTCTCCAAACCCTCGTATACTCGTCCATACCTCATTTCGTCGCCAAAACGCTAATGTTTTTCACTTTTTGCACTTGTTAGTGACAAAAGTTCATCAATCTAGAAGTAAAGCTATCAATCTTCACAGGATTGAATGCGTGTTTAACTCGACCAAATCGTCCACGTGATTAAATAACACAATACAGGAACAGTTTCATCATCTTTACTCAAAATCTCAACAAAACCATGTATACTAAAGTATTCATCAAAAAAGGTTTAATCTTTGAAAAGGGGGGAAAAAAAGTAGAATACCTTGGAATTGGTTGCGATCCCAGAATCGGAGTGGCTGCCGTTGGAGGCGTCCTGGTTGGGGTAGTCTTCGTAGGAGCAAAGAATGTCATCGGCAGCGAAATCGAACCCCTTGGAAGCCGAATTGTTGCGACCCGACGATCCGGAAGCCATGGCTACAGATCCGAAGTGAGGATTACAGAAGGAAACTGAAAGTTAGGGTTTGCAGAGAACAAAAAAGGGTATCTGGTGGAAGAAGGTAAACTTGGAGAATAAGATAATTTATGGAATATGAAGAGGTACAGAGGGGGAGAGAGACTGAAATTCTGGCCTGGTCGTGTGCAAAATGGAGTTTCGTAGCTGGTTCGGTTTATACTGTGAAATGAAAACGAGAGAGAATTGAGTAACGTTTAAGTCGTGGAGTTGAGGGGTCAGATCAGATAAGGATAAACCACACCGACCTTGTCCTTTGTTTAGTACTACTTTTTTACCCCCATCATCGACCCCCCCGATTCTCCCCATCTTTTTCATTTGCAACGAAAAGATTTTCCACGACAACCCCCACCGTAACTGTGACTAAAGGTTAACATTAGCGCTTATGTTTGTCGCGTTGGGCGGGCTTGGTTGAGACTTGAGATGTGATGGTTTCAATGAGTTAATGTACAACACATTAAAAGCTTAAAATGTGACTTACCCCAGCCCCGACCTCGGGGTGGCCCTGACTGGACCCAGCCCTAATTATGATTGGACCTTGGTAGACTTTCTTTTAAATCTTTTCCTACTATTACGTACAGTATTTAGCTAAAGTTTTGACCGTAAAGATGACAATTTGATCCGCACCCGACAGATATTCAACCCTTTTTTTAATCCTTTCCTACTATTTTGTATTTTGCTAAAGTTTTATTGAAGGTATTGTTTTGGAGAGTTGACTGTAGGGATAATAATTTGATCCGCACCCAGCGGATATCCAACTCGCCCCGATTCGATAGAAGCAGATTTTTTTTACTTTGACCGGGTTTTAGGGCGGGTATGGTATTTAAATACTCATTCCTTCCGACATAATTCGATCACTTTTTTTTGCACGCATATTAAGGATTTAGATCATATATTGTGTATTTCCCATTCTACCCTTTACAGAGAGGATGAGAAGAACGTAGGTCAGGAGAGAGAAAATTAGTTAGAGAATGTATTAAGTGTGAAGAGAGAAATAGAATAAAAACTGTAAGAAGGTGGCCAAGAGAGAGAAAATGAGTTGGTGTAAAGTTAAATGTGGATAGAGAAATATAATTAAAAAGTATAAAAATGTGTAAAAATACCTAAATAATATTTCTTAATTTAGAAAGTGAGCAATTTTTGTGGGACGACTAAACAAGAAATATATGATCAATTTTATGTGGGACGGATGGAGGAATCCGCAGCGGGTACAAGTTGGGTTTGGTATTTAGTCTTACTCGCCTCGGTACCCGATCCGCCCATTTGACCCGTACCCGCCACACATATAATTTTATCATAACATTAAATTTGATAACAACTGTCCATCTTGGTACTATATAAATAGAGTCACAAAAACACTACCCACACTTTTCTTCTTTCTTTCCTCTCTTCTCCGCTCAACCTTCCATCTCTCTCTCTCTCCCCCGCATCATCACCCCCTCCACGGATAACCACACCACTAGCCACCGTCCACCAAACACAATCTGTAGTTAACATTTCATCCTCCTAGTTTTGATGAAGGTTGGAAGTGCGGCTCTACTTGTTCACGCGTTGTAACTGTGAAGCCACGAATCATTACATCGGAAACACTGGCGTCAAGAGGATCTCATCGAGGGGCTTCCCTACCTCCTATAAGGACACAGTCAAGATTGAAAAGATCATAAATTGCAATTACTTCGGCAAAGAACTCTGGGTTGGAGAGGATTTGAAAACTGAAGCCTTTGCTGTTGTGAGTCAGAATCTTTTTTATGGCCTCGGCTGTTTTGATAGGAACGGTTGATTTCTCAACAACAATCTTGGCAGATTTTGAGACATCAGGAATCATACGAGCAGTAGTTTTCCAATAGGCCAGATCAGCAGCTTTTCCAGCTCTAAGGCCTTACATCGTATGAGTGTTAACAGAAACGAAGATAATGTCTACTTGTGCCACTCGTTTTTCTACCTCAGTACAATTTTGTTGATTTTTCTCTCTTATTTTTTGTTTCTAAAATTTTGATAAAAGATATATAAAAATCACTATTGTCTATTGCTAGAAATAGTCATGGGGGAAGATCGGTGCGAGGTCGAGGTTTACAGTAATGCAGCGGATCAGAGATGATATTCTCATCCCTTGACCCGCTGGCGGGGCGGCGCGAAGTCGTGTATTAGGACTATAGGGGCGGGTACAGATTTCATAAAATTCACATCCGATCCGCCCGATTGCCATCTCTAGTTGATTGAGTCTTGCTTCGGTTCTCTGTTTTGGAAGACTATGAGCATTTGGTGGGTCTATTCTCTAAGAACTTATACTTTTGTAGCAGATGACCTCTTAATGTGTTATTAAAATTTTGATTTGGTTAGGTCTTCGGCTCCTTCTTCCTGCTTGCATATTGAGTCTCTTGTGTAATTTGAACTCTATTTGTGTACGAACTCAATTTATATGTGTACTTGGTGGTGCTGTACCTTGATACCTGATAGTGATGCACCTTAATTATTGACACTTAATGGTGCTGCATTTTGAGACTTGGTCGGTGGTGATACACCTTAATTGTGAAGTAAAGATTAAAGCGTTAAAATAGATGATAACTTAACAACATATTCGATGTTAAACAATATTATCACATTTTGACTTTCCTTAGCCCATTTCCTTTTCAATTCCGACAAGCCTGTCCCCATCTATCGCCTCTCCTTGCTGACTTTGATTGATTTCTCCGTACACGATCCTCCTCCTTTTTCACATGTCTCCCTCTCTAGAGGAGAGACAGCAGCTACAAGGTTTCAGTCCAGAGAAGCTATGGTTGTCCTCTCCCTCTCCAGAGAAGAAAGCTAGCTAGCTACATAACCTACGAGAGCAAGATCACTTCCGGATCGTCTGGCAGAGGAGAGAGAGCAGCTAAATTTGCAGAATCTGTACCTCTAGTGAGAGAGAATTTCATTCTTCTAACATGTCAATAACTGACCTTGAGCCCACATTCCCCAGAATGGTAATTGAGGGGCTTGTTTCCCAATCAAAGCAGTTCAAGAAGCCTTGCCTTTGGTGAAAGTTTGAGAAATGCTTAACACAAATTCTATTGCTTCCGCGGACAAAGAAAAACTAACAATGAAGTATTAACAAATCCAGAGATGGATTTGAGCAATTTCCATTGCATCAGCTAATTTGCAATAAAGGACAGACCTGTAGGATCGGAAAACCGAAAGATCTCCTGCATCGGTATTTGATATGATGGGAGCTAGTACTCCTTTCGTTCTACAAAAAAATGATCAAAGTTGAACTTGAAAGAAATTTAAAATGACAGTCCAAGTGAGTTGATTTTTTAAATACATATTCCATTACGTGCGAGTACTGCTTCCATCATTAGGTGGCGGGCTTCATTCATTTTCCATAAATTTGGACTATTAAAATGCAAACCAACAATTCCAAAACCATCTTGAAGGAACTGTAGAACAAAAACTCTCTACCTAAGTACCAAACATGACAGTAGTAAGTGAATAAACCTAGTTTAACATTTTAATGAAATGATCTCCTTAGTGGGCCTTCTACTCTTCTAGGATTAGGTAATTTATCACGAGCTGCAAGGAATAAGCGAGGAACCCTAGGGTGATCAAGAGTCCAATGCAGGCAGGTACCAGAGCTCCCACTACATAGTTGCAGAAGGTAGGGAAGTTGCTGGAGAGGGGCAACCATCCTGCACTAGGATTTCCACCTTTGATCAGATCCAAGAGTGTCCAGGCTGTTGTAATGGCTGCCATCATCAATAGGCTCATAATCTGGTTCGACACGAAAGATGCAGTCGTTAGTTAGTTTAAAAGATCAAAATCAAGGTAGAGTTCCAAAATTAAGACCTATAGTTATAGTTATATCCATAATCGTGCATGTCATGGTTTCATTTTATGTACTTGAATCCTCGATACCGCCATCTATTTGAGAACTTGTATCAGGGTTGTCCACCCCAAAATAATTGCTTTTGAACCGTGCAAGTGAGCCGGCATAGCCCAAGTCGATTGAGTATATGCCTTGTAACTTTCGAAATGAACGTTTGACAATTTGAAGAAAACTCATAATTTGTTAAAATCATATGAAATGATTCGTGTTTTTGTTTGCTAAGTATCCTTTCTTGTACCCTGACGACAATTTCTTACCTAACGAATTATCATAACACTAAGAAATTTAAAGCTCGAGGATGGCATGGTCGCCTCGTGCTCCATGACTTTATATGACAGCAAAATAAAGCGAAAAGAAACCGAAGTGAAAGGGGGTCGTCTGATGTTCGTACCACATCGAGGACCACGACTAATCGCCAGAGCCCACTCTTTGCAGGAAGAATAAGACATACAAGGCTGAACCCGAGTGAAAGGAGATTTGCAATCACAAAGTACCTGTAGCAAACAATCGGTTAGCTAGAGAGAAGCAATTTATCCACAAACAAATAAGTTAAAGAGAAACAAGGCGCGTTCGTATGAGTGTGTGTGTGAGTGAAGGAGGGGGAGGGAGGGAGAGAGAGAGAGAGAGAGAGTTAAGTTAATTGCCTGAATCCTGACCAATAGGTGTACTTCTGTTCCCAGGTGGAACCTAGCAAATGAACCTTCTCTTCGCTTAAGACCATGATAAGGGCAGCAGTCAAGGTAGCAATACAGGCTGCAATCCTTCCAACAATGGTGCATACCGACTTGGCCATGGATCAGAGCCTTGAACACACGGTACGCAGACAAGTACACACACACGTTTATTGTCGAGGAAAAAAAAGTACGTACTTGAAGATTATTCAAATGAGAACAGATACCAGCAAGCACGAGTCATGTAAGCAAACACGTATTTTTAGGCTTTAGATGTAAAGAAAATCTAGAATTGTTTTTTAAAAGAGTTATGGTTATCTCTTTCTTAAAACTCTATTTTGACCTTACTATAGCAAGAGCTTTGTACACTGGCATCGCCCTTAGTGAAAACTGAATCTATCAGATGCTAATTATTCCGTAAACCTAAATGAATTATTCAGTGTTCCTCCATTTCCAAAGATAAGTTCAATAAAGCCATCTAAAGAACGACATTCAGAGCCTCTGAATCAGAGGAAATAACCAGTTAGAAATCTGCTTACAATATTCCAGGTAAAATGAGGCATGATTCATATAGATATACAGCATTTGTTTGGCGATGAAAGAAATAATATATGCATTAATTAACCACGTTGTCTCTTTTATGGAGAACGTAAGAGTAGATATGCAGCTGATAAGTTGATATATATGCTTGGAGTGGTTATATTCAATAATAAGAAATTAATTCTTTACGCCAGTGCATATACTAGAAGGCAAAGCCCAAAGTTCATTTGTTCGTAATAGTATTAGTTTGATGCTGAGTGAGTTGAATTGAAGTGGGAAGATAACCATAGCAAGTATGACAGAATGAAACATAACACATACACTTCACGTTAAATAGAAGTAAACTAGCATGAAAAAAAATCAGGCAGCGATTCTTACACTTAAAAAGTATGTGCCCACGACAACAAAAACAAACTATATAGTCATGCATAATCGTAATGCAAGAATAACATTCTCTAAAGCTGATAATATTTTATTTCCTTTCTCTGAGTTCATGAGATCGGTTTACTAGTAGTGCGTGCTGGGTTACTACTATATAGTTCGTGCAATATTGTAGGGCGAAGTATGACAATGCTATGTCTCAAACACCATTCTCGAGAAGGGGGATGAGGCGCAATCCAAATCAGCTTAAAAGTAAGAAAATACTTTGCAGCGAAACATATTACAAGGTGATGAACTAGAGATTCGCGATAGAAACGCTCTTAGTTGAGGAAAAACAAAAAAAGAGTAGAAATTTGTCACAATTAATAACTTTCTGATAAAACTTTGTACGAGAAGCAATATTGTCACACCAAAAAGAATTCCTTTTCAACCAAATAATGCATAGGACTTCCCTGATGTCCATGTTCCCAAATCAAAATACATACACAAAATCAAAATCTGTCGTGAAACAGAACACAAGACGCATAAAACTGTGAAACACAACACATCCAACAAATCAAAGCATAGTTGCTATAATTAAATACTTTACGGACCAGAAAAAGTAACCAAAAAGATTGCTAAGTCCACAGGTTTCGTATAAAAACAAGAAAGCTTGATGGCAAAACTCACTCACCTCTTTGAGATCCTTCTGCCCAATACTTTATGTTACTGCAACACAAAACCCAAAACCCAATCAGTATAGAACAATGGGGATTTGGGGGGTAAAAGAAAAATCAAATAGAAACCGTAAGAGGAGAATATATCCACTGGAGATCCCAGAGAATTACACAGGGACCGGAGAGCGAGAGAAGGAGAGGGAGGGAGGCTAGGGCACCATTATAAGATTTCTAACGAGACCTCTCTCTACGTATATCGGTATATGTATAAGCTGGCTTTGTGAGAAAGAAACCCATACATGGAAAGAAAGTTTGGATATGGAAGTTACCATGCAAATATATATATATATATATATATATATATATATATATATATATATATATATTTTTTCCCTCTTAATAGTTTATAGATATATTTTTGACCTTCCAATAAATAAAAGCAAATGGGTTGGGCTATTTTGGAGCCTCGGTCAAGCGTCTGATTCAGAACAAGACCTATTGGATCAGGGCCTTCTGGATAGACCAACTGGGCCAAGTTTTGGAGTCAATTTTTTTTTTTTTGGTATATATTAAAGAAAGCCAATATGATGGAATGTTTCTTTTAGTTGATGCTAATTATATATGAATTCCAGTAAAAAGTTGCGTAAACTTCACTCGTTGTTCTTAAGACTGTATTTTAATTTACTCTCTATCTCTTCCTTTTGGGAAGTTATATTGGCACCCCTTTACTTTTAGGTTTGAGTATCAACTTGCCCCCTCCGTTATCTTTCTCTTCATTTAGTCATAAAGAAAAATATAAAAGCTCGAGAATAGCCTAATCGTTATAAGTTGAGGCCTAAGTCATCTGATCCTAAGTCTTCTTGCCAGAACCCATCCCACCACCACCCCCAATAACGATCCAATTACCATACCCAACCCATTGCAGCCACCTGATCACATAATTACAGACCAATCGCAAAACCACTACCACTACCACTAACCTACCCCCAACTGACCCACCAACAGAAAACCACAACCTCGAGACCCACCACCCCTGACCATTCCCACCACAACAAACATACATCACCACCAAGTGAAAACCACAACCTTCAGACCAGGGGCAGAGGGAACGGGGGGCACAGGTGGGCCGGTGCCCACCTGCTTCTCTGTGAATTTTCTATTCTATATGGTATATTTTATCCTTAATGAGAAAAATGCCCACCTAAAACTTTTTAAAATGTTTAAAAGAGATATATTTTTAGTCACTTTATATGTTAAGCTATATGAAAATTCTAAAAATAGTTAAAAACAAAAGTCTTTTTAGCCATTAGAAATGCTAAACTTACTAAATAAAAAAAGTTCTACGCTAAAGTCAACACAAAAAAATCCCTTATTTTCCATTGTTTTCAAAGTCTCCCTATTTCCAAAGCCTGAAAGTCACATAATGGAGAGAGAGGCACGGAGCACACCGTCTTCTTAGTCCCCTCACCGGCCTTTCACCCTCAACGCCACGGCCCACTGCCTCCACCGGCAGGTCCACCTCCAGCGACTGACATAGTCGCATAGACGATAGATTCAATCATGACAGAATGGTTGAAGTCGTGATGTATTACTCGAATCATCGATTCATCTATTCCTCCAGCTTCGTCGATTCATCGTGGTGTATTTGCAGTGGCGCTCTCCTCATATTTTCTTTCCCAAATTATCAGCGTCTCACCTAATTTTCTCCACGACAATCCCTTTAGCTTAAAAATCATGAAGAACCCTATTTTTTTCCAAATACAAAGCCATCATTCTTCCACTGATTACTAGAATTGCTCCACTGCCTCCATCCAAAGTCGCAAACCCTAGTCTTCCACTTTTAAAGCAAGGTAAGATCTAGACTTCCGGTGTTTATTCTTAGAATTTCTAATTCCTTAAACTTGAACCCTTTCCTTTTTGTTTCAAATTAGAATTTGATAATTGAGTTTTGGAACTCACAAGTCCCAATTGGGAATTGAGGCCGCTAGTGCGATTCCTAATGTTAGATCAAGATTTAAAATTTTTATTTTCAAATTGCAATTGCTACTCGTCGGTGGTGAGTGTATAGGTTTCAGATTGAGGTTTGTTGGAATTTTTTATTTTGGATTTGAGAGATTGACAATTGCTGCTTGTGGTTGCAATTAGGAAGTAGGAATTTGGCATTTGGGAGAATTAAGCACTGAATTTGGCAATTGGGGTTTGAGAATTTGGAGCTTTCATGAACAAGTTGAATATACTGTTCATCTGATGAATTAGGAAGTTCGAATTGCCGAATTGGAGTTCTTGTTTCTTGCCCCTTTGGCCCACGTTCATCAGTTTGTTAGGTTTAACCCATTGACGAAGGTATTTTAAGCAATAAAAATTTGGCTATTAAGTGTCCACCTTGAACTAAGTTTCTGGCTCCGCCATTGCTTCAGACCCACCATGTAATACCCCACACCTAGGTCAGATTTATGATAAGATTCTCGTAATTTTATTATTCTTTTAGTGACTATTAGAATATTATTACTTGTTATCTCTAGCGACGAATAGTGGCTAGTGATATTTTGGAGATATATTTCAGGGAGTTAGTGGTGTGCTGAGCTTTAAAGAAATGGTTACACAAGTATGTAGTACGGTGTGGAGTTTAATTAAAACAAGTGTTGGTTAGCTAGCGTTTGAAAGAAAAAGGATGAAGTGGTGAGGAAATGAAAGAGGTGAGAGCTACAAGAAGAAGTTGGAAGGGAGAGAGACGAAACGGTTGAGAGAAGAATTGAAAAGGGCAGGAAAGGGCGTTTGCGATTGGCAGAATTCAATGTGGATGGTGCAATACCCACACTTAAGTTGGGTTTATGAATTATTCTAGTTGCTTGACATATAGTTTTAACTAGAATTTTGGCGGCACTATTTGAATGCTAAACTTTTTGGAGTTTTAGCTACGATCTAGCTAGTGATACTGAGTCTTTATATGATCATTTGAGTACTAAAATTTTGAGGGAAACTAATTTTGTAGCACACTATAAAAGTGCTTATATGAATGAGGAACTGTGCTATAGAAATGCTTGTGGCATTTTATTTGATAATAATGTTTGAAATGGAAGAAAAACAAAAAGGTTCATTGGTATATGTTCGTTTCGCGGGGGGGGGGGGGGGGGCAGTATCCATAGGGAAGGAGAGTAATAGATTTGTAAGGGGAAAAAAGGAAAAGGAGAGACAACAAACTAAGTGAAGAGTCTGTAGCAAATATGTATAAGAAAATTAAGTGGTCAGATTTGGTGCAGGAGATGAAAGGAGTAGATAAGGGGGCAGGAGAAACATAAGCATTTGGAGAGGAAAAATAGAAGAGGAAAGGGAAGAAAGAATGTTAATGGGTGCATGGAGTTTATTGGTGGGTTAAAGGCTTAAGCAGAGAGAAAATTGACCAAATTCTAGTGTAATCCTATAATATTCGTATACTGCAAGTGTTCTTTTGAAAGTTACGTGATATTGTAAGATGATTTTATCTTCAATTAGCTGCAAAAATGTTGATAATATAGAGATTTTTGACATGTTATAATCCAGTTAGTTGGGTTTGGTTACCTAAGCACATGGAAACTCACCCTTATACATTTCATGTTTAAAAGTATATATGTTTCATGTTTAAAAGCTAAGGTGATGATGTTGATCGTAGGCTATGGAGCTCTTAAAGAAAAATGTTGTGGACTTTCAAGGACCATTTTTATTTTAATTTTTTGACTGTATAATAACTGCTATACTATGAGGATTTATAGTGAAATTTAAAATAACCTTTATATCTGGAGTTGTAAATGTCTTAATTTTCGTTGTTGTATGTATTTGGTTTAGCAAATAAGACCTGACAGTGTCCATGAAAGGTTATCAAATGGACCTACAACCAGTCATTCTCGAGCCCGTTGGGCTCACATCGGGTTTAGGTCGTGACAAATAATGTTGCTATAAAATAATGATTCAGAATTGATTTGTCACATGTGAGATATGATGTTGACGAGATTTCAATTTGAGTTCATATTTGGATAAAGGTGGACGACAGCGGGTCATAGAGACAACGGATTGTAATGGTAATTCTTGATTCGATGGGGGCTTGCAGTAATGGTGAACTCGGAGGAGTTCGATTGGGTGGTGGGTATGTTTTTATGGCAGTGGTCGTGATCGTGGATGGACAATAAAATTGTTCATAGGGGTGGCGCAAGTATAAAAGATTATATGCAATTGAAGAGAAAAGGGCAACATTGGCATTTTTTACGATTCATAATTATTAAATTAGTAAACACCTCTCCCCAAGTCCTAAGCCTCACAATCGCAAGTCAAGGTTTTTGGCAGAGCCAATTGGTGGGGTGATGGGTCCATTGTCGCATAAGAGAAAACCGTTAGTGTCTTCAAATCCTAATGTTGGGAAAATATGACATACTTTCTTCATATATTTGAATATGGGTGTGCATTTTCTCAAAACTAGTTTTGTTGAGTGTATTTTACCACTAAACAAGTAAGTGATGTTATCCCTAAGAGGTATATCATGGAGACTATTTTTTAATGACTCAAGGCAATAATTGTGCTGCTGTTAGAACTAACATTGAAATCACAGTGTCATGGGTGAGATTTAACTGAGAAGCAAGATCTCATGGAATTGACGTAAGTGGTATTATGTCGTTGTTATACTTTGCTGTAAGCAAACTATCGCGACCCGCCCAATTTTGGAGGCTTGTCCATGCAGACGCTCACTGGGATTACATGCATGCACTAATGGAGATGCTTGCATGGAAGGAATGTGTGAGTGTCTAAAGGCTCGAGGAGGAGTTAGTGGCCAAAACATCTAGTGGCAGCAAGAGGAGTTAACATGGACTTGCCTAGCCGTGAAGTACGAGAGCAAGCCTGACTTAGATATCAATGCAAGTGAATTGCCTAAGTGCTGCATGATTGAAGTAGAGTTCTACTTGTCAAACACTAGGACCGTGACAATACGTAGTGACATGTTTATTATGTATTCTTATCAGGATGATGATTCTATGTGGTCAGCTCAAGCGAGAGATGAAGATCATCGCGGGATTTGAATTCTCTGCAATGATGGCAGTTATGTAATTTAAAATCTGTGGCTAACACGATCTAAATGTTATATCCACAACGATCAATAATTCTTGTCACAAAAGAATTTTTTTTTGGAGATGAATTATACTAATGCAGTACTATAGAGTATCCCCATTCATTCTCACGACTGTAGGACTTACCACGTCCGTCCATCCTCCCTCCCTCTCCCTCTCCACCCTGTTTCTTTCCTCAGTCATTGTAGTTGACGCGAAAAAGAGTGTTTTTTTAAAGTTTACATGATAAGTGATTACTGTGTCTTTGAGCCTTTCCTCCTCTTCCTCATGGTTCATATTGTGCTCTTATCATCATCATTTTGTTATGTTATTTACCCTTGCTTTATGATTCATTTAGTTTTGTCGTTTCTTACCCCAAACTATGCAGAAAAGACCTTATTTTAATTTATTTTTTTAGCTCAGATTTTTGTTTAGTCAAACAGTAAGTACAAAAATTTTGGTATACAGGTCTCTGGAAAACCAAAGAAGAGAGGAAAAGTTCTAACTCTGTGTATGTGTGGCCCTCCCTTCTGTGACCTTATTATCATGTCTTCGTTGTCTCATGCAAAACATGGTCACTGGTCCTTACTAAAAACCGTTAAAACTGTTTTGAAATTTCTGAAGAATAGAAGACATAAAGAGAATTGACTGAATATTTTCTGCATGTATTACATTGAGAAGATTGTGTATTTATATACACAAGAAGTATCAATTAATCCCTAATTCTAAGGCCATAAAACCCGTGATCTACTATCAGTGGGATATGATGAGCTTAAAACATGTGATCCACTTTTAGTGAAATTTGTCACAAACCAATAAGGAAGATATTCCTTAACACTCCCCCTCAAGTTGGAGAGAGAATATCATGAAGTCCCAACTTGTTACGTAGTGTCTCGAATTTATCTTTTCCCAATGTTTTTGTGCAGGCATCTACTAACTGAAAGGGCATCTACTAACTAAAAGTGGGTAGGTAGATATGAAGGTTTGATCATTCCGACTTGTAGTTTTCTTGAACAATGTGACAATCTATTTCAATGTACTTTGTGCGCTCATGAAAAATAACCGCAATGTGCGAAACTGCTTGGTTGCCATATAATAATCGTGTATGAGCTACCTGTGGAACCCTTAAATCTTATAGAATATAACGTAGTCAAGTTAGTTCTAAACATGTATTTGCCATAGCTCGATATTTACCTCTGCTGTTGATGATCTAGAAACATTAGCTTGTTTCTTAGATTTTTCATGAGACCAAAATATTTCCAAGAAAAATGCAATATCCCGTGACTGACAGTACGTAGTCTCTATGCCATGCTGGAGGTTGCTTGCGCCGAAGGAATTGTCACGAGTAGGAGGGGAAGGAATGATAGAATCTGAAGAGGTTGAAACAGGTTCAGTAGATTGGGCTGGAGGCGAGGATATAAAAGGTTGGGTAGGATTGAGAGAAATATCCTCTGCATCAGTGGGTTTAGTCAAGGGAGATAGTATGGAAGATGTAGATTCATTTATGGTTGAATATCCTTGAGACTCACGTTGCCGCTGTTATGAAGTGTTGTGTCGATTACTTTGGCCTCCTATGTTGTTGGGAACCCATGTGCCAATTTTAAATTCGTATCTGTCCTCTATATGGCCTTCTCTATCACAATACTTATAATGAAATTATGATGTCCGACAATTTTCAATTATATGACCTTCTCTACTGATATGCTGGCAATGCTTGTCTTTGAATTTATTTGAGAAATTATTTCCACGTCTCTGCATTGTAACCGCGATGGAAAAATTTTCAGTTGGTTTCGAGGTCATTTGTCGCTGTCTTTCCTATTGAATAACAATCGAATAGGCTTGACGTACATTAGGCAGTGGCGACATCGTGAGGATTTTTTTTTACAGACAAAATTGTAGGTGTCGTGGAGACCCATGAGAAATTGTATTAAACAATTTTTTTTCCTTTGCTCATCATGTGCTTTCATCTGGTTACAAGTGGGAAGTGCTTGATATGTATCTAACTCGTCTCAAAAGCCTTTGAGTTTCGTGAAATAAGTTAAGCAGTCATGATACCTTGCAAAAAAAGAACCAATGATTTTTGAATCTGGTAGATTGCTGGCGCATTCTTTGTGAGAACTGGCCTGGCCTTGGCATGAATGACTCAATTGGCTGGATCGGGTTCTACTGAGTGAGTAAGTCATGAAACAATCATGCTATTACATTGGTTCCATAGAGCGTATCCTGTTGACTGATCTTTTTCTGAAGGTTGCTCAATGCATCTATTAATGAAACCAATTTTGTTCTTGCTATGAGGGCATGAATCATGTATCTACTCCTGGTCGGATAATTGGCTCCATTTAATTTGACGGGTACGAGCAAGTGACATGAATGACCTGAATGATGAACAAAATATGGTATTGATGGATCCATGCTGAAACTGCTGTTGCTGGTGCTTGAAGGTTTGGAATGAAGAAAATTAATACTAGAAGGATGGCTTTGACACCTTCTTAAGAAAATAAAGAGAAGACACAAATGAAGATATAAAGAGAATTAGCTGAATGTTTTTCTGTGTGTATTATTTACATTGAGAAGAGCATTTATTTATTTACACAAGAAGTATCAATTAATTCCGAATTCTAAGGACATAAAACCCATAATCCACTATCAGTGAGATATGATAAGCATAAAATATGTGTTCCACTTTTGATGGAATCTGTCACAAACCAATAAGGAGGATTTTCCTAAACAAAAGAAAAAAAAAGAAACATGCAATAAAGCAAGAACTGATGAGTAGTAAGTATAAGGTGCACCCCAAGAGCGGTACCAACAAGCTAAATAAGAAGTTTGATTTAATTGATATATGTATCTACTCCTTCTACACTTCTCATATATCCCCAATTATCTGTTATTATTTTCTTTATCTTTTAAAACACCTTTATGATTTCTCTAGTCTCACCATTTCTTACTCCCACTTGTTCAAAACTCGTATGGATTGGTCCAATGTGAGGGTGTTTAGTACCGACACTTTTATATTCTCTTTAATGTTATATAAAGAGCGAACGTGGTAACACATGGGGATTTTGATCCTTTAGAACTATAAAAGTAACTACTGTTGGAGTTCTTTTATTTGTTCTCGATCCAAATTTGCTAAAAAAATTGAGGGACACTAATTTTTATGTCATTTGAATATTTTTTTTATGTCATTTGGTAATGTGTTGCTCTTTCATTCGAGCACGGAAACCTCAATATGAATTTTTTGATGGCTCGTGTTCATAAATATTCTTATACTTCTATGAGGGGCTTTCACTTTTTAAAAACATAAAATTTGGCAGTTCAGTTGAATTTTTCATGATATTTTATATTTAGGATGAAATAATTTGAAGCCAAACTTTAGTGATAGGAATTAAAAGTACTAATCCTAGGCTCCGATTGGATTGCAGATTGGTATTGAGATTCAGAATTGTATTTCAATTTAATTCTCAAAGAATTGGAATGAGATAGAATTTAAATTTTGTTGTTTGGATATGCCTTATAATTTGTAAATCGCATAACTTTTGATCACAAACTTAATTTTTTAATTGTATTTGCAACTCTGGCGTTAGAGGCGGCCGCCACCAGAGGTGGTCTGGCGACACGTAGCAGTGGTCGGTGGCTGAGCAACGGCAAGCAACAGAGAACGACTTTGGCCAACGACGGTGGCTGCGACAACAGTGAGGGAGGCAGCGGTCGGTAGCAGTAGGGAGTGGTTGTTGATTGAAAACGGGTGGACATGAGGGTAGCGACAGTCCGCTAAGGTGGGGCAATAGGTTGCGACAGGGGACGGTGACAAAGGTACTAGCTGGCGAGGCCGAGTAATGATTCTTCTTGGAATTATAGTCTCCAACAAAAGACATAAGAATTGAGAACGAGCTACATAGTATTATAAAACTAATTCCATAGAATTGGGTAAGAATTCAGGTTCCAAATCTCAAAAGATGATCCAAACAACAAACTACAATTCCGAGGATCCAATTTCAATTCGAAGGCCATTTCGTAACGCAGTTGGAGTCAATCTAGCAAAGGGGCACTGGTTCTACCATCTTCAGCCGTGGTAGGCATCAATTGAGCAATTCGTTGTTACCCGGACTACCCAGTTCCTCTCTATAACCTTTCCAGTGGCGCTTATGGTTGAAAAAAGCTACTTCAGTGTGCTAGTCTATGACAGGAATTGTTCAATAAATTAAGTTGATGCATCACCAAAGTAAATCATATTGCCCCGTCAATTGTATATTTCGGAAAGCTATCGTTTTAGCGGTGATAACATCGACGGACAGGATGAGAAAATCCTGATTCCCATCTATTTATTGTACCACGTTGTTTTGTCACTCTATTATGACCCTCTATTATATGGTAGAAGTGATGTAACAGCTTTAGCGACACTAGTTTGTCGATAAAAGTATTTTATCTCCATTTTAAAGATTTATAGCGACAATTTACTTGTCGATTAGTAGGGTTCAACGACACTTTCCAGTAATAGCCACTCTATAACACAGCCAAGGATCCCAATCCCCTTTCTTACCATGGGAGTGCAATTAAGAATGTTGTAATTGCCCACGAAATTCTCCATCCAAGTGCCACCATGAACCCATAAACCTCCAAACATGGATAAGGACAGCACATAACAACTTTTGAGACAAAGTATCGTCACTATAAAGTTTATATCGGCAACATACAATTAGCAATAGCTTTCAGTTATAGGAGAAGTGAAAATTGTCACTAAAGCTGTTATAGCAGAGTCACAGCAGAGATTCTTCTCAGAGTTCAACCAAGACGTCACAGTGTATCCCTATATATATGCAACCAAATCACCCACTCCTGAGTATTTCGGATCTCCGGCCAGACCCCCTCCTCCCGCTTCTCTCTAACCCATTCTTTAGGGTTTGATAACTGCACCAACTTTCCCGGCGAAATCACCTGAAAAAGATCCAGTTCCTCCATCTAACACACAATTATATCTCATTCCCAATTCATAACGCACTAAACAACTCCAAATCCCCATTAAAAGATAAAAAGAAAAATTTAGATCAACTAAGGTTTGGAATCTGTTCAAAAAAAGCAAAGATGATGTACGGTCAACATGAGTATGATCCTAACAGTTTGCACGCGGGCAATATTTTGGATGTTGACGTTGGTGGGGATGAAGGAGGCTACTACAAAGAGCCTGAGTTGCCGGAGGCGAACAGGACGGAAGAAAGTGAAGGTGATGATGAAGCTCAGGAGATAACGCTGGAGGATGCATGGACCGTGATCAGCGCTTACTTTGAGGACAAGGGTCTGGTGAGCCAGCAGATTGACTCGTTCGACGAGTTCATACAGAACACCATGCAGGAGATTGTGGACGAGGAGGCTGATATCGAGATCAGGCCCGAGTCCCAGCACAATCCTGGCAGGCAGTCCGATTTCGTCGAGGTTTTTAGACTCTACTTTCGATGTTGATTGCTTCATGCATGCCTTAAAAAACGAGACCACTTTTGAGTGAGATTGGCTTCTTATAACTACATTAGTTTCAGTCATTGAATTGTCAAAGTATGGGATGTTCATCTTAAGTC
The DNA here is from genome assembly GCA_033065855.1 of Escallonia rubra. Classification (NCBI taxonomy): domain Eukaryota; kingdom Viridiplantae; phylum Streptophyta; class Magnoliopsida; order Escalloniales; family Escalloniaceae; genus Escallonia; species Escallonia rubra. The sequence continues at coordinate 127,056 of JAVXUO010001645.1, read as the reverse complement.
TCTCAACAACTAGACATGGGGATTCGATTTGCTGGTTGGGAACAGCGTCTTTTGATAGCATGCGTGTAATTTAGAAACTAATTCTCCTCGATAACAACAATGCTGCTAATAGAGTTGTCCATATTGTGAAAGCTTGTTGTCGATAATGTTGTTAATCATGTAGCAATGTACGATACGCAACACTAGAAATGAGATAATTTGTTTAGCCGTTTATTGCTGAAGATGGAGCAGGCCTTGTTTGGACAATAATTACTGTTTGATCTTGGAACTTTTCTCTCTCTTTGTAGATGAGTGTATTACCTTAATCGTGCTTTGTGTTTACTGTCCTTTTGTGAAAACTTGAAACAATGTTCATCCTTGTGAAATGAGCTATATATTATGCAAACATATTATGTAAGACCACATTAGACGTCATGTTATCGGAAAAAAGCTACAAAGCTATGAAGTTTACTGACTATAATTTAATCAGTGGCGTTTAGTTGATCTGTACTGTTTCACCATTCCTCTTTTAGTACAATGTAAAGTTTTTAATCCGAGCTTCTCACCTAATGTACATAAAAACTGGCTAATCAGCCTACGCAAAGTTTGGTTTCAACAATCCAGTCTTTGTGGGGTTCTGTGGAGGTGAAAACCATCTGATCAATTGGTATTTTTGCTTATCTCCTATTTTACAAAAATATCATCACTTACGGATGTGTAGGAGCCCAAACTCTGTGATCTCATATTCGCCAATGGTTCGAATTTCCATGAAAGAAATTTTGATGAATGATAGGTGAAAAAGAACCGTTTGAATCATGGCTAAGGGGTTTTCCTTTTTCAGTTAAGGCTAAAGAAGCAAAGAGTCTTGACTTTATGCTCTATCTATGCACCTAAGGTTATAATTTAGAAACTGTGAGATGGTTGACCATGAAAATACCTGTTTGGCCTTTAGGAGCTGAAGGTATAGTGAGTAAACGTAGATCAGAATTCGATGTTTCTCTTTGTTAAGTTTGTTCTGAACATGTCTTGAAAACTTCAATCATATTGTTCAAGAAACAAGCTCACATTTACTTCAAAGACTTCCTGCTTTTAAAGCCATAAGTGATGTTGTCTGGATATGGTGGATGAAAAGAGAGTTTACTTTGATGGACTAAAGGTTTCATATCACTCATCCCTCAGCCAATTAGTTGAAAATCTTAGTATTGCATTACTACTATGCCAAAAGGATAAATTTCTGATTCGCTTGATTGTATGAAACAATATGAGCAACTTAGTACGGAAATATCTTCCTTGGCGCTCTTGGGATCAAATAGTTTTGGGCGTTCTTTGTGCAGACTGTCTATAGGATCAGCTTTAATCAGATATACCTGAGTAAACCCATGATGACAGAATCTGATGGAGAGACTGCCGCTTTGTACCCAAAGGCTGCAAGATTGAGGAACTTGACATACTCGTCCCCATTATATGTAGATGTCACGAAAAGTGTGATAAAGAAAGGTAATGATTGTGAAGAAGTATCTGAAACTCAGGATTTCGCCAAAGTTTTTATTGGGAAGGTAAATATGCGCACTTGAATTTCGTCTATGGATTTTAAACTTTTGAGTGGGAATATTCACTTGATATTTCTCATATTGTAGGTTCCAATAATGCTCAGGTCAAGCTATTGCAGTTTGTATCAGACCTCGGAGAAGGACTTGGCTGAGCTTGGAGAGTGTCCAATTGATCAAGGGGGATACTTCATTATAAATGGAAGTGAAAAGGTTCTTATTGCTCAGGAGAAGATGAGCACCAACCATGTCTATGTCTTTAAAAAAAGGCAGCCTAACAAGTATGCATATATGGCTGAGGTTCGGTCTATTGCAGAGTCTCAAAATAGGGCCCCTAGCGGCATGTTTGTCAGGATGCTTTCTCGGGCTAGTGCCAAAGGGGTAATTGATAATTTGACTGGTGTATGGAGTGTCTTTTACTTTTCTGTTTTATTGCGATGCTGATATTGAGAGTGTTTGATAAAAAAAATGCAGGGATCTTCAGGGCAATACATCCGTGCAAACCTCCCATACATAAGAGCTGAAATTCCAATAATCATTGTCTTTCGGGCATTGGGATTTGTGGCAGATAAAGATATATTAGAACATATTTGTTATGATTTTTCTGATACTCAAATGATGGAGTTACTTCGCCCATCCTTGGAAGAGGCATTTGTTATTCAAAATCAACAGGTACTCTGCTTTTTTTTTTTTTTTTTTTCTGAAGTTCAGCCATGCTCTGTAAGTCAGGTGTATTATATATGTATACTTCCGTATTATAGGTTGCCTTGGACTACATTGGAAAAAGAGGATCGACGATTGGTGTCAGCCGAGAAAAGAGGATCAAGTACGTATCCTTTGGGAGTTTAGTAGTTTCAATGGAGTCTTTATTACTAAGAAAGAAGGATTTGCTTGTTCATTTTCTAGGTATGCCAAAGATATCCTCCAAAGAGAAATGCTTCCACATGTTGGTGTTGGGGAGTACTGTGAAACTAAGAAAGCTTATTATTTTGGGTACTATAAGTTTTTATTCTCATATTGCATTGCAATTGCTGCTGATCAAATGTTAACAGATGCCAATGTTCGTTGTTTAACCAGATACATCATTCACCGGCTTCTACTTTGTGCGCTTGGCCGAAGGCCAGAAGATGACAGGGACCACTATGCAAATAAAAGGCTAGATCTCGCTGGTCCATTACTTGGAGGCTTGTTTCGACAGGTTGCTACTATAAATGTCTGACAAAAAAGGAAAAATTCAAGTTCCACTGATGATTGTAATTTGCTCAAAATTTGGTGCAGTTATTCAGAAAGTTGACCAGGGACGTGAAGTCATACGTTCAGAAGGTTTCCTCAATTGACCAGCTTTTTCTTGGCTTGTACATTTTGCCTCGTAATATTTCAGGTTTTGTGTAACTCAAAACCAAGCTATTTATTGCATGAGGCAGTGTGTTGATAATGGCAAGGACGTTAACTTGCAATTTGCAATTAAGGCGAAAACAATTACCAGTGGGCTGAAGTACTCTCTTGCTACTGGTAATTGGGGGCAAGCAAATTCAGCTGGTACTAGAGCAGGAGTTTCTCAGGTGGAGCTAATACGATTTTCTAGCTTTTATGACTGTTTTTTGCTTGTTTTCTTTTTTCCCCAGTCTTCTAATTGCACTATGTCAACAGGTGTTGAATCGCTTGACATATGCCTCGACACTCTCCCACTTGCGTAGGCTGAACTCGCCCATTGGGCGTGAAGGTAAATCTGCCAGTCAACACAAATGCGGTTTCTTTGAGGTCGAGTTGTGCATTCTATTTCGCTACGTTGTTCACCAATTTCTCTAAACAATAGGTAAATTGACGAAGCCACGACAATTGCATAATTCACACTGGGGGGTAATGTGTCCAGCAGAAACACCTGAAGGACAAGTAATAGCCATGGCCTTTTTGTTAACCTCTTATCTTCCTATAGTGCTCTAGAAAGTAATCTTCGAACATTAAAAAGCTAACAGCACTTGCCAATACTATATCAGGCATGTGGACTGGTAAAGAATCTTGCACTAATGGCTTACATAACAGTTGGATCAGCAGCAGATCCCATTCTGACATTTTTAGAGGAATGGGGTACAGAAAATTTTGAGGTAATTAGTTTGTAGATGCTGGGCAGCCCGCACTTTGAGGCTTCCATGCTCCATAATTGAGGGTTTTTATTGTATCTTCACCTTGTAGGAAATAACTCCTGCAGTTATCCCCCAATCAACCAAAGTTCTTGTCAATGGTTGCTGGGTTGGCATTCATCGTAATCCTGATCTCTTGGTGAGGACTCTGAGAGAGCTCAGGAGAAAGGTCTGTGAACTTTGTCGTTTGTCTCTTCATCTAGTGTTATTTTCTGCTAAGATGGTATGCTTGTTCTATAGCTGATGCGCAAGCAGCGCAACGCTTTTATATGATAATGAGCATAGATATGCATTGAGAATTTCAAGGGACTCTATTTGTTATCACACTGTTTTTCATCTTATATGGCGGAATTGGGCACTTTAGCAGTTTATTGTTTCTAAATTTTGAGGTAGCATTAGGTAGATGTAAATCCCTCATTGATGCGATCAGTTACGGTTAGTAAGAGTTCCATATTTTTTGACAGTGGTGGGCTTTTTTGTTTCTTTAACATGCTTTTACCTATTCCTTCGATTTCCTTTCTCATATCACTATCCTCTGATTTGTATGACTTCGTTTCCCCACTCTAGTTTTGGAGGGTCCTATCAAGAATTTATTTGTGTAGGTTCTTTCCTGTAAGAATGGAAGCAGGTAAATTTTTTTTTTTTTTTGGTTGGTTGGTTTACAAAATTGAAAATAAATTTGTACCAAAATACTACTAAGGGGGCGTACATGGACATCTAGGAGGAGGAATCAAAGCAAAACTAATACCAGGCTAGAAAGGCACAAACGAAAACCACGTAACAACCAAAACTAAAAACAATGATAGAAGAAAAAAGAAAGGAATTACTTAAGTTTTTCATCTTATACTTGGTTCTTGAGGAAATGAAAATATCTTTGGTTAACTCACAGCTTGATGTGAACACTGAAGTTGGGATTATTCGTGATATTCGGTTGAAAGAACTCAGACTTTACACAGATTATGGCCGGTGTAGTCGACCATTGTTTATCGTGGAGCAACAGAGGCTGCTAATAAAGAAGAAAGATATCATAGCCTTCCAGCAAAGAGTAAGCATATTAACACGTTAAGCTTTGTCTGTTGCCTGCCGTGCAGTATATTGGTCTAATCATACTTGTTTTGCCCGGCAGGAATCTGTCAAGGAATGTGGCTGGCACGATCTAGTCGCAAAAGGTTATATCGAGTATGTTGACACAGAGGAAGAGGAAACCACAATGATTTCTATGACGGTGAACGTATGTTGTGTTATTTTCCTTATGTTGAAACTTGAAATATGCCTCTCCAAGATATGATATATATATATATATACATAGCGGGTTTGGATTATTTCTTTGGCCCTCTTTCAAAGGCTTTATTTGAACTGAGATGCTCATGAACACCTCAAGCTCATTTAAGATCGATAGGCTGAGCTATCAAGACATTCTCGAATCACATACTTGGGCATTGTTTCCTAAAACAGATGAGCTATGGCGCCAGTGCATCACTAAGCTTGAATAGTAAGACATGACAGCAAGTAAATGCATTTAGAAAATGAGGCCAGAGTTTGTACAACGTATCGTCAGTTAAATGGAACTTGAGCTCAACTCTTAATTCTCAGTAACAAATGAGCCTGAAACACAGATTTGCTTGACCTAATTCTTCTGCAGCCAGACCAGTTGACCAGAATATGCAGGAAAGTTAATGCTAATCTCTGCCTTTTTTGTTTTTCTGTTGATGTCTTTTCTCAGGATCTCATAGCATCAAGGCTTAATCCGGAGGAGGCTTATTCTGAAACTTATACTCACTGCGAAATCCATCCCTCCCTGATTTTGGGTGTTTGTGCTTCTATCATACCTTTTCCTGACCATAATCAGGTAAGTTTTTATGGTGCTACTGAGCAAATTTTCTGCTTACACCCATGCACAAAAGTAGTTCTTTGTCATTAACAATATGGTGGACATAATGCAGTCCCCTCGTAATACCTATCAATCAGCAATGGGGAAGCAGGCCATGGGAATATATGTCACCAATTACCAGACACGAATGGTAAGACCGATTTTCTTCCTAGATTTTACATATTGGGCTTTCTTTCTGCCTTCTTATATCTTTCACTGCCACTCTGTTATTATCATTTTTCTTACAGGACACACTAGCGTATGTTCTCTACTATCCTCAGAAGCCTTTAGTTACTACTCGTGCAATGGAGCATTTGCATTTTAGGCAGCTTCCAGCTGGAATTGTATGCCCCTGGCTGTCTACTGCTATTTGCTTTCAATTGTCTCCGTTTGAGCTCTAGTTTAATTTTCCGGCCTTTTTTTTGCGATGATAGAATGCCATTGTTGCCATTGCCTGCTATTCTGGATATAACCAAGAAGATTCTGTAATCATGAACCAATCTGCAATAGATCGCGGATTCTTCCGGTCTCTATTCTATCGTTCATATAGGTAAATTTGAGTTTATAAGCATTATCTTATTAGATATTTGCTCTCCTCAGTGTGGAATGATCCTTTACTTCCATTCGATAGGGATGAGGAGAAGAAGATGGGGACACTAGTGAAAGAGGATTTTGGGTGTCCTCATAGGGATAATACCATGGTTGGTGCTCTAGTCTGATGAGCTTCATTTTGTTTTTTCCTTCCATGGAAAAAGTTTTCAATTGAAAAGTTTCTGCTCCATTTTTCAGGGGATGCGACATGGATCTTACGATAAATTGGATAATGATGGCTTAGCACCTCCTGTAAGTACATAAGTAGCTATTTTACTTGTAGTACTCAACGCTCTTTAAAGTCTCCGCACCATATATCTGATCAATTGTGCCCATGTCAGGGATCAAGAGTCTCAGGTGATGATGTCATTATTGGAAAGACAACGCCCTTTAATCAGGAGGATGCGCAGGGACAAGTTTCAAGATACACTCGCCGTGATCATAGCACAAGTTTACGCCACAGTGAAAGTGGAACTGTGGATCAGGTATGCCATATAGTTCTGTTGGCTGCCATTGCTTGAAGTGTCAAGTATTTTGGAGGGCGACGAGAAATCTGCTAGTAAAACGTTCACCTCATATCGTGAAAGAGTTATTGTCTAAATCGATATTGTTTATACTCAATCACATTCTTTTACTGCTCGTTCTGTAGGTTCTTTTGACTACAAATGCTGATGGCTTGAAGTTTGTAAAAGTAAGGATGAGATCTGTTCGTATACCTCAGATCGGAGACAAGTTTAGCAGTAGGCATGGACAGAAGGGAACAGTTGGTATGACTTACACACAAGAAGACATGCCATGGACAATTGAAGGCATCAATCCAGACATCATCGTGAACCCACACGCCATTCCTTCTCGTATGACAATTGGTCAGCTCATTGAATGCATTATGGGAAAGGTTGCTGCTCAGATGGGAAAGGAAGGAGATGCTACCCCCTTCACTGATGTCACTGTAAGTAGAAGTTTAAGCTATATATAGTTCTCTTAGCCTATCAGACAGGTTTCATGACTAGTTAGATGTCTAATTGCAATACAATATTCTCTTCGTTTTCTTTGCAAAGTCCTTCTCAAAGGATGGTACTACAAGGAGTCAAAGATAAAGGCGAACAGTAAGGTGTTCAAAATTGTAGTCTTGGAATCTGCAAAAACGTCAAAACTCAAAAGGTGCAGAGAGTTTGAAACCGGGGTAGTAACGAGTATATGACCTTTATTGAGTGTAAAGGAGGGAAGTCAATTTATTTTGATTGAAATTCACTGTCGTCATTTATGAAAATTGCAAAAGAATTAAATTGGCATGCATATATATCTTTTGATGGACTGAGACTCTACCAGAAGGATATGCTACTTTCGTCATACTTTCAGGTGGATAATATCAGCAAAGCCCTTCACAAATGTGGTTATCAGATGCGCGGCTTTGAGACAATGTACAATGGTCACACAGGCCGACGGTTGACTGCAATGATATTCCTGGGACCGACTTACTACCAGAGACTGAAGCACATGGTGGACGATAAGATCCATTCTCGTGGGAGGGGTCCTGTGCAGATCCTCACGAGACAGCCCGCTGAGGGACGTTCTCGTGATGGAGGCCTACGATTTGGGGAAATGGAACGCGATTGCATGATAGCTCACGGAGCTGCACACTTCCTCAAAGAAAGGCTCTTCGATCAGAGTGACGCGTATAGGGTTCATGTCTGCGAGAACTGTGGTATGATCGCGATTGCTAATCTAAAGAAGAATACCTTTGAATGCAGAAGTTGCAAGAATAAAACTGACATCGTCCAGGTGAAAAACACATCATTTTGCCTCCTCTTCTTCTACACAAGAAACAAACACACACATCTACACACGGATAGAGCTTAATTTATTGCATTCTATCAAGGTTTAGAAACTATATAGTAGTCATTCTATTGGCTTCTGATCATTGAATATATATGCAGGTGTACATACCTTATGCTTGCAAGCTTCTGATACAAGAGCTCATGGCCATGGCCATATCCCCAAGGATGCTGACCAAGGAAGTGAAACTAACCAACGAACACAAATGAAAAGGAGCCTGATGAATTAGCATAATCCATTTCTTATCGGCTTCTAAATAAACTGTTTGTTGATCTTAGGCTCGTCGCGATCCCTTCAAACTTGTCGTACCTGATTGGCTGCTGATGAACAGAAGAAATGCAGTCAAGTCTGTCAAGATGTGGTTATTCTGTAAGATACCCGAAGTCTTGCATTCATATATCATGCCAAGTCACGGAAAAATGATTGCTGTTCCAAGTGCATGCATGGAATGAGCAAGTTCCTTTTAGCAGTTTTAGCTATTTTGCCATGTGGATGTAGAAATAGATTAGGGTAAATTACACAAAACTCACCTGAGGTTTGCCATAATTACACTCAGCCCCCCTAACTATTAAAATTAAACTCCGTTCCCTTGAGGTTTGTACCCGCATTAGGGATGGCAATGGGGCGGGTCGGATGCGGATCTTATAAGATCCGCACCCGCCCCGCTACCCTTGAAATTCCACTCCGCCCCGTACCCGCCCCGTACCGGGTTATACAATTGCAAATCCATATATGACCCTAAAATGCTTTAGAAAACCCGTCCCCGCCCCGCCCCGCTCCACTTTTGGCACTTGGCAAATCTGCTTTTTTACCATGAAATTGGCAGTAGATCACAGCAGCAATCACGTAGCCCAATATGCTCAGATGGCAGCGAGCACAGCAGCGACGGTGCGAAGGAAAGGGAGAGAAGTTCAGTCGCAGGAGAGAAGTTCAGTCGCAGGTGCGAAGGAGAGGGAGAGAAAGGTAGCAATCACGCCATCATGGTGCAAAGTCGCAGGTCAGTCGATGGCGCAACACCTTTGTCGGCAGATGAAGATTAGGGCTGGCTCGGCGCCGCGGCACTTGCTCTTGTTGTCGGCAGTCGCATGTGTGAAGGAAAGGGAGAGAAGTTCAGTCGCAGGTGCGAAGGAGAGGGAGAGAAAGGTAGCAATCACGCCATCACGGTGCAAAGTCGCAGGTCAGTCGATGGAACGACACCTTTGTCGGCAGATGAAGATTAGGGCTGGCTCGGCGCCGCGGCACTTGCTCTTGTTGTCGTCAGGGTGAGAGTGATTGGAATTTGGAAATTAGGGTTGGGAGTGGGGATGAATGGATGATAAGGACATCTTATATATGTGTGGGATGGACGGCTATGATAGAAAGATGAATTGGGTTAATTTACCGGGGCAGGACCGGGTCGCGGGGCGGTTGGACTAAATACCATACCCGCCCTTAACCCACTGCGGATTTTTTAAAGAAAAACCATACCCGCCCCGTGGTCCAGTCAAAGTCAAAAAGACCAGTTCCTATGGGAGCGGGGCGAGGCGGGGATTCGCCGGTTGCGGGTCTTATTGCCATCCCTAACCCGCATTACACACAACTACACACTTTTAACGGCAAGCCCAACTCTGTTTCAAGATTCCCTGACACACTACTTTATGCAATTTTCATACCCAAAATACCCCCCCTTTGTTCTTTATACACCTATGTGGTCTTATTATAATATTGGGTTTTTGTAAATTTCAGCCAACTCCACAGAGACCCTTCTTCCCTTCCTCCACCTTCTGCTCGTGCCCTTCTATCCATTACCTTCATCAGACCCACCTGCTTGAGGAGATAACAATGTCTTGGTCAGAAAATAGTGAAGAATAGTTGGATCTGAGGTTTAGGTACATGAATTGTTGGTGTAGAAAGATGGCAAACTTGAAGATTGTTGAATCTGATGAGAAGCCAACTAAGGGTAAGCTGTTCTTCTCTTGTGCAAGTGGTGGATGTAAAATGTTCAGCTAGTGCATACCTGATAGAGCAACAATGGAGCCAAGTGGAAGGTCAATGAAATGCTCATATGAGTTTTCTGAAGAGATTCAAAGACCTGACATCAATGAAAAAGCAAAGATGCAATTTTTTGATGGAAATGGAGTTGTAACCAGACAGAAATTACAGTTGATTGAAGCTAATCAGGCAATGATGAAGTTGTTGGTTATTTCTTCTCTAATTTCCTCATGGATGTGTATTATGGTGATGATTTTTGTTATCTGCAAATGAGGGATTTGAGTGTGTGTTTATGTATTGCAAGTAACGTGGGCTTCATTTTCCTTTCTAGGGTTTTTTTTTAATCTTTGGTAATGACTCTGAATGAATGTGATTTTCTAGGGTTCTCTCTATTTTGGCCTTCTCTGATGTTAAAGTTAGTAGGATCTCAGTGTAATTAGGGCAAACCTCAGGGGAGTTTTGTGTAATTTGCAAAAGTCGCTATTTGTGCTCATGACATGTTGTGAATGAATGTGATGCATGAATGGTTGGATTGGAGTGACACATTGCTGAAAAACTTGCTCAAAGTCACTACTCACTGCAACAAACCAAGTGCACAATCACAGTGCACTTGCAAACCCCCTGATCAAACACCCTGCTAAAAAAAAAATGCTCAAACACACCTAACATACTGCACTGGGGTGCAGTGTGCAAACAAACAAACTGCACCAAATCATAGTAGTATACACCAACACACTGCAACAAACTCCACAACCACACTGCACCAAAATGCAGTGTGCACACAAACAAACTGCACCACCATAGCAGTATGCACCAACACTCTGCAACAAACTACCTGCAACAAACTGCATAAACTCACTGCAACAAACCAAGTGCACAAACACACTGCACCAAACTGCAGTGTGCACACAAACTGCTCAAACACTCTGTCAAATACACTGAGCATACTCATGATAAAAACACAAAAGGAAAATTACACAAAAGTACTGAGATTTAATCCAACCATGGTTACATTATCCAAAAACAGACAGTTTACATCATCCCCAAGCTCTAAGCTTACATAATCCAAACTTGTGCATGCGTGTTGACTGTAACCTAAACTTTACAAAGTTTACACATTGTCAACATGTTTGGGACCTAAAGGGATTAATTTTACGCTACACCTCATACTTAGGGATCAGTTACACCCAGCACCCTAGTGTTTTAAAATTGGCACCCAGCACCAAAATTTTCAAAATCTTGGTTTTCGGCACCAAATGAAGGTTAATATGACCTTTGACCAAACGTCTGTTACTTTTTTAGGAGCAAAATAGTCTTGTTGCCCTTTATAAATGACATGTTGTCCATGTCATTTCCACGAGGTCAATTCCTCACTCAATCTCTCCCCCTGAACCCACTTGATTATCTTCATCCCCCACCCTCACCCTCACCCTCACCCTCACCTCACCCACTTGTTTCTACCACCACCCTTACCGAGCACACTACTACCACCAACTTACAAGCCCTTGTCGCCACCTGACCTGTAACCAAATCCTCCATAGCCACAAACCTTCAAATCCCCACCTACATCACGCATGAAACCCCACCACCGCCAATTGCCAACCCCAGCAGCCCGCGATCGCACCCATCCACCATATCTGACCACCCCATCCATCCACCACTGAGCCCTCTCCAATTGCCCCACCAACCAGCCACCGCCCACCATCATTGTGGTGCCACCAGTAAGCCCCCCACCAAACCTACAAACAACTAGTAGATCCAGACAGCTGTAGAATTCGCCGCCACCATAGTTGCTACCACAGATCTGAGTCCCAGATCCACAGCTGCCGAATCCATTTCTCTTTATATGCGTCCCAGATCTGAGTTAATAGCACCAGAGTCGTGAACGGAGAAAGCCTTGTTTACCGCTTCTTGGGTCAACAGCTAAAAGTTTTGGTTTAGGTTATATTTTAATCATGAAATTCTATCCAATTTCTTTGATCTGATGTTTAACGATAGTACTAGTGTGGGTGTGATTGGGGAATGGTGTTGATGAGTGTGTTGTTGTGTTGACAGTGGTATGAAGGTGTTTACAGATGAGAGAACGAGAGAGAAAGAGAGGGAGGCAGACGCAAGAAAGAACATGGCAGAGGTAGTTGCAGAGTTGATTTTGGTCTATCGGCGGTAGTTGAGTCTGCCGATTATATTGGGCTTTATCTGATTGAATTGGATTTTGGTGGCGGAGGTAGGTAATGGCGTGGCGGTGCCGTGGTGGTGTTGAGGTGGTTGGATGCCAACACAAATTTATCTTGGATATTCCATGTGGATCGCACATAGATGCCATATGGACACCATGTAGATGCCACAGGGATACCACCTTGGACACAATAAGCAAACTGACAATTTTGTCCATAAAAAAGTAACAGATGTTTGGTCAAAGGTCATATTGACCGTCATTTGGTGCTGAAAACCAAGATTTTCAAAAAATTGGTGCTGGGTGCCAATTTTAAAACACTGGGGTGCTAGGTGCAACTGACCCCAAAGTATGAGGTGTAGCGTAAAATTAATCCGGACCTAAAGCTAACATATTCCTGTGACTTCAACTTCAAAAACTTGTATTCAGTCACAAGGTCTTCACAGTTTCTTCAACCAGCTTCACATTATAATCTTTATACTATCTTCAATTAGCTTCACAAAATAATCTTCAATCTTTCTTCAATTAGCATCACAAAATAATCTTCATTCACAGCTTCACAAAAGTCATTTCATATCTACAAAAATATCTGCACAATTCACTGCAGCTTCAAGGCATTGACTCCTGGGTTTGAGCCACCACCTCAGATCCTCCCTGTTAAAAAAATAATAAAATAGATTGAGAAAACTTGAGAAAAACATAATAAATTAGAGTCTGAAAAACAATTAATAGAAATCACTTACATGCTCATTCATGATAACTTGGTTGCACCCAACCCGACTGCACCCAACTTCACTGCCTCTACCTTGACTGCCCCTACCTTGCCTCCCCTCCTTACAGTTCTTGCAACATTGGAATTTCTATTGCTTCCCACTGGTGCCCTTTGGTAGTTCTTTTTGTTATGCCCAGCTTACATACAAATTCCACACTTCACAGTGCATGACCTTTTCCCTTCTCTGCAGGTTCATCAGCTGCCCTCTTCCTTTCCTTTCTTAGCCTTTCAGGCAACCTCCTAAAATGGGGAGGTTGCAAAGGATCCCCTGGAGCTGGCTGCCAGTGGGTCTCATCATGCAGTGGGTGCATAACATGACCATAAGCCTTCAAATAAGTATCCCTGTTGTAGCACTTATCCACAAAATCAACCACATTCATTCTTCTAGTGTTGATGCATGCTGCTGCATGCTTGCAAGGTATGCATGTAAGATCCCAAACCCTACAACAACAACTTCTTCTCACTAAATTCACAACATGCACCTTCCCAAGGTCAAGTACCTCAAACTCTGTACCCCCAGCACCCATGACTATTTTACAGCACTTAGACTCAGCAACTGCCAGTTTGCATTTCTTTATTATCCTTGGAGCTACTACATCCTCCCAAGAAGCAACCTTTTCAAACCTTTCATGTACCTTTACCATAAGCCTAGTTCTAATGTTATCAATCATGGATATCACAGGTTTTCCCTTCAATTTCCATAGCCAGTTGTTGAAGGACTCCACCACATTACTGGTTACATGCTCATTCTTAACAGCAGGGTCAATGTATACCTAGCCTAGCTCTTTACCTTATGACCTTTTAACCACTCAGCTGCTTCTGATGATAAGTCTTCCATATGTCTCATAGCTAGGTTAAAGTCATCCACGTTGTATGACTTAGCAGAAGACAAAAAATAGCTTTTAAGCTTCATGCCAGGGTATCTAGACTTAAAGTTGCAGAAAAGATGCCTACAACACCTTCTATGAGTTGCATGTGGTATAATATCTGCTAGGGCAATCTCAATACCCTTTTGTCCATCAGACATGATCACCCATGGCTTTGGCTCAGGACCATCACCTATGATGCTATAAAGGTGATGCAGGAAAAACCTCAAACTCTGTGTGTTCTCACTCTCAACAACAGCAAATCCCATAGGGAACAACCCATTATTCCTATCTAGGCCCACAGTAGACATCAATACACCTCCATAAGGCCCTTTAAGATGGCATCCATCAATTGCAATAAATGGCCTACAACCATCCTTAAAGCCATTTTGCACAGTTGCAAATGAAAAGAACAGCCTATGGAAGTGAGGCAAATCCAAGTTAGGTGGAACTCGTTGAGTTTAAAGCTTGAACAAGCTCCCAGGGTTAGTCTTCATCACCTCATGCCCATACATCCACATCTTCTTATATGACTCAGCATAAGACCCCTCAATCTGTTCCAGTGCCTTCTTTTGCCCTGTACAACTGCATTCTATGGACCTCTACACCATAGTTTTCTAGCAACAACTCTTGCAGCCCATCTAAAGTAATATCAGGATTTCCCCTAATGTGCCCAATCAGCTTCTGTGCAATCCAAGTTGAATTGGTCTCCTTGTTAGTATTGCCCATTACATAAGAATGTTCAGGACCTAAACTCTTGATTTTGTAAGTTTTCCCATCAGGAATATGAGATGCATATATCCTCCAACTACATCCCGGATTGCCACAATGGGCAGCAACCCTGTTCTTTTCATTCCTATCTCTGACCAGCTTAAACCCAGTCTGAATATAATAATCCATCAAAGTTTCCCTAAATTGATGGACATCTTCAAACAACAAACCATTATACAGTTCAATAGTTTCACCTGCCCTATGTTCAAATAGCTATCCCCTCATGTATTTGTCTACATTTACTGCTTCAGCATCCAAGTTATCATCACTGTTGTACAGAGGGTTTTTATCTTCATCATCACAGTTGGACAACTCATCTTCACTTAACTGATCATCATTTGTCACAGGCTCTTTATCACTTGCCTTTTCACCAGTCTCACTTAATTCTTTCATTACTTCCTAATCATTGTCCTCATAATTAGAATCATCACTAGTGTGGTGCATCTCATCCTCACTGCCTTCCTCACTGTCATTCTCACTCTCACTCTCAGATGCCCTACTAGTCCCAGGTCTACTGTCATTTCTAGACTCCCCTACATTTGGTTCTGGATAACTAACTATTGTAGGTTTTGCCCCAACAGTTTCTAAGAACACATGAATCTCCCTTGAATTCTCATACAGTGCAAACATGTCAAGTAAAGACTTATCGGATGTTATTTCAGCCTTGACATTGGTTCCATGCAAAGTAAACTATAGGGCAATAGTTATACCTAACTCAGGGGGGAGGTCTTTCAACATTAGATCATTTACATCAGTAAGCATGTCCATATGGCTGTATCTGTTAGGATCCACATCAACTATGCTATCAACAATGTTACAGTAGTGGACCAACAATTCATATTTCCTTTCAGTGGCCATTATGTAATACAAGGATAAAGAATTAGATGTTTAAATTGGGGGTACAATTAGGGGTACAATTAGGGCATTCAATTTAAGGTTCAATTACGGGTCTAAGTGAATTAGAGCATTCAATTTAGGGTTCTAAGTGAATTAGGGGGTTCAATTTAGGGTTCTAAGTGAATTAGGGGGGGTTCAATTAGGGGGGGTTCAATTACGGGTCTAAGTGAATTAGGGCATTCAATTTAGGGGTTTAATTAGGGTTCAATTAGGGCATTCAATTTAGGGTTCAATTTGTTCAATTTAGGGTTTGAATAGGACATTTAATTTAGGGGTTACAACAAGGCTGTTGTACCTTCAATGCCAGAGGGTGTTTAAAATATTATTCTATAATGATCAAAGTTAATTAAATCCACATTAAATCAATTTTGAAGTGTTTGATAAAAAAAAAAAGGTAAACTAGTTAAATCTGCTTTCATTGTGCTCAAAACTAACTAAATCTAGAATCCTCATTTTCTTTGATTTCAGTTTATAGCTCGTTTCATGAGATTGATTCTAAAAAGCAAATTTTACCTCAAATCTTAATCAGTTTTCAAAATCAAATTTAATTTACTTTAAGCAGAATCAGTTTGCTGTTTGACAAAAGTAGTTGTAAACTAACTTAAAACTACAGAAGTATTTGGATAAAAAGTGTTTAAATTAGTTCTACTATGATAAAATGACAACAAATGATACTTAATAAGTAAAATTTTAATATCCATATAGTAAAGTAACGTTAACATAACTTTCATTTGTAGATAACTTTTATATACAAATATAATGGGGAGAAAGTTGTTGTTGATGAGATTAGTGTGCTCCCCCTATTTGTCTCTCTGTTAACTGTAGAAATAATAATAATAAATAACTTCATAACCTATCCAAAAGTCACATCTAATAAGTAAAATGATCTGTGATGTTTTTTTTGTGAAAAATATGAGGATGGTATGATAAATTAAAAGGTCAAACCTGATTATGAGAAAGTAATTATTTCATAATCCTCACTTTTCAAGATTATGAATTTAATCAGTTTTTAACCTTTTGAGACAGATTAAATGATTAATCTTTTAATCTTTTTGGCCAAATACCCATATACCTGATTTAATCCAGATTAATCAGGTTCGACCACTCCAAAACCAATCACAAACACCCCTTAATCAGTTTTAGAGAATTATGTTTGACCAAGAGAATTACCAAAATATTCTCACATATAAACATACATTAAATGTCCCATTTAAATTTGGATGTAATATGTGGTCGTTATGCCACAATAAAACTACTTTCATCCTTTTTATCCAAACACTTCAACAAATTTTAATCTATTATGCTTAAAATGGATGAAAGCTAATTTTAAAAATTGATTCTGATTGAAAATCAGTCACAAACATGACCACTACAAGAAAAGAAGTCTTTACCGACGGACAAAAATATGTCACTAAAAGCCACATTTAGTGACGGAACAACCCGTCGTCTAAAATCCGCCGGTAAAAACTTTTACCAACGGAGCTATCCGTCGGTAAAAGTTTTTACTGACGGATTTTTTACGACGGGGGTTTGAGCGACGGAATATCCGTTGCTAATAGAATTTTCTATTTTCGGTCGAAATTTTTATATATTTTGGGAAAAATAATTAGCGACAGGGTTTTTAGCGACAGTCTTTTCCGTCGCTAAAAGTATAAAAAAATTTAAAAAATAGTTTTAGCGACAACATTGTCCGTCGCTAAAAGTGAACCTAATAAAACCAAAATTTTTCCTTTTCTCTCTCTCTCTCTCTCTCTTCATCGCCGTCGTTCTCTCGCCGTCCCTTTCCTCTGTCGTCGCTGTCCCCCCTCCCCCGCAGCCCCTTTCCTCTGTCGTCGTTCTCCCCCTCACCCGCCGCCAGTCACCTTGGTGGCCCACCGCCTATCCACTGTGGGCCCAGCCGTCGTCCACTACCACCGCAATCCCGGCGGTCGCCCACTGCCCATTGCAGCACCGGCCAACGACCACTGTTGCAACGCCCTGATTTTTTTAGCATTAATTTCAAATAAACAAAGGCAGAAAACCTCAAACTATCCAAAAGTCTCCCAATTGGGTATTTAGAGCATCTATGAATAAGTTTCCAAGAAACATCGATAAATGTCACACTGGCTTAAAACAGTTACATTGACCTAAATCTCTCCTACAAGGAGCTCCAAAATAAAATCTAAAGCAAAATCTATTCGACAATAAATATAAAAGAAAAATCCTTCCCTAAAAAGTTTCTTACTTAGCCATGCCTTATAATCCCTTTGCACAGCTCCGAACATTGGCTGATAACCTGAAAGTAAGAGTGTGAACACAAAGCCAAGTAAAGATAATCGCACACACGCACCCACAGAGCACAAAGCACGCTATATCGATAATAGTACTTGGAGTTGATAAAATACGATACCAAGGTGCATGGCGAATACCAAAACCAATGCACTAACTTTCAATTCAAAAATCAGATTAGCAACAAGGTCAAATAGCTCGTACCAGCGGACAATACAATATTAAGTTCAAAACATTTCCATAAGTTATGATAACGACATCTTATATTTCAAAAAGACTCTAGTGAATTCAATAATACTAAAGATAAGTTTGAAAACATCTTTAAATAGATCAGATATCAAAATCTAAATGTTCAATCAGTACAAAGACGAAGACCACATGAGCCATTCAGAAATGTGTCACACGTGCCATCATTGACACGTGAGACAATGTTCAGAAAGTAAAATCGCGATCTCTAGCTCATCCTGCTGAGCTAGCCCACGTTCCTATCCACGTGGGTAAGTCAGAATTAGATAAGTGACATACACTGTGACATGGCTCACCAGATTATAAAAACATATACCAAATCAACTTAATAAACACCAAGATTTTGAAGCCAACAAAGTCATTCTCGTTCACACGATTCTACGCAGAATAGTTTTATTCAAGGGCTAACTTCAACAATGAAATCAATGAATTTTAAGAAAAATCAAAGCCTAAAAGTTGAAGAGGACTCATTACTGTTTTCGTAATGTCTAAGATCATCAAAAACCAATAAGAAACGAATAAGATGGAGCAAGTCAAAGTAAACTGATTTGCAGTGTCAAACAACAACTTTTGTACTAATGAATAACTTTCAAATTGAATTTCGATTAGAAAATAGATGGATTTTGATAAAATACAAAACTGAGAAGTTTAAGAGGACTCTTTAAGGTTTCCAGATTGTCTAGAATCATCAAAAACCAACGAGAAATAAAGCAGATAGAACAAATCGAAGTGGGCTAATTTACAGTGTCAAAAACAGAAAAGTCCGCACTAACAAATAACTTCCGAACTCAATTTTGACCAAGAACCAAACGGATTCTTAAAAAACCTTAAACTAGAAAGTTTAATAAGACTCTTAAAGGATTTTAGAATGTCCAAGATCATAAAAAAACCAATGAGAAACAAATAAGATACAATAAATTGAATTCTGCAGACCTGAATTGATAGAAATATAAGCATAACAATGTTCAGGTCTATTTTTGAATCTTGATCACTTGGAACTTTAGAAAACCCAAAACTACAAAGTTGTATTACACTATTTGAGGTTTTCAAAAAGTATAAGAACACTGAAATTGGACAAGGAAAAAAAAAGTTTCTGACTCTTGAAGTTGCTACAAAAATTTACAACAAAAAAGCATGAATCAAAGTCAATAATCGAAAGTACAAAGAACTATTTAGCGTAACGATCAAGAATATAATTAGGGTTCTAAAGAATTAATAGATCTCTTTAAACAATAAATCAATTGACGAATGAATCCATAATCAGAATTCAGATGAGATAAATTCGTCAGAAAATCCTTACTTCAATTGCGCAAATCAACTCCAAGTCTTGATCTCCTCAAACAAATTATATCAAAAACCCTAATATAATAATACCCAAAATTTCAATTAGACTCCATCAATCACAATAGCTTATGTGCTTCTTATCACAAACCTCAATCTCAATATCAAATTAATCTCTTACCTCAATGTAATGATCAAAATCTCAAGAGTGTTCTTCCTAGAGATTCTTTGGAGGCTCTTCTGAAGTTTGTGGTGCTCCTAGGAATTATAGTACATAAGTCATTGGCCTAAAAGGAATGTAATTATATTCCTAAAATAATAAGAGTTACAAAATACCCATTACGTCCCAAAATTCTCTGAATTTATAAATGGGCCAAACTAAACCCAAATTTAAATTGGGTCATCTAATCCCAAAAGTATAACCCACTTTCCGGGAAGAAAAATTTTAATTGGTTTTTAGGCCTAATATTTAATTCAAAGTCACCATATGTTCTAATTCGTACTTACACAAGTATCCTGAAAAACAAATATGGAGTGTTACAACTGCCCGTCCTCGGTATGTATTTAATTTGATTTGTTATAGTGTAATTGAATCCTAATTTGTTATAATTGTATTTAATTTGTTATAATGTAATTGTATTTGATTTGTTATAATGCAATTGTATTTAATTTGTTATAATGTAATTGTATTTGATTTGTTATAATATAATCTATCTTCAAATAATTACTGTACATAATTGAAAATGTGTGATTAGTGGGTTAACTATCTCGATTTACAGTGAGTTCTATGCGAAATCTTTAATCACTGATCCCGTTGGACTTGAATCTCATCGAAAATTGTAATTTCTAGAGTGGTTCAGAAAACGTGTAAGTCTTAAACCAAAATATACTATGTGTTATATACAGCTATGTGGTTTATTAGTATGCTGATTTATCATTAACTTTCACAGTCTTCTATAACAGGTCCAGTCGGTCGATAAACCAGTAGCCTCCTGCTTGAAATTACTAGCTCAAGGCCCTAGTAAACAAGCATCATGTCATGGAGGCTATATCATCAATAGGTTTAGGTTTAACGTAAAAGATGATGACCGAACAAAATAAACCCAAAATAATGGGGTCTTGGTCAACGACGATTGTTATGACGAGAATTGCATGGATTTTTATGGAGAGCTGGATGAGATTGTTGAGCTAACATATCAGGGTTCCCAAAACCACCTAGTAATATTCAGGTGTACCCGGTTCGATGTCACATGCAGTAGAGGAATCCGTGTTAGCTCGCAAGTGATTGTAGATGTCAATGTTAAGTCAAGACTTCCATCAGATGAGCCGTTTGTGTCAAGCTGCACAAGTATTTTACGTGGATGACATCGTAAATCCCAAATATTATTGGTATACAGTTATCAAGTCCAAGAAATTTCCCGTGGCATATGACAGTGAGGTAGATATCTTTCAAGCCGACCAAGCACCTGTCTTGGTACCCGTTGAGGTGAACAACGAGGAGGACGATCTTCCTCTTCAACCAACACTTGATGTAGGAGAAGAACTCGTAGATAATGATGCGGAAGACGTAAAAAGTGTTGAAGATGAGTCTACTTACGAATATGATGAATTACTTGATGAAGAGGACGACGAGTCCTAGGAAGATGAGGACGACGAGTCCGACGATGATGCTGGCGATGATTCCTAAAATGAAGATGATTGACTTGTACTGTTGTAACATGCATTCTTTTAGTACTCGGTTCATATAGTATTTCTATACTCAGTTCATATATATACTGGGTTCATATTTATAGTGTTGTAACATGTTGTGGAGTATACATTGTTTTTAATGTGTTAATTTCTCTGGACCTCTTGTACACGAAGTCAGACATAGATAGATTACGGGCCATTTGTGGTCGCGGTGGACACCGACCTGCGTCCACCCCCGTGGCTCCCACCTCGTCATTGCTCACTGATGACGAGGCACATAGTGCTCACATCCAGCAGGCAGGGGCCCAGCCCCAGCCGCTGCCGCAACCCCAGGCTAATTCCTCCTACACACGCGCTGGTTCTCTTTCTTTTGTGGGTTCTACTTCAGATATATTTGATAACGGCGTTTAATCATAATGCTAGACTTATATTTAAATTATTTGATCTGTATTAATGTTGGTGTTTTGTAAGATCTCAACGAGGCCGTGGGCCGACACGCGGGATATGCATCGATCCCCAGCGTAAACAGAGAGTTACTCTCACCCAGAAGGGCCAGTAAGTAAAAAAATTACATAATACAGTACTTACATTTTCAATTCCGATAGTTATTACGGTCCACTTATTTAATGTATTTATTTATTTCTTTATCAGGATCCTGGAGACTCCAGCGAAGATGACGATCAGCGTCCTTGTGAACGGTCGATTCTTTGAGCCACGGCTATACTAGAAGGACTGGGATGCCGCGACGAGGGAGTCCTTATGGGAGGAATGGCTGGTATGGTTTTCCTTTTTGTCAGTCATTATTTGTTTAATTAGAACGTAGTTTTTAAATTAATCGTATTGGTTGTGTAATTGGATGCCTTGAAGGAGGGGTTCGAGTTTAAGTCGCCTGAGCAGCAGGCGTTAGGGAGGCATAATTTTTTTGCCTACATCAAAAATTTTTATCGACGATGGCTGCACGACGCACGGGAGCGAGCGAGGAAGATGCAGCCCGAGGGTGTCCCGATGGAGGAGTGGAAGGGATATCCCCCTCATTGGATATCTCCATCGTATATGGGGGTAGATGGTTGATAAGTGGATGACTAATCCATCCTGAGAAGCCAAGAGTAGGAGTGGGAGTGAGAACAGACATGAGAAAGATCCCACCACACGGGGGGGGGGGGGGGCGGTGGCTCACGACGTCCTTCGACATAAGAATGCGATTGAGCACCCGAACATGGCGACGGATGAGGTCAGAACTCTGACGTACTGTCAAACACAACTGAGGAAGAATGATAAGGACGATGTACACTGGGCGGGGGACTTTGTTTCAGATATTTCCTGACAGATCGATGTAAGTTACGAATTAATTTGTTTAATTTGTTAATTTTTTGCCTTGTATTCGATGTTTGTTGCCTTAATGTTTGAAATGTCAAATCACTATTTTTCAGGCCTCGTATGAATATATCAAAGAGTCTAGGCAGCAGTCCGGACAGCCATCAGCATCCACGAGTACATGCACGAGTACTGGGGGATTGAAGCAATGGCTGGATACACCGGGGGTCGTCAATAGGCCGAAAGACAGCGTACGCGGCCTGTCCAGTACGACTGCATGTGCTGTGATAAGAGCGTCCCCACCCCCCGCTGCCCCTCCACAGACGCAGACATCGACCGTGGAGCGACCATCGTTACACGATGACGAGATCCGTCACATTGCTGAAGAGGTGTTCATGATCAGGTACAAACACTATATACGTTTACTAAACACTACATACGATTGCTATCGAGATTAATGCGTCTGTGCCTTTACATGCAGGGCACTACTGCTGGACATACCGAGCTGGATCTAGATTACAGTGCCCCCGTGGATGAGGACGATCAGCAGGATCCAGAGCCGGGACTCGCCGACTCCTGAGCCCTTCCCCTCCTAGCTATTTGTATCCCGCTCCCGTGCCCTCCCCCTCTTAGCTATGTGTATCCCGTTCCCGTGCCCTCCCCCTCCTAGCTATGTGTATCCCGCTCTCGTGCCCTCCCGACTTGTACTCCTCTCCCCTCCCCTATTCTATTGTATCCCCCATCTTGAACTTTGTATACATTTTATTTTTTGAATAGTATAGAATTTGTAAATTTATATATATGTATTGTGTCTGTTAATTCTGACGGATCAACAATTATTTAACCCTAACGTGCATTGAGAAATATTTGCTGGATTGAAAATGGTTGTTGAGAATTTGTAATTACAGGGTGGGGTATTAAACAAATAAAAAAATTAAAATTAGTTTGACTTTTAGCGACAGATTTCATTTTGTTGCTAAAAGTCTGCACTTAAGATGCGAATAAATGACTTTTAGCGACGGAACTTCTGTCGCTAATGGTTTAAACGACAGACTTTTAGTGACGGAAAAAGTCATCAATTTTTGAATAATTTTAATTTGTCGCTAAAATTCTGTCGGTAAAACTTTCGGCATCGAATTTTTCTGTTGCTAAATATTTATGTAATAAATTATTTTCAAAAAAAAAAAAATTAAAATTCGGAAAATATATTTTGGAAACGGGCTTTTAGGCAACTAACTTTTAGCGACGGAGTGTCTGTCGCTAAATAATTTTAGCGACAGATATAGGACTTTTAGCGACTAAACTGTTCGTCGCTAAAAGTTCTTTTTCATGTAGTGGACCAAATGCACCCCTCGTAATAGCACAAACAATGCAATATTTAGTCTTCTAAAAAGTTGAATCAGTGAGACCTACTACAACAAATCGGGAGCCCACGGATCGAGCACCAATCCTACACCTCCAACTCTCCGAGCATCACCAGTTAACCAATATCGAACACCTAAAAGAAGTGTTATCCAATGTTGTGACCGGAATCTAGAAGTGAGACTTTACAATGAGAGGCAGATGGCTTCGAACATCTTATACTCAACTAATTCCTCCAAGAACTCTAGTTAGTAAAGTAGATAAATTTTTTCTTCGTTATGGCAAAAGTAGCCAAAATTTACATCGTTGGGTAATCCATGCGGGACTTTTCAATGCCTTAGGCAACTAACCCTGCAAGGACTTCCGCGTGAGTGCTCCGACACCGAAACACACTCCGGCACCCAGACTCCTTGTGACGGAGGTAGTCATGCACGCTCACTCGGGGAGCTACCTCTAATTAAGGGGCATAGCATTACGCTACGTCCGTTGGTCATTCACACCAACGTTATCAATGCTCACCGGCATCATTAAGGGTGATGACTTCATTGTCACTTCAATCTAGAGCATATCCTTAAAAAGCTTCACGATGCCCAACCTACTTGGAGGTTGGCGAAGCCCAGACTCCTCACACCCGGTTCAGTTGTGCCACTTGGTGTTTTTATAGAGCACTCAACTTGCAAAAGTATAAGGCAGATGTTGAGCTAAGGATAGCTCCTTCACATTGACTGTTGGAGTATTTTGAAAAAGATTTCCTTCCCATGCAAGAATGGTTTTGAGAAAATATTAGAGATTTGAGAAAAACATCTAGATACCTTAGTCCCTCATTTCTTGTCAGTGAAAAAGATGACTTTTTATTACATACTTAAACTTTTGAAAAATGCTTAACCCACATTGGCCTTGTAAACAAAACTTTAAGGAGTATATAAGAGAATACTCCTTATATGTGCTTGAATTTCACACTTGCATGAGCCAGGAAAAAGAAAGAAAAACGATTGCCCTGTTGGCAGCAATTTGGCCTCCATCCAAACCTAATAGGGTACTATCACGACACTTTCTAATACCATTATTCCTACTAATTCCAGTATTTATTACCAACAATCGTATTTTTACTACAACATTTTAATCTAAAAATGGATTCAAGAATTAATCTTTTGTAACAGATTTTCAACAGTTATTTTTACATCAAACCTTAGGCGTCTACCTCACCTATGAAGATAGCCTTTTCTCACACTTTTTCTACACACTAGCTCAAGCTTTCTCTCCTTGTCTTTCGTTTCAATACACTCAGACTTGTAGGCATTTTTGTAAGGTATGGGGTGAATTTTATGCTTCATTCATTTGTGTAAAATTACAAGTGATGCAACGGTTAAGCATGGCCATTGTATCCCGGAGGCAACGCGTCAAGAACCTTGATACACAGGCAGTATTCCGACGGGACGCATTAAGAGAGCGACCTAGTTTGAGTCTCAGCTAGCTAATCTTTACTTTATTTTAGGAGGTTTTTCTTGCATTTTTCTTATAACACTTCCACAAATTTAAGACGATTCCATGAGTGATTCCACCACCTTTTCTGCCACTCTTACTACCAACTCGAATGAGTTGAATAAGCGATTCTGTTTTGGTGGACAACACTAGCAATCTAATATTTTATCTTAAGTTGATGAAGGTGGTTTAGATTTCAACTGCCAAGAATCCAAAGAAGGTGAACCCAAGAAATATGAATGAGGAAGAATTGACAAAGCAAGAGAAATGTGTTGCATAGCGAAAAAATGACGAAAAAGATTGTAATTGTTTGATAAATCATCTTTCCAATGATTTCTATGGTTATTATTCTCATACTTAGAATTCTAGCCAAAAGAATGTGGAAAGCATTGTCGCAAAAACACAAACAAGTATGCATGTGGCCAAATTTTCAACTATAAGATGTTGGAAAATATGTTAGTTATAGCTCAGACACAAAATTTCCAAATAATATTTTTACGACATCATATCGTAGGAATCCGCTTAGCCGAACAAATATAATTGGCTACCATCTTCGCAAAATTACCAAATTTGTGGAAGGAATTCCAAAAAGGCATCTGTCACAAGTAATCAGAAGTGTCAATTGTGAACTTCATGGCTTGGCTTCAAATTAAGGAGGAAGGAGAAATCAAGACAAGAAGAATGAAGCTCTTGCCAACAACACACATGCCAACCATGCAAGTAACAACCAAGGTAAAAGTATTGGTAATGATGCAAAGGTAGACTTCCTATCGTCCAGTGATTGAGCTACTAAGGGTCAAAACAATTTTCAAAGGTTGAATAATTTTTTGGATGCTAAAAGCATATAAAAGACAAAGGTTACAAAAATCAACATTCTTCCAATGCCTCGAGGAGGTGGAACCAAGGCCATCCTTCAAATCGTGTAAATAGCAACAAGAAAAATAAAATTCAAAATAACAATTCTAGCAACAATCATTTTTTGAAATGAAAGTTTTGGAAATGGTGCAAGTTTCATGTGGAAAACCTGGGCACCATGCTATAAATTGTCGCCATGGAAAACTCGGTTTAACTCTACAAGCAAATGTTACCGAGGAGCCACTTATTGTTATGATCTTGGATATAAATCTGGTTAGAAATGAGGAAGGATGATGGGATGATTCCAGGTCATCAAGACATGTTTGGCATGATAAAAATTGGTTAGAAATTCGCACTCCATAAAAGTTTTAGGTTTAGGAGATGTTGTTCTTAAGTTTACTTCAGGCGGAATTTTGACCTTAGGGACGTGCTACACACTACGGATATTAGGAAGAACTTGGTGTCCAGCTATCTTCTCAACAAGGCAGGATTCAAGCAAAACACCGAGTCCGATCAATTTGTTCTGTCAAAGAACGATATGTTTGTTGGTAAAGGTTATGCATGTGATGATACATTTAATCTCAATGTTGAAATGAACTAAGTATTCATTTTATTGACATTGTGTCTTGTCTGAATGTTTGGTATGCTCGTCTTTGTCACATAAATGAAAAATATCTCAAAGATATGAGTCACTTTTACCTAAATAACGTAATGAAGTTGAAAAATGTGAATTATATAACATGACCAAAATTACTAAATAACCTCACCACAAAGTCGGAAGAAATTTTGAATTGCTAAAATTAATTCATTCGTTCAGATATACGTGAATTTCAATGTATTTTGACACGTGATCATAGTTATTAAAGGCGCATGTGCAAATCAGACGCAAATGGTCCTTGGAGCCTAGGCGCAAGCGCGCGCCTTTTCGAAGTGAGGTGCAAAATAAAAATAAATAGATATTAGTGTATTAAACCAATATAATCACATAAAAAAATTCAGAACATGACAATTAAACAAATTTTCAACACTAGAAAAAGTTTAAAATCCAATAAGAAGTAGTTAATCCTAAGTGAATACGATAACGCCATCCTCGTTATCAGTGAGGGCTAAGGCAACAATGTTTTCCTCAAAAGAAAATCATAGGCTCCCAAGTCTAGTTGAGATTCCTCTTCAATTTCATCTTCTTCATCTACAAGGTGAAGTGACGGAGTAGATTTACTTAAAAGAGAGTAACAATTGGGGACGAGATGCTAACATAATGAACAAAAATAAGAGAATCGATTGATTATGGATTTGGGGTTTTAGGTATTTTATGGTTTACATATTGATTTATTATGTTATGAAACAAAGAATCAACAATAATGAACGGTTGAGATGATGCCACGATGCAAAAATAAAAAATTAGGATTTTTGGGCTTTTTTTTTTGCGCCTCCACCACCTCCTTGCGCCTAGGCGCGCGCCTTTTCGAAGGGATTGCGCCTAGCCCTAGGTGAGGCGCAGGGAGTGCACCTTGTGCCTAGGTGCGCCTTTGATAACACTGCAAGTGATGGAGAGAGATACTTTATCATTTTTTTCGAGGATTTTTTTTCATATTTCTATGTTTATCTCATAAAAAATAAAAGCGATACATTTTAATTGGATTTCAATGTATTTTGACACGTGGTGGAAAGAGATACTTTAATGCCAAGGATGTCGGTTCGCAGTCGACGTGGATATGCCACAAGGAATGCGGTCCGAGTCAAATGCCAAGTATGCTGATGTGGGACAGAGCAAGGATGTAACAAGGGCAGAGACCAAGGGCTTCCCAGACAGAGCCTGAGGATGGTAGTTCTGCGAGGGCGATGGCACAGGGTGAATACACGAAGACAGTCATAGTCTAATGCTTAGGTCCAAAGTCAAGGTCATGTATGTTTCTCTCTTTAGAATTTTCGAGTGAGGAAATGAATGTGAGAATGAGTTCTGTTCTTCTGTCTCGAAAATGAATTCTCAAGTCCCTGATTATAGAGGTTCAGATGATGATGTCATCAAGTGACACGTGACACTCCCCGAGAGTGACACGTCACTGAGGGGGCCACAGGTGTCGGTGCTCCAAGGAGTGTTGGATGGTATATTCACCCGGCCTGCCCCGCATATCATTGCTTTGTCTGTCTGGAAAGGCTGGCTCACATAGCGTCGGTGTGGCAGAGAACCCCCTCGATCTAGCCACTAGTCCAAAGCCCTTATAGAGTCCCATAGGGCATTGAGAGACGCCGAGACCTAACAGCGGTGGGGAAGACCTGACGCCCAACTACCATGGACTAGGCGCGATGCCCTCCGGAGACCTGCTTCAATCTTGGAGTGACCCGAGGGTAATAATCCCTAGGGGTGCCGATGAAAGCCCTCAATGCTGGAGCACATAGACTAGTCACGCAGACACCCTTACAGAGATGGTGTCCTGGAGAAGTCGTCTATCTTACGGGTGAGTCCTTGTGTTGGAGCAATCAGAGCGCTCCAAGGTAGTGTCCTGGAGGAGTTGCCTACTTGACGGGCAGAGGTAGCATCCCGGAAGAGCCGTCTACTTGGCAGAAATGAATTCTTCATGCTGAAGCATTTGAAGCTCCCTGGCAAAGAGATGTCTCAGAGGGGTCGCCTATCCCCGTAGGTGTGTCTTTTTGTCGGAGCACTCGAAGCTCGCCAAGGTAGTGTCGCGGATGAGTTGCCTACCCAACGGACCAAGGTAGTATTTCGGAGGAGCCGTCTACCTGGCGGAAGGGGAGGCTTTATGTCGGAGCACTTTGAGCTCCCTCCTGGCAGAGATAGTGTCCTGGAGGAGTCGCCTATCCCCACAAGTGAGTCCTTGTGCTGGAGCACTCAAAGAGTGCCAAGGTAATGTCCCGGAGGAGTCGCCTAACCGACGGGCTGAGGTAGCATCCTGTATGAGCAATCTACCTAGCAGAATAAGAGTCTTCGTACCAGAGCACTTAGAGCTCCCTGGCAGAGATAGTGTCTCGGAGGAGTCGCCTATCCCCGCGGGATGTTGCACACTTCGGAGAGTGGGTTGAAGCATCTTCCACAACCAAAACAAGGTGCACATGGTGTGGCGAAAGGATGGAACAACATGGGGGGGGGGGGTAGTGTGACATAATTCCAGAGAACACGACTGTATAAGCAGCACGGTGCATGGGCGCGGTGGTTGTGTGCGGTGCGAGGGGCACGTGACAAAGGATCGGGGCACGGGCTCGTCGACAGATATCACAGAATTAAGCGTCTTACCGGGGCACGTGACGAGAAGATGGTGCACATATGATGAACATCCCAGAGTCGGCGCGCAAGCGAGGTCGTTGAGTCGGCGCACAAGCGAGGTCATTGAGTCGGCGCGTGGACATAGCGATCCAAATGTGCGCAGCCAGCCGAGGCAGGCTAGTCGGTATAGTCGGCCGACCGGGGCAGGCCGACCGGTGAAGCTGGTAGACCAAGGGAGGCCGGCCAGGGCAAGTCGGCCGAGGTAGCCAGACGGGATAGTAAAGGTCTAGGTGTGCATGGCCAGGATGGGATACCAATATACTTTATCACTTTCATTGATGAATTTTCTAGATATTGCTATGTTTATCTCATAAAAAATAAAAGTGATACTTTTTTTTAAATGAATTTCAATGTACTTTGGCACATTGTGGAATAAAGAGATACTTTATCGTCTTTCATTGATGATTTTTCTGGTTATAGTTATGCTTATCTCATAAAAAATAAAAAGTAATGCTTTTTTTAAATGCTTATTCTTTTATTGAGGAAGCAAAAAATCATTTTAATAAAAGGATACAAAGATTGAGAGTGACAGAGGTATGGATGCGCCTACTTAAGCCTTATGACATATATCCAATCTTTAAGGATAGTTCATGAAACTACCCCTCCTTTTTCGCCTACCTCTAATGGTTTGCCTGAAAGAAAAAATAGAATCTTGATCAATTTGATTAATTCCATGCTTAGTACCTCTTGTGCAACTAAGAATCTATTGGTGAACCTCTCTTAATTGCAAACTATACCTTTAATAGAACGCCTAGAAAGAAAATTCTCAAAATACCTTAGAGTTTAAGGAAGCCTAACCTTTGTGAGGATTTCTGACCCTGAAATTCCCAAGATGTGAATTCAAGCATCATGTTGTGTTTTTCTTAGCTATGCTCATAATAGTAAAGCCTATAGGTATCTTGATCTTGAGAACAATGTTGTGGTTGAGTCTACAGATGTTATCCTTCATGGAGAAAATTTTCCTTTCAAATCCAAACATCGTGGGGCTGAAGAAACCAAAGTTATACAATCATCACAACCTAGTCACAAGGCAAGCTATTCACAACGTTATAGCATTGAAGACCTATGAGGAGCAAACGTGTAAGGCTAGAATAAGACTTTGGCCATGACTACCTTGTGTATAATGTTGAGGCGAAGCCATATTACCCTAGTAGAAGCCGTATCCTTACTTGACTCTGACCTTTGGAGAGAGCCATAAATGATGAAATAGAGTCCGTAATGGCTAATAGAATATGGAAGTTAGTTGACTTGCTTCCAAGTTGTACACCCATAGGTTGTAAATGAATTCTAAGGAAAAAGCTTAAACCTGATGGTACAATTGACAAGTTTAAAGCAAGGTTGGTTGCAAAGGGTTTCAGACAAGGAAATGACATTGACTCTTTTGATACCTTTTCGCCTGTCATTAGAATATCATCCATTATGCTTTCAATCGCTATAGCAGCAATCCATATTTTAGAGATTCACAAAATCAATGTTAAACCTGAAGGTTATGTGCCACAAGGGCTTGAGAACTCAATTGTGTGAGTTGACTAAAACCCTATACCCAAACAATGCCATAAAAAATTGATCAATGTGTTCTAGCTAATGGTTTAAAGCAAACGAAAGTGATAAATGCATTTACCATAAATCTGAAAATGGTGAGCATGTTATTATTTTCTTGTATGCGGATGACCTTCTAACTTTTGGCACTAGGATGAAAATAATTAAGTTTACCAAACCTTTGTTGAAAAAGAATTTTGAATGAAAGATTTTGGTGAAGAAAATGTTATTTTAGGCATGAAGATTACTAGAACTCGTGATGACATATTTCTTGATCAAGCTCATTATGGGGAGAAACTTTTGAGGAAATTCAAATATTTTGATTTCAAAACTGCATGCACTCCTGTTGATCCTCAAATTCATTTATATCTTATTGAACTTGAACATTGGAACGCCATGTATCATATTATGAGTTCTCTTTAAAAAAACTATTATTGGGGTTTGATGTATCCAAGGCAACCGGCTGTTCTTGAAGGTTTTAGTGACGCAAATTAGTATTCTCTATCTGGAGATTCCATGTCAACAACATGCTATGTATTCACATAAGGTGGTATAGCTATGTATTGGAGATCCAAGAAGCAACAAATTATTGTCAAATCCACCATGGAAGCTGAACTTATTACTTTGGCTTTGGCAAGTGAAGAAGCAGGTTGGCTACGTCATTTATTGTTTGAGATGCCTATGTGGGAAAGACTAATCAATTGTGACAGCACCACATCAATTGCCATTGCAAAGAAAATACTATAAGGGCAAATTCAGATATGTGAGAAGAGAACACAGTACCATTAGATCTTACCTTAGCACAAGTGCGATCAATATTGATTACATGAGATTAGGTAATAATCTAGCTGATCCAATAACAAAATCTCTTGCTAGAGAAAGAAAGGGGCATACATCGAGGGGGATGGGACTTAAGTCTGAAATTGTTTAAGTTAGCTATAAGGATACAACTTCCTAGGGATTGGAGATCCCAAGAACTAGGTGAGGAGACCAACAAATTAGATAATGACTGGTTTTATACGTGTAAATTCTTGTCTTGTGACATAATGTCCCTCCCTATGGAGTATGTACATGTTTCTTGTAACGATACTCGAGGTTGAGATTATTTGTAATCTCTTAATGAGTTCCATAGCCTATATGGTTGGGATGTATCCGTTATGAGAGCATCGTTGATGTACTCACCTATATGAGTATCAAAGTGGGGCTGCTTCCTATGAGAATTGGACATATTCTCTAGAGGAAAGCTGGGATAAAACACATGATGATAATGTGCTGGCTTATGAAGCTTTTGAGTAGTGTCATAATGAGGAACCCAGGTCGGACTTCTTTTGAGGAAGTCCTTCGCTTCTTAATTGCGAATGTCTTATCAACCTAGAGTCACACTATTATGCGGTTTCCTTGATCAGATAATAGATTTAGAAAATGTGAAATGAAGTTCTATCCTTGAGTTAACTAACAGTGAATCGTCTTACGCTTGGCCGAAAGTACAACAAACTCTTTAGGATGCCTTGAGTCTCATGTGTGTGTTGTTCTTCTGCGTATCCTCTAGTAGCCATTTTTTCAAGGCTAAGTCCAATTTGGCTCTAATACAGAAAAATTAAGTGAAGGTTTCAAGGTAAAGTCGCTTTGACAATGCATGAGATTCTCACCTTTTCCCACAATCTATTATGTTGAATTCTTTAGTAAAATACGTAGGGGATTGTTTGAGTATCTTAACAAAAAAATGACATTTTCATACAAGAATGGCTTCTAACAAAAAAAAAACTCTTTAGGATGCCTTGAGTCTTATGTGTGTGTTGTTCTTCTGCGTATCCTCTAGTAGCCATTTTTTCAAGGCTAAGTCCAATTTGGCTCTAATACAGAAAAATTAAGTGAAGGTTTCAAGGTAAAGTCGCTTTGACAATGCATGAGATTCTCACATTTTCCCACAATCTATTATGTTGAATTCTTTACGTAGGGGATTGTTTGAGTATCTTAACAAAAAAATGACATTTTCATACAAGAATGGCTTCTAACAAAAAAATGACATTTTTTTAGACACTTTAGTCCCACATTTGTTGTGGGTGAAAAGATAAGTTTTTTCTATATACTTAAACTTTTGGAGAACACTTGCCCCATATTGGCCTTTCAAAAAGACTTTGAGGGATATAAGAGAACACTCATTGGCCTCTTAGTAATATGTGCTTAAGTTTTAGACTCGCAAGCAAAAAGGGGGAAGGACAAACAAGAATGCCTTATTTGGGAGCATTCTAGCCTCTCTAGAGACCTAAGATGCCTCTATTGCATGCTATTTATGTTATAAAATATATCTGTTGGGCTACCCATGTTAATTACACATTTTTTATTACCATTATTCTCACTAATTCCAGTTTTTATTACCAACAATCTTATTCCATGCTTCAATATTTTATTCTTAAATGAATTTTAAAATTAATCTTTTGTAACGATTTCCAATAGCTATTTTTGCATTTTACCTTAGGCCTCTACATCACCAATAAAAGGAGTCTTTTCCCACACTTTTTCTACACACCACCTCAAGCTTTCTCTCTTTATATTTCTCTTTCTGATGTTCTATATACTCAAACATGTGGACATTTTCGTAAGGTATCCGGAGTAACTCCTGATCTATTCATTTGTGCATAAATACGAGTAAAAAAAAATTTAGAGCTAGGTTGTTGTATCCTGGAAGAGACGCGACAAGAACCTTGTTGCACCCATAGTAATCCAAGGGGCGCGAATCGTCTTAAGAAAATGACCTATTTTTTTGCCTCAGCCAAATAATCTTTACTTTATATTTGGGAGTTGTTCTTGTATTGTTCTTGTATATTTCGAGCACTGACTTCCGCATTCTTCTGTGTGTTGGACTTCCCTGGTGGAGAAGGTGAAACTATTGAGCAAATGGCTGATTATGGTACTGCAGTAACAACTGAGTGGCAAAATGCGTGGTGTTGGCTTGGAACCTGAGATGTGAAGGAAAAGATTCCTTGCTATTTTTGCATAATGGTTTCAAGTTCTCTTCTTGTCATGTTTACCTTAATATTTAACTTTTAGCAAGCCATGAGTTTGTGAGACACATCTATTCGTGCATTAATCTTAGTGTTCTTTCATTGATATGAATTAATCAAGGCTGTCCTCGGCAAGGTTTGAGCACATTTAGGTTAGCCAATTTTCAAATTACAAGACAAGAATTCAGAGTCTTCACTACAAGAAAGGAGGTCTTTACCGACAGACGAAAATTCGTCGCTAAAAGCCTCATTTAGCGACGGAACCACCCGTCTTCTAAGACCTTTAGGTAAAAACTTTTACCAACGGACAGATCTATCGGTAAAAGTTTTTGCCGACGGCTTTTAGACGACGGTATTTGAGCGACGGAATATCCGCCGCTAATAGAATTTTCTAAATTTTGTATTTTTCGGTCAAAATTTTTAAATATTTTGGGAAAAATATTTAGCGACATTGTCTTTAGCAACGGTATTTTCCGTCGCTAAAAGTATTAAAAATATTAAAAAATACTTTTATCGACGGACTTTGAGCGACGACATAGTCCGTCGCTAAAAGTGAACCCTAATAATACCGAACTTTCCCCTTCATTTTTTGGCTTTTCTCTCTCCCTCCCCCCCTCTCTCTCTCTCTCTCTATATATATATATATCTCCTCTCTTTATCGCCGTCGTTCACTCTCCCCTCTTCTTCATCGCCGCCGTTCACTCTCCCCTCCTCTTAGAGGTGTCATTTGGGCCGGGCGGCCCGCGGGCCGGCCCGTTTTGGCCCGGGCTGGCCCAGCCCTGGTTAATGAACAGTAGAAGCCCGAAAAAGGGGGCCTGGGGCCTGGGCCTGGACCAGACCGAAAAATCCAGCAGAAATGGCCCGGCCCGGGTGGCCCGGTTCTGGCCCGGTTTGGCCCGGGCTTTTTGGCCCGGTTTTGGCCCTTTTTTGGCCCCACTTTTTTTTTGAAAATCTAGCTTTTCCCCCCCTTTCTTCCACCCCTTTTCCACAATTTCACTTTTACCCCCCCCCCAACAGCTATATAACGGCTAGTTTGGGGGGTATTTTAGTCTAACCAATATTTTTCACTCCTTTACACTTTTACCCTCCCCAACAACTATAAACGGATAGTTTGTAGGGGTATTTTGGTCTTTTGTGAAGATTCTAAAATCTATAAATTCACACCATTTCTCTCTAATTTTTCACACCAATCTTCTTACTCTCTTCTTACTCTCACAACAAGCTTTGCAACTATTTTCCTCTCCAATTACTACTCTTGCTAATTACTACTAATTAGTATTCTTGTTATTTACTAATTGCAAATTTCTCTCTACTCTTGCTAATTACTACACTAGTCTTGCTAAATTTTTTTTTAATTACTAACTCTCTAATATTTGTTACTCGTTCATTCTTTTAATTGTTATTTCTTATTACTATTCTTATACTTGTGTATTTAGTCACTCTTACAAAGTTTAGCGTGAAATATGGCTGGATTATTGAAGAAACTGAAGCGTGGATCGTCATCACGAAAATCATCATCATCATCGCAAGCACCACCACCAGCACAAGCGCCAGCGCCACGGCCAGCACAAACACCAGTCCAAGCACCAACACAACCATTCGTTCCTGGACGAATGAGTACAGGCTGTATGATAGATACCCAAGCCAATTGGGAGTTCAATCAAAACATTCCAGATTTTACATACACGCCTGATGAAGACCCCCCGCATTATAGTCAAGGACGCAGCTCGGTTGGCGAAGCTACTACTCCGTGGCCTAATCTCAACCCTACCTCCAGTCATGATGAAGAAGGGCCGAGCAATGCCTCCGGTAACGTTCCAGACGTCCAAAGGGGGAAAAAGAAAGCCGAGTGTTGGAATCATTTCGACGAAGTTACGGTGGACGGCATCCAAAAAGCTCGATGTAAGTACTGTCTTAAATTATTTTCGGCTGGTAGTGGTAATGGACATCTTAACAGGCATTACCCTCAGTGTGCACCTCGACAAGGCCACGTCGAACCTACCCAAACCCAGTTATCTTTTGACGGTAGGTTATTTGTCTATAATCAGCGAGAGCAAAGAGACGGTCTCGCTGAATTTGTTATTCACGATGAACAACCCTTTTCTTTTGCCGATAAT
Source organism: Escallonia rubra (assembly GCA_033065855.1). NCBI lineage: Eukaryota > Viridiplantae > Streptophyta > Magnoliopsida > Escalloniales > Escalloniaceae > Escallonia > Escallonia rubra. The sequence continues at coordinate 91,201 of JAVXUO010001645.1, read as the reverse complement.
CCAAGGCACTCTAGATATATGAACTCCTACGTTCAACCTTTGTACAAAAAGGTTCATAGAAACACAACGAGGTCCGATGCACTCCGACAGTACAAGGCTGCCAAAGCACGCCTTATCGATTATTTCGATAAATTTGACGGTAAAGTTAGTCTTACTTCTGATATTTGGCAATCTCCTTATACTTTTGTTAGTTATTCTTGTGTGACCGCTCATTGGATTGATGCAGATTGGGTTATGCACAAGAGAATCATCGCTTTCGAGCACTTCCCTTATCCGCACGATGGAATGAATATTGCTACTCTTATATTAAAAGCATGCACAACATTTAAAATTCTTAATAAGATTATGAGTGTTAGTTTTGATAATGCTTCTAACAATAAAGTTGCTGTTGCAGCTTTAAAGGAGACGCTTCAACCTGTATTTCAGGGTGAATTATTTCATGTTCGCTGTGTTTGCCACATTATTAATTTAATTGTTCAAGATGGTTTAGCTGCTGCAGGAGATATTCTTCAGAAAATGAGGGGTATGACAGCGTATGTCAATAGCTCGAGTCCGAGAACACAACAATTTAAAGCGTTGTGTGTTCAATATAATATGCCTCGTAGGAGAGCAGTTACAGATGTGGTCCACAGGTGGAACTCTACGTACCACATGCTTTTACACATTCTGGCATACCGAGAAGTCTATACGCATTTTCTACTAACCCAGTTCCCAGCCGGCTTGCCAACTCAAGAGGAATGGCAGATGGCCACATACCTAGCTGAATTTTTGGAGGTATTCTACACGTCTACCAATTTATTGTCTGGTACGTACTATCCTACCTCTCCTCTCGCTTTAATAGAAATTCTGAAGATGGCTACAATGCTAACAAAATGGAGATATATAGAACCATTTACGGATATAGTAAAAGTGATGGATGCAAAGTTCAATAAATATTGGCGTAAACTGCCTGCTATTTTTACTGTGGCTACTTGTTTAGATCCTAGGTTAAAGTTGCATGGTGTGAACGCCTCGATACAGGAGATATCGAAATTAATGTGCTACAAAGCAGATGACACAACCGCACTCACAGCGAAAGTGAGCGGGAGGTTTGAGGACTTGTTCAACCTCTATCGTAATTCTGCTGACATGCGCGGCCGAGCTACATCATCATCAACTGCTGAGAGGTATTATGCGCCATACCTTCAAGACTTTGAACATCTAGTAGCAAGACAACTACCAGGTGAAGGTACTTCTAATTCGGGAGGTTCTTATAATTTTTCCTCTTTTAATGAGATTGGTGTATATGCAAATACTGATCATTATTCTGATTTATCAAGGCAAGAATAGGTTAATTTTAACTTGTTAAATTTTTGGAAACAAAATCAAAACATGTATAAAACTTTATCCCAAATTGCACGGGATGTACTGCTAGTGCAAGCCTCCACGGTTGCTTCAGAGTCGGCATTTTCAGCAAGCGGGAGGGTTTTGGATGACAGGAGGAGTCGTCTTAACCCCGAGTCGCTCGAGCTATGTGTATGTTGGAAGGATTATCTTGATGCGAAATACCGCGAGCAAGATAAACCGATTGATGATAGGAAGAGCAGTGACTCGGATATTGAAGCACTTCCGGATGATTAGGTAATTTGTTTTTATTTTCCTCTTTTCATCCTTTTGGTTGACGCTGCAGATTTCTTGATCTTTGATTGCTGATATTTTGGATAGACATACATTATTATTTTGATTGTTAGAGTTTTAAGAATAATTTTTTTTCATATATATAAAATAAATTTTTACAAGCAAAAAATATATATTTTCGTATATATAAAAAAATAGGTAACTTCGCCTGTTTGTTTACAAGCAGCCGGTCCCAAGCCCGGATAAAAGGAGGAGGGCCTATGCACATTTATTATTTTTCTATGTAAATTGTTATGTGTTAAAATTGAATAACATGAGAAAGAAAAAAAAAAGGGCCTGGGCCCGGCCCAAGCCCGGCCCTAAATATTGGGCTTAGGGCCTGGGCCTGGACCAGGCCTAGAATTCACTGCGCCAGGCCCGGCCCGTTTTCACCCTCCCTTGGCCCGGCCCCGGCCCGGCCCGTTTGCAGGCCCGATGGGCTTGGGCTGGGCCGGCCCAAGCCCGGCCCTTTGACATCACTACCTCCTCTACCGCCGCCATTCCCTCCCCACATTCTGCCCTTGTCACATATGCCGTTGCCATGTCCTATGCCGTTCGCCGCTTTCATCTATCGCCTTCGCTCCCCCGTTACCCCTCTCCTCTGCTGCCGCCCCTCACCTCGGTGGCCCACCGCCTACCACTGCAGGCCCAGCCATCGCCCACTGCCACTACAGTCCCGGCGGTCGCCCACCACCCACCGCAGTGCCAGCTAATGGCCACTGCCCATCCTCGATCGGTATGTATTTAATTTGATTTGTTGTAGTGTAATTGAATCCTAATTTGGTATAATTGTATTTGATTTGTTATAATGTAATTGCATTTGATTTGTTATAATGTAATTGTATTTAATTTGTTGTAATGTAATTGTAACAATTAAACCCTAATTACCCCTAATTTGTTCCCAATTAACCCTCATTGAACCAAATTAACCCTAATTATCCCTAATCTAACTAATTAACAGTAATTAACCCCGAGTGACCCTAATTGAATGAATCAACCCCAATTAAACCTGATTAACCCTAATTGAACCAATTAACTGTAATTAACCCTGATTCAACCTAATTGAAGTAATTAGCCTTAATTAACCCCGATTTAGCCTAATTGAACCAATAAACCCTAATTATCCTTGATTAATCCTGATTGAACCAATTAAACTTAATTAGCCCCGATTAAACTTATTTGAACCAATTAACCTTAAGTAAACCCTAATTAGCCCGGATAAACCTTAATTAACCTAATAAAGCCTAATTAATCTAAGTACATCCAAATTACTCGAATTACATTCGAATTAACCTAATAAAGCCTATGTACATCCAAATTACTCGCGATCCCCCTCCACCCCCCACCTCCATCACGCCCCACTGACCCATTACCCCACCGACCATCGCCTGTAACCCGGGCAACCGGCCATCGCACCGCAGGCCGACCAACGGCCCACTGCATCCCCAGCAGCCCGCCACCCTACTGCCCCCCACTTGTACGTATTATTTTAATTAAATGTTAGATTTTTTAATTTTTCAGCAGAAATTATTTTTGTTACATGTTAGAATTATTCTGATTTTTTTTGTTGTGAAAGGTCCTTTATTCCATTAAATGCAAAACTTACATGTCTATGTTTATGTACATTCTACATAGTACACTAAACCTTTAATTAATCTATACTATCCATGTTTCATCAATCCCCCATGCCCTGCATAGTGCTATATTCTTGGTATTTGCTGTGACTTGTTGAATTATTCTGATTATAGTATATTAGAATTTTTTTTTTCAAGTTATTCTGATGTCGAAGTGTTCTTTGTGATTTTCAGAATTATTGTAAGGAACAAATTTGGCTACTACCTCGGTTGGAAGAATCTTCCTCTTACCCCCTTATATAGCGACAATCAATCGTCTCTAAATGTTTCTAGTGGCTTTTATTTAGTGACGCTAAAAAAGTGTTGCTAATAATTGTCGCTGAAAGTGTTAGAAGAAAAGTTACTAGAAATATTTAGCGACTATTAATTGTCACTATACACGGGGTTGGAGGAAGATTCCTACAACCCGGATAGGAGCCAAAGTTTGTTCTTATTGTAATATGAAGTTTTAGAAATTGATGCCTTAGCCCCTTTGATTGGTAGTGGGGAGTCACATGGAAATTGAATCCCTTCATGTGTATTTTGTCTTTGGATTATTCTGATTAGTTGATGGATTTAATTTATTTGGAGTAACTTCTGTTATTCCTTGGAGAATGGTAACAACTTTTCAGGGAATGATGGTCATTTCGCAGAAGAGAATCATGAAGCACGCCGTTTGCCACCGACGTGGAACAGACTGTACTTATCACACAATGCTGGCCAAGCCCCGAGGGGTAACCATAAAAAAATAATTTTGATTAACCCCGATTAACCCCTAACACATCCCTAAGTAACCCTAATTAACTATAATTAACCCTGATTCACCCTAATTAAACCTAGTTAACCCCGATCAACCGTACCCTAATTAATCCCGATTAACTGTAATTAACTCCGATTCACCCTAATTAAACCTAATTAACTATTATTAAACCTAAATAACCTTGATTAACCATAAGTAAACATAATTAATCCCGATTAACCCTAATTGCCCAGATTGACCCTTGATTAACCCCTAACACATGGTTACCTAGTTATAACCATAACTAAACTCTAATTAAACCCTATTAATATATTCCTAATTAACCCTAATTATCCTAAATACTATCTAACCCTAACTATATACTTAAACCTTGGACTCAATCACAGGTGGGACAATATCAACTCTGCGAATGAACTCAACGAATTCTAAAGTGCCTCGATCTTAATTAACCCTAATTAACACATTAACTCTAATTAACGTTAATTAGCTCTTACTTAAGCCCTTATTAACAATAAATAAGTCTAATTAAATCCAATTAACTCTAGTTAACCCTATTTAGGTCGAATTAGCCCTCATTAGCATTAACCCTATTTAGCTCAAATTAGCCCTAATTAAAACTGATTAACCCTAATTAACATTAATTAATCCTAATTTACTGTTAATTTAATCTCTAATTAGCCCTAATCACTCATGATTAACTTAATTAAATCCTGATTGTCCTGATAAATCGCAGACAAACCCTAATTATACCCAATTAGGGTAATTAACTATAATATGCTCTAATTTGGTTCAATTAGCCCGAATTAGCCCGGATTAATACATGAATAACACTAATTGAGTCTAGTTAAACGCAATTAACTATAATCAACCCTAAATAGCTCGAATTACCATAATTACCCCTAATTAACACATTAACTCGGCATGTTCACCTTAATTAGCTATTATCTATTTCGGTTCGATACAAAATCATTTGGTTATAGTGAACTTGAGCAGAGAAATTAAATCATAATTTCTAAATCCTTTAATATCTAACGATCCACCAAATCAGGATTCTCAAGTAAACCCGGTGCTTTTGGTTGGTAGGTTATGGACTCAAAAAATTTCCTTAGCGTGTTATGTTCAACCATCTCGTCTAAGATCTTATCTTCCTAGACTTCAGATAATATTTTTGGCTTGCAACTCTCCATGTCTGCAGAAGAGAAGACTTTCTGAGACAAAAGGTCTTTCTCAGCCTGTCGCAGACATTTCCTGCCCTCCATTGTTCCTGAGGTAATTAGATGGTAAACATACACAGTTTTCTTCTGACCAATCATGTATGCCCGACATATGGCTTGTCTTTCAACTGATGGGTTCCGACCAATATCAAGCAAAACAACTCTCGACGCCCCAACCAGGGTCGATTAGGGCTAATTCGAGCTAAATAGGGTTAATGCTAATGAGGGCTAATTCGAGCTAAATGAGGTTTGAAAGGCAAGCCATATATGCCGGGCATAAATTTGGTTGGGGCGTCGAGATTTGTGTTGTTTGATATTGGTTGCAATCTATCAGTTAAAAAGGCAAGCCATATGTCGGGCATACGGGATTGGTTTGAAGAAAACGTTGTATATTTATCATCTAATTATCTATGGAACAATGAAGGGCAGGAAATGTCTGCAACAGGCTGAGAAAGTCCTTTTGTCTCATAAAGTTTTTTTTCCTGCATACATGAAGAGTTGCGAGCCAAAAGTGTTATCTAAAGTCTCGGAAGATAAGATCTTAGACGAGATGGTTCAACATGACGAGCTAAGGGAAATTTTTGAGTCCATAACTTACCTACCAAAAGCACCGAATTTACTTGAGAATCTTGATTTGGTGGATCGTTAGATATTAAAGGATTTAAGAATGATGATTTAATTTCCCTGCTCAAGTTCACTATAACCAAATGATTTTGTACCGAACCTAAATAGATAATAGCTAATTAAGATGAACATGCCGAGTTAATGTGTTAATTAGGGGCAATTAGGGTAATTCGAACTATTTAGGATTGATTACAGTTAATTGAGTTTAATTAGACTCAATTAGCATTATTCAAGGACTAATTCGGGCTACTTAGGGCTAATTGAGCCTAATTAGAACATATTACAGTTAATTACCCTAATTGGGTTTAATTAGGATTTGTCTACGATTTATCAGGACAATCAGGGTTTAATTAGGTTAATCAACGGTGATTAGGGATAATTAGAGATTAAATTAACAGTAAATTCGGGCTAATTAGTGACTAGAGCTAATCAGTGGTAGTTAGGGCTAATCGGAGTTAGTTGAGTTTAATTAGGAATAATTACTGTAAACTAGAGTTCAATTAAGAATTAATTAGGGTTAATCAGTTTTAATTAGGCCGCGTACGTGGCCTCTCTGGTATGACTGTACGTGCCCTGATAGGAGCGTCCCCACCCCCCGTTGTATCTCCACAGATGTAGACACCGATCGTGGAGCGCTCGTCGTTACATGAGGACGAGGTCTGTCGCATTGTTGCGGAGGTTTATAGGATGATCACGGTGCATAATCAGGTACAACCACTATATACGTTTAGTGAACACTACATACGATTGCTATCGAGATTAATGCGTCCGTGCCTTTACATGTAGGGCACTGCTGCTCGACATGCCGAGCCGGATCCGGATCACAGTATTATCGGCCCGTGGACGAGGACGATCAGCAAGACCCATCAAATACGGGACTCGCCAAACCCTGATCAGCCCTTCCCCTCCTAGCTCTTTGTATCCCGCTCCTGTGCCTCCCCCCCCCTGTGACTTGTACTCCCTTCTTCTACTCTATTGTACTCCGCTCCCGTGCCCTCCTGAATTTTGTATACATTTTATTTTTGGATTGTGATTGTTGAGAATTTGTAATTACAGGTTTAGGTATTAAAAAATAATTTTTTTAAAAAAATTAGTTTGACTTTTAGCGACGGATTTTATTATGTCGCTAAAAGTCTTGCTACTATTAATGAATGACTTTTAGCGACGGGAATTCCGTCGCTAAAATTTTAAAAGACAAACGTTTATCGACGGAATTCATCAAAAAATTTTGGCGACAAAATGTTCCATTGCTAAATATTTTACGTAATAAATTATTTCAGAAAAAAGAAAATACGAAAAATAAAATTAGCGACGGAACATCCGTCACAAACTGCATTTGTACGTCTGTCGTTCAAGGTCGACTTTAGGCGATTGATTGAAAAATTTCGTCGCAAAACATTTGGCAACGGGGTTGTAGGCAACATACTTTTAGCGACGGGGCGTCCGTCGCTAAAAGTCTTTGCCGACGGATATTGGATGTTTAGCGACGGAATTATCCGTCGCTAAAAGTTCTTTTTCTTGTAGTGCTTGCATATTGATCAGTCTTTTGATCCCTAGAATCGACTTAATTTCTCTCCCTTAATTCAGGAACTTCTCCCTAATTGCTTTGAACTACTTTTTTAGCACGATTTGTTAGGTTGGTTTCAACACATTATCTTGCTCTATCCATATTTTCTTTTGGGTTTACATCGCTGTTGTGTTTGAGAGGGAACAACAATGACCATGCCAGGGAGAATGGACTTGTAGAATGTGCACTTCGGTGTGAAGTGGTTAGCTAGGTAAAGTCGACTTACTTCGGAAGACTGAGTAATCCTTTTAGAACCATTTGGAACCCTGAAAAACATTCACTTCCAAATTGCTAAATTTTCCATGAAGTAGGCAATTCGTATCATTAACGTTTCAACTTGGGCTCGCAACATTCTAGCTTATTGTGTTTCAAAAATTTCATTGTTGGGTAGCAAATTTTTTATTCGCCTCTAGCAGCAATATATGTGGTGTCAGACAGACTGCAACGAGCAACGCCAACTTGAGAGCTCGTTCGTCTTATAACTAATGGACCATTACAAAGTAACTTGGAGTTTGAACTACCCTGAACGTAAATGTGACCAAATCCAAAAAACAATTTGAGGAATGTTACACTTCCCAACATTCACCTAAATTTTGATCTCCGTGAGTCAAAATTTGGATGGAAACTTGACAAGAATAGCAACATAAAAATATAAGGTTACCTTTTACATGATTGCTTAGTTCAAATTTCAAAAGAAAAATCCAAGGTAAAAAATGATATATAAAAAAAAGAATAGAAAGGCACCGGGGGGGGGGAAGCATCCAAAGGTGTATTTAAAATCCATAAACCACCTAAAATTTTTGCTACCTCTTTCATTCTCTGTGCAACGGAGGTATATGGATACCATAGCTTCAGATTAATCATCAAAGCACCGCAATCTTCTAAAAGTAATGTGAATGAGTCATTGCGAGTCAACATGTTTCGCCTAAACATTATCTATACATTATAGAAAAGCATAAAAGGGTTAAATGACTAATCTTTTTTTCTTAAATTGCCCCTTTTAAGTAGAAGTCTATTTTTCATCATTAGATACCCTTTTTGGATTAGAGTTGCATTCAAAAAAAATAAAAATTAAGGGTGTTTTTGGCTTCTCAGAGAATATCAAGCATCTTCCCTTAATACCCTTATTGGAATATATGTTTTTTTTCTAGAGTTAAGGGTTCTTTTGACTTTTACTCAAACTGGAAAAAGAAGAAAAAAACCTTGTGAGAACTCTATCAAATTTCCCTTGAACTCATGCATGGCCTCTAACAATCGTTACCGAAGTATACCTATTAAAACTTACTTCTATTCACATTAAAACTACATATGACGTTAGAGCTGTTACATCTTCTCCATCAAATATTATTAAAGAAACAACTTGCAGGGAGTTACGTGTAACATGTTTTGCTACAGAAGGAGAAAAGTAATATTGTACACTAAATCGGAGAAAATATTTTGTCAGAACTCAATCCTTTTAAATTTTGTATATCAGCATACGTTACATATTTGATTTATTGTGCATGTATATATATTGCAATACAAATGTAATAGTAGATTGAAGCTATTGTAAAACTGTATATTATCTTGAGTTTCTTGATGCTCCATCTTAACAAAACCTTGAACAGTTTTCGGCGCTTGTATAATACAATAATATCAAACCACATCAATAAAGGAAAAAGTTGATAACGAAGTTAACTTTATGGTATGCCTGTAAATACTTTAGACAAGGTGACTTAAGAACAGTGAGGATCAAATAAATTTATACACAACGCATCCAGCTGTTCCATCATTTGACCAAAATATCATCCCGCAAATACTAAATTCCCAGTTTTTAACAGACAAAATTGGATTCGTTTAGTGTCTCAAACAGCCAAAGCCCCATCGTATTCATCTGCTTTGAACTTAAAAATAGTTATACCTCATAAACTTTTGTTCCAAATCCAATTAAAAATTAAGCATAAAAGGGGCAAGAGGCACGCACATATTGATTCTTTCATTTAATATCTACTATTTTCAATTATCCTCTTGACAACCTACACATATATACATAGAATTATGCTTATAACATGGGTTACATTACGTGTTTTGACACCCAAACAACATAAGAAGAAAATTGTACTTTCCCCATGAGGTTGAATAGTTTGCTTGGGAAGTGCTTGTAGTAGCTGCAATCATAAATTTTCGAATGGTATAGAGCAAAATTGTGAATAGCGTGATGATTTTTGGCATATTTCCTTAAACTACTATCAAGAAACTAAAGAAAACGGAGGTGTTGTTGAACTAATCACCAGTTAGTTTACAATCTATGAATCCTGCGATCATACTCATGGATATCTAATCATAAATTTATGTATTTAGTTTTGGACCGCTATTACAAGGATGCATGTTTGGAACAATAGTATATTGTATTCTTATTGCTTTTAAAGTGTTAGTATTGCTCTTGGACTTAAGTTGTAATGTTGCAGTCTTGATGATCTTTAAGCTGTAGTACTTCATTGATTCTTTTCCCATTTTCTTTGCGATGAATTGTTTGAGATACGTATTAAGAAATAGGCAAGGTGGCAATAATTGTAGCTTAGAAGCTAATACGCAATTCCTTCGTCTGTTAGAATTAGGACATAAAAAATCCTAGAGTATGGCTTGCATACTAATGTTGGCTCTACCATATGACTTTACCCTTTAAATTTGTCAACAACTTATTTCTTGTGTATCTGAAGCAGCGATAGATTTACAGTTCACGTTAGATTGAACTTAGTGCTTAACGCTGAACCAACATCTATTCGCTCGAAAGTACTAATGAGATAAGGTCAATAAAGAAAGCAAGCACAAATTATGATATCATAGCTTGGATCGTATAATGCTTGATCTAGCATGAATGAAGCTTTAAACTTTCACTACACACCTTACATCTCAATCAAATAATACGTGTCTTGGGTAATATTATCTCGCTCCACAAGGAGTTATGATACACTCGAAAAATAAACCTCTTAGTTGTATTTGAGTTTAACGAGAGGGACGGAGGATCATGTGTCAAAAAAACCACCAAACAAGTTTTCATTGATCGATTTTTCATGTGAAGAACTTGGATAGGGTTTAGCCATAGGCTTACGAAACTTAAACAAATGAAACCGGTCTATATATAAGAATACACCTAAACACTATACATAAGCCACCTAAAACATTTGATTGGAATAACCACAACGATAATACTTTGATCATGTAATCTATCGCCTTTTTGTTGTATCTGCGCTGAACACCAAACACAAAGACGTGCATCAAACATGTAGTCTAAATGATTATTGTTCTTTGTATGTTCCATTATTATGTGTGATAGTATTAGCTAAAACCGAATCAGTAAATACAACAACTTATTTGAGCTCGAATAGTCTTGCACTAAATATCTAAGAGTAACTGAGAAGCTTAAGTTAGGAAAATCAATTATGTAGATTTTGCTTGCTTAATAAGTAGAGCACCACAGTAATAAACTGGTAGTCTTTTGGTACTTGTGAGACAATGTCAACTTGTGATCTGACAAGCAAATTAAATAAATATACTTATTTATCCTCAATGTGTTTGTTACTTTGCAGGGCCTTGCCATCAGCAAGGTTGTTTTAACGCCAATTATGACTGGAGGTAACGCAGAGTTGTTTAATTTTATATATTTTTTCTCCACTGAGCGCTTTTCTTGTTTTTAAATATTAATGTTTGTGCTCTTAAATATTTATTTAGTGCCACAGAGTTTCTAAAAAGAAGAATGGTTCGATGCAAAGCTTTTGAAATCTAGTGCTTGCATATTCATGTGAAAGATTGGAATAGTTTATTTTTCTCCTGGTTATAATAATATCAGTCAAACATGATACATAGTTTCACTATGTGTTTATCATTTTATACCTCGCTATAAAGTAGACGTATTATTTTAACTTTTGCTACTAATTCATCTACAACCAACTTTCTAAAGGTATGTGTCTGAATTATCTACTTCACTTGGTTGATTAATAACTTTTTCACCTCAACGGATACTTGCTTGTGGCTTTTTTTCATCTTATCATGTAGCTACAGTTTTCTCGGATATAAATGGATAGATTGTAATTTGTAAGAGGTAAGGTAGCTTAGTAGAACATATATACTCACACATGATAAATAGCGCAAGGCTCTGGTAATATTCCAAAAAAGAAGAGTTACAATGTAAATGATGAACAAAAGCAACGTTATAACGAAGCAAAGAAGAGCAAGAAGATAATAGAAAACAATGCAATCAAAGGAGGAAAAAATACTGGTGAATCTACTTCTTCATGCAACAAAATAAGAAGAAGAGGGGAGTGGTGATCCTTTACCCTTATGCCATACCTCCATAAATGGGAGCATACCTGCTCGTGCATCAAAAGCGATACGTGCATCAAACCTGATACGTGCATCAAAACCTATTATTTGGGATGAAGCACAACTGTCAAGACGCTTTGCAATTGAAAGAGTTGAAAGAACTTTGAAAGATATCATAGAGAATGAAGAAAACTTTGGCGAAAAACTATCTGTCCTGGAAGAGATTTTTGCCAAGTGTTACCCGGTAGTATATCAAATATAACTATCGAAAAAATATTTGTTTCAAAGAGCACAAGATATGAGGAAAACATTGAATGCACAAATGGCGATAAGTTGAATGCCAAACACAGTTTAGGTTAGTATACTAAATATAAATATCTAAAAGATGCGCCACCAAACATCATAACACCATTTTTATAATTACATGAAGGTACAACGTTGGGCTCGAGGTGGCTGATGACTTACATAGGGAGGTGGCTGATGACTTACATAGGGCTACAATTAATCATCTTATTTGATGAAGTAGTGATAATCTTGGGGTACAATTCGTGTTGGATAACCCGTGGACAACTCGTGCCAGCCCGTATGACTATGGGCGTGGACATACTATATAGAGGCCATAGTGGATGTTGACACAAAATTTGAGCCAGTAAAAATATGGGCAAGGTTTCTAAAAGTCTGTCCAACCGAAGAGAAACACAGCCCGTCCAACTTTTATAAAATGTAAAGTATATAAAAGCTTAATGTGTACAAGATATGTGTGTTTTTTCAATTTTAGTCATTAAAATCCTCCAACCATATGGATTTGAAAACTTTTTTTTGTCTGCTTTGTTTGTTAATATAGGATATATTCTTATCTTTTTCTATTATTTTGTCCTAAAACTTTGTTCCGATGCTTATATTTAAACTCATGTTGAGACTTTACAATATTTTCTTCATTATCATAACTAATTAGTAGATTTGGATGGTAATCGATATGCTTAGAAAGTAAGTAAACAAAAACTTATGGCTAATTAGTAGACTAAGATAGTAATTGATATGCCTTAAAATTAAGTAAACGAAAACTATTCCAGAACCGCCCGTGCCACCAAAGTTTTCATCGGCTGGGCATGGACATAAATTATTCGGCTCGTAGATAGGCTAAGTGGGGCATGAACACGAGTTTTTGAAGCTGGGCTAGCCATGGCCTAGTCATTGGGCCTGTTCAGCCCGCTCAAGTTACAGCCTTAGCCATAACAGTGACCGGTTGCAGTGTTGAAGAATACATAGATTGCGTACGAAATAATATGACAAATTTCTAACCTTTGTCAAGATATTTATATAGATTACGCACTTCATCCCGACTTCATCCTTAAATTGGTAAGGAAGAATTCACACATTATAGATAGATGGTTGGGTGCAAAGTGCAATTTTCTAATAGAACTGCAGAAAATCTTCAAAAGTGACGAAGACAAGATATCAATTATTGCAGAGGCAATAAAAGCAGCTGCAAAGAACGAGAGCATAGAAGTTGTTGCAACCAAAAAAAGCCTATACTAATCAATGATGACGAGACTCTCATTTTTTTTTAGAAAACATAAAATGTCAAAACGCAGAAAGTTAAGATCATGGTAAAAAAATATCTCGAGAAACGGGATAAAGATCGTGAAGGATTAAGACACTGAAAAGTTCTTTTATTGAGCATAATTACTTGAAATAATTTCATCATGACTTTTATTAGTTTTATTGTACTTTGTTACAATAAGTGTTACTTTATAAGAAAAAAAAGAAATTTAGATGATTTAATGATCATATTTTACAATTATACTGTTTAAATGTCCTTTGATAAAGAGTTTTAAAGTAGGTCACCTTCTGTTTGAAATCACTTCCATTTTTTATTTTCTGTTTCAAAAAAAAAAAAAATTCAAAGCCAGTTTAGTTTTTATTTTTTACAAAAACAAATAGGTGTTTGATTACCCAATTTTTATTTTGAGTTTTTTCTTGGTGGTTGTTGCGATGGCGGTAATGGGGTGTGGTCGGTGGCTGTGGTTGGTGGGGGTGGGAGGGTGGTGGTCTCAAAACAAAAACAAAAACTCAAAACTTCAAAATTGGAGTTTTAAAAAACAGTCATGTTTTAAAAAAAAATCAAAACTTAAAGGAAAAAAAAACAAAAATTATATGTCAAACGCATTTTTTCCTCCAATTTATAAAACTGAAAAAAAATACTGAAAACCATTTGGTTTTAAATGGTTTTCAAACAAGACCCAGGTAAAATTGAAATACACCGAGTTAGAGGAATCCGGGTTTGCGGGTTGCCGCCGAAGAAACCCACAACAGAAAGAAACTAACCGTTCCAATTTCGGGAAGCTTACAGTGCGAGTGCAATGCGTATGAACGAGACACCCCTTCATTGAGGCATTTTGACAAACAGTTGGTAACATGCATTTCCATCCATGATTTTGCAACTCTCTCTCTGTCTCTCTGGTCCATAGCTTACCATGGCGAACCAAATCACTAAATCTCTAACTCCTTTGACCAAATCAAACGCATGTACACTCACAAATGGTAATCTCGACTGCATACTCACCCACTTATCTCCGTCATTACAGCGCCGATCAATGACAACAAGCAAACGTGTCCAGGACCGAAGCCTGAACAAGCGAATCCACGACCTGGAGATCGCAACCGAAAAGTGGAAAAACATCTCAAAAACCCTCTTCATAATGGAAACCCTGAAGCAAGAGCCCGAGCAAATCATACCCATCAGGTCACTCGACCAGTACCGCCGCCAAATCAGCCTGCCTAAGCCCCACAAGATCTCCGACTTCATCCGCAAATCCCCCAAACTGTTCGAGCTATATAAGGACCACAGGGGCACGGTGTGGTGCGGCTTGACGAGAAAAGCGGAAGATTTAGTCAAGGAGGAGGAGAGAATCATCGAGCAAAACAGTGAAAAGGCGGCTGAATACGTTACCAGGATGTTAATGATGTCGATTGACAAGCGTTTGGCGTTGGATAAGATCGTACATTTTAGGAGGGATTTGGGGTTGCCAATAGATTTTAGGGCGAATTGGGTTCACAAGTATCCTGAAAAGTTCAATGTGGTGAAGAATGTGGATGATAGTGAGTACTTGGAGCTTGTTAAATGGGAGCCATATCTGGCTGTAACGGAACTGGAGAAGACAGTAATGGGTGTTTCTGGGTCCGCTGATCACGTTCCCGGGTTGCTCTCGCTTCCTTTCCCGCTGAAATTCCCCGCGAATTACAAGAAAGTGTACAGGTATAGCGGGGCGATTGATCATTTCCAGAAGAGGGCTTATTTGTCTCCGTATGCAGATGCGAGGGAGCTGAAAGCGGGGTCGAAAGAGTTTGATAAGAGGGCGGTCGCGGTGATGCATGAGATGCTAAGTTTTATGAGTGAGAAGAGACTGGTGACTGATCACCTCACACATTTTCGAAGAGAATTCGTTATGCCTCAGAAGCTGATGAGGCTGCTTTTGAAGCATTTTGGGATCTTTTATGTTTCCGAGAGGGGGAAGAGGTTTAGTGTGTTTTTGACCGAGGCTTACGAGGGTACAGAGTTGATTGACAAGTGCCCGTTAGTGGTTTGGAGGGAGAAAGTTCAGAGCCTTGTTGGTTACAGAGGAAAGAAGAAGAGAATGGAGACTTTTGATGATAACTCAGACATGGAGGAGCAGGGCTTGTTTGAGTGTGATTCGGAGGATGACTGTCTAACCATTGAACCTCAGCAGGAGGAGACATTAACTGCTATCGACGCTTCACTTTCGGGGAACTCTGACATGGAGATTGGAGAGGTTTTCGGTGCATACAGCGATTACGAAACATCACGATGTCATAAATCTTTCGGCAAATAACGTCATATTTTTTGCCTATTAGAGCTTGCGCTGAGCATCTTGAATCTCGTAGAAATGTGAAGTATTTGCGTCTGTTAACGCCTAATCGTGAATTATTAACTGTGTATCAAATCTCCAAACTTTTTAATCCACATTCTTCTGAATGTAAAGGTGGATGACAACGTAGTCCGACGTAGTAGAAGACTAACGCCTACATGGTTATTGTATTAAGTACCTTAGCATTTGCAAAGTCCATTTAAACATCTTTTAACTTGTTTGGGGACAACTTACATGCCCTAAGATTTGCTAGAGAGAAATTACATCTAGTGCTCACTACAGCTCGGATAGATTCCTTGCTTCAGATTTAATGCGCATATTATATGTAGAAATTGGAGCAGTGATAATATGAATCAGCAATGCTGATTCAGCATATTGTAAATTTGATTATAAGAAAAAGCTTCAAACTAGTCTTCAAACACCCTTCTAGTTGCAAGGGCTTTCAAGCCTTGATTTCTCATCCCTTCATACGTTACAACCTTCAGGGAGATTAATGCATTGCTAGGTGCTTTAACAAACTTCCTCTAGATAAGAGAGTACGCGCCCCTAAAGGTTTGCAGCTAATGACAGACTTGTTATTACAAGCTAAAAATCCCAAAAGAAGAGAGAAAAATAATCAATTAGAGACTCTGTTTTGGACAAGGATTTGCAAATAGCAACTAGATCATTGTAATTCTTGTGAAAACATGGAGGCAATTGCATGTAATATTGTTGGTGCCCTTAACAAATACACACCGATCAGAAGTTACAAAAGGATTTTCTGTTTCTCTGATAATAAACTTGGGGTCAAATGGCATTCAGATCATCCAGCAATTTCCTGCAAAGCACACTAACTTTCTCGGCTACATGGAGTTCTGCTTCTATGTTGTTCTTCAGACGTTCGAGCTGCTCAACTGCACCCAACATCTTGCCATCGTCTCTCGCATCTTGTTCTTCACAAGACGATACAACCCCATGTTTAAGCCTGCAACTGGAATCACAATGCTGCCAAGCAAAGAAAAATGTTGATTTCACATCTGCAGTATCCTTCTTAATGTGCATTCAACCCTTGTGCATGTACAATTGCCGAGCTGACTACCTTACATACCATTCTACCCTACCATTCCTACCAAAAAGAAAGGAAAAAATAATGCAGAAACTGTGTAATTTCACTTGGAGCCAAGATCACGTACCAGGGGACACGCAAAGTAAATTTGTTTTAAACCGCTGCTTGATTCAGGTGACTGGTGCATGTAACTATCTACAATATTTTCTCTCTCAGAAGATCCCCCACCACTTGACAAGTTTAATGTCTTTTCCATAGTAACGATCCTCATCGGCATTACTCCGGAGTCCTCACCCAATTGAGGTAATACTTGTTCATTTCTGGATAGTACTGTAACGAATGAAGTCAAAGGGTTACTATCTAGTTCATCAGCATAAGGAGCCATTGAAGATGCTTCACATTCCTTCAAAGCATCTTGAGCCACCCCAACATTATTACAACCAACCCCCTCACATGAAGCAGCTTCTCGACTTTCTGTTGAGCTTTCTAGAGTCGCCTCATCAACATGATCCACTTCTTCTGATAGAGCACTTTCCTTCAATTGAACTTCTCCTTCCCCCAAAGCCTGTTCTTCAGCAAGTATAGGGGCCACTATTTTGGACGAAAATTGTACAGTTTTCTTCAAACCTGACACAACATCAGACTGGGGGTTTGAAGTTAACGCGTCAATTGATTGCAGTGCTTCACCCTGATTGTCCTCTGCACCAAAAGTAACATTAGCGTCAGCCACAAGATTATTACTGCAAACTACCACTTCTGACAATCCCTCAACTGGCTCAGCCAGACCTTCATCAGTGACATTTTCAATGCCTGAAGTATTTTCTGCATGAGCTGAAGAAATCGGGACATGAAGCAATCAGCAATACAACCATCAAGTTAAGCCAAGACCAATACAATTATTGAGCAAAGAATGAAGAGCAACACTGCATAACATCCTACTCTTGCCAGATGGAATAGGTGGTGGTCCTTGTAGTAACCTAATGTATTTAATACAAAAGGTATTATTCTGTGAAAATAGAAACTTACTAGCTACAGCTTTTTTGCTTTCTTTTTAGTCACATGACAAACAAGCCACTGGTAGTTTATTGCTAAAAAAAAATTACTGAGTACTCAGCACAAAATCTTCAAATTCTGAGAATAAGAAACATGATAACAGCTTGATGGTTCGTTGCATAGTTTTGGTTGGCTTCGAGTTCATC
The DNA here is from genome assembly GCA_033065855.1 of Escallonia rubra. Classification (NCBI taxonomy): domain Eukaryota; kingdom Viridiplantae; phylum Streptophyta; class Magnoliopsida; order Escalloniales; family Escalloniaceae; genus Escallonia; species Escallonia rubra. Next base: position 73,331 of record JAVXUO010001645.1, on the reverse strand, counting down.
AACTTAACTTCACCTTCCCCCATAGCATGTTCTACAGAAACTATGTTATGATCGCTAAGGGCCACCACTTCAGTCGAAAAGCCTACAGTTTCCTTGAAATTTGACACGTCGTCAGATTTTGGGTATGAAGTTAACTCATCAATTGATTGCACAACTTTACCCTGATTTTTCTCTGCACCAAATGAACCTCAGCCTTGGCTACTAAATTATTGCTACAAACTACCTCTTCTAATAAAGCCATCAAGTTAATTGACGAACAATACGCACGACGATAGAGTAAAGAACAACACCGCACAACGTCCTATTCTCCCTTGATGCATTAGGTAATTGAACTATAAGAACAAAATCAATGAGTATTCCGAACAAAATCTTTAAATTTTGACAGTACAAAACATGATATTACCTTGCTGGTTGGTTGCATGGTTTTGGTTGGCTTCAAGTTCCTTCTTCCTCTTAGCAGCTCTTCTCTTCTTTGATCCTGAAGGCATGATCCCTTCGGCCAAAAGGGAAGATACGCATGGGTGCTATTTATAACTGGAGTGTGAGGGTCTTTTGGGATTCCGACGTTTATTATACAGAAGTTCCCATGAAGAATATCGTGGGGAATCGGAAAGGGCAGGACACATGAAATGTTCAGCAAGTCCGCCATAAATACAGGTCAAGTTTTTTGAATTGAATATCAACAGACTCTTTCTTTGTAAGTACGTATCTCTCTCCTACATTTATTCATCTTTTAAGTAATAACAAGCAGGGCCAATATACTTGTAACGTGAAACTGGTGAGTAGACAAACTTTTTTTTTTTTGGTAAACGGACGAATATATTCCAAACACAAACAGAGAACCCAAAATACAAAGAAACAAACTTTGTTCCTACACTTCTTCCAAGTTAGACAAAAGATTGGATGAAGGAGGAACAAAGTCAAAAAAATTACAATGGAAAGCACTTGAAGCTAAATGATGAGCACTAGAATTAGCACTCCTAGGAATTTGGCTTAGAGACCAGCAGTTCACTCGCAAGAGCAGAGCTTTGGCTTCCTCCAAAATTGGTTTGGTTCTCCAATTTTCATTCAAGTTGGAGCCTCTCAGAGAATTTATAACCACCTCTGCATCACCTTCAAAGATAACATACTCCTTTTTACGTAGAACTGCAACCTGAATGGCAAGGAGAGCTGCGCTAGCCTCCGCCACTTCGGAGATACCTGAAGAGAGTAATTCAGTGTGACCAAATTCACACACACCCAGATGGTTTCGGCAAACAATGGCAGCACAAGATTGAGCACCTCGAGTGGCCGCATCAAAGTTAATCTTAGACCATCCCATCGGCGGTACCCTCCAAGTAGTAGTGACAATATCTGGCCTGATGGGTTTCACCAGCACTCTCCAGGATTCCAGAGCCATAGTATTAATTTTCCTAGCAAGGGACAGGGGTTCGAAAGGACACTTATCGTGAATGAGCTTGTTTCTAGTAAACCAAACAAGTTCCATGAGCAGGGGCGGACGCACCTTGGGGCAAGGGGGGGCTGAAGCCCCTCCTGGCTTCAGGGGAAAAAAAAATTTATTTTGGGAATCGCACTGACGCCGTTCCCGAGATCCCGTTCCCCGAGGCCCAATCCCCAATACCCCGTTCCCCGAGAGACCCACAATCGACTCTCTCTCTCACGGACTCTCTCCTTCACGGCTTCACCGGCGACCCTCTCCTTCACGGCTTCACTCCCGCGACGCCCTTGAAGAACCAGATCTGAGTCTGAGATCTCCTGATCTTGACCGCTGACGACCTCCCGCAGACCTGCAGTCCCGCGCGTCCCACGCCGACGCCGACGCCGGCTGCTGCGGTGCTGCTGCCTGCCTCTCTTCTTGTCGTTTTGGAGCTTTGGTACATTCTCTTCCAGTCTTCCTTTTTTAGTTTCTCTTATCTTTCAAAGTTATAGATGAGCCGGGGTAGGAACCTTCTCTGCAAGAGCTGGTTTTTGTTGAAAACCCAGCTCTGATGGGGTCTTTGAGCGGCAATATGAGTAATATAACGAGTTTGAGGAGGGAAAATCACTGAATGCCTGCAAACATCTTCTCTCCAAGCTTCTATGCTCTGCAAAACTTTGAATTGAGAGTCTCTTTGTCGCTTGGAGTGTGCTGCTGCTGCTGTACTTTTTTCTGTGTCTTAATGGGGCTTTATAGTTCCCAAGTTCCAACAGAGAAGGGGGTGGGTTGGGGAGTGGGGGGGGGGGGGTAGTTGTTTTCCCTCCCAGTCCCAAGAAAGGAAAAGAAGATCAAATCTTGTGGGTGTATCTCCATAATGTGTTAGAAAGGACACTGATCTTAATAGCAGTCTTTGTGTTGGCTAAACCCAAGCACACACCAATCTAATCTGTGTTTTTAATATTATTTTTTAAAAAAAGGGTTAATTACTCACGGCACCCCTGAGGTTTACCCTAAATTACACACGGACCCCCATATCTTTTAAAAATTACACTCCGCTCCCCCCAGGTTTGTACCCGCATTTCACGGAGCCCCAAAAAATTGACGGGGACCCTAACTCCGTCTAAAAATTCTCTTTTTGGATTTTTCATCCCCAAACTGCCCTCACTTCTTCTTATTTTTGTCTAAAGACTCCTGGACTTCTTCTTCTTCTTTTTGTCTCCGGTGGCGGCGGAGCCGGCCTCCTTGGCCTTGGGCTTCTTCTCGACGGGGGCCTTCTCGGCTACGGTGGGCTTCTTCTCCTCTGCCGGTTTCTTTTTCGGCGATGGGCGTCGCCTACAGTGTACACCACGACACAACAGCGGCGACCACCGCGCCACAGCCACCATCGTGCGGGATTCATCTTCAACACCATCTTTGGTGCCATCTTGTGGTCAACCAGCCCTCATTCTCGGCGGAGCCGGCCTCCTTGGCCTTGGGCTTCTTCTCGGCGGGGGCTTTCTCGGCGACGGTGGGCTTCTTCTACTCTGCCAATTTCTTCTCCGGCGATGGACTCTGGCGTCGCCTACAGTGTACACCACGACACAACAGCGGCGACCACCGTCGCCGTACAGGTCCTCTCCTCACTTGCCTCCTTCACAAACCCGGCCTCCAAATCGGACTTCTCCAGCGTAAACGACATGTTCATCAATGACCTCACAGACTTCTCGACTAGGCACCGATAAAATCCGTTTGTGTGGTGTGCTTGGAGATGGATGAAGGTTTGGTGGTGCCAGATCTGTTGGTGACATTGTGGCAGAGGTAGGTAATAGTGTGGTGGTGCCAGATCTGTTGACAACAGTTTAATAGAGGTTGGTTGCGATGGTGGTGGGTGGTTAGGCGTTGAGTGTTCAGTGCTTGGTTTGTGTTATTTAGGATCACCGTGGCAGTGGTTGTGTTTGTCTTACAGTGGTGATTGGGGGTGGGATGGTGTTTGGAGATGGGAATGACAATGGACGTCGGTGGCAGAAGAAGGGAGGAGGCGATGGCCGATTTCGGCCAGTGTAGCCAAGAGTGAAGAGCTAGACAGTCCGTCCAAAATCCAAGACGATACTGTGCAGTTAATATATGAGGGTAAAAATGTCTTTTTGCGTCTCACCGTTAACACCGTCGAAGAAATGGAGCGAAGTGTAATTTTCAAAAGATATGAGGGTCCGTGTGTAATTTAGGGTAAACCTCAGGGGTGCCGTGAGTAATTAACCCTAAAAAAAATTGGTATCGGACATATAATTTTTGCCCCCCTTAAAAAATATTCCTGGTTCCGCCCCTGTCCATGAGAGAAGCTGCGAAAATAGTATATTTGCACTGAAACTCCTTAACGGAATGGGGGGGTTTGAGAATGAGGCTTATCCAGGAGGTGGGATCCTCACTTGAAGAAGGAGGACGACACCCAAAAATGGACATTGACCAAAGAAGCCGAGAAAAGCTGCAATCAAAGAAGAGGTGATAGGAAGTTTCAGGCATACAATTGCAGAAAGAACAACTCGGATCAAGACTGGGATTTTGGTAAGCCAAAGTTTGCTTGAAGGGGAGAATATTCCAAGCGATTCTCCATAACATGATCTTGTGCCTCGCCAGAATTTTTGCGTTCCACAGATTTCTCCAGAAGTTGGAAGTAGACAAACTTTGATCGCGGGTGGAGAACATCACATCAGGATGGTTACATGGATCATGGAATAAACCCACATTTGGATGGTCCTGGACCATATACTAGGACGGTCGGTGTTATTATACTAAAAAACTGTAGCCCCTCTTGTCTCGGTTCTGTCGCATGAAGCTCTTTAAATTCGACGAGCTTGAATGGCTTGGACAAGGGGTATGCGAGTTCTCTCACAAGCCCTACGAAGGCAACAAAAATTTAAAAGGGTCGCTAAATTCCAAAGGGTGGTGGAGTAGCAAATAGTTTTAAAGAATAACCTTAAGGTTTCGAGTTCGAATACCATACCCACGGATCATATGTGCTCATCGTTTTAGCCAAAAGAAGAGTCACGGCCTGAATTATAATTCTGACTATTTTAAAATAAAAAAAGAGGTCGCTCATCGTTTTAAGCCGAGAAAGAAGAGCCAAGGCCTAAACTTACCGAGCAGGATACCACATGCCCTTTGTTGTTAGCTCTGTCAATGGGTTATAAGACCCCCCCTCCATCACAACAATGCGGCCTCTGGATCACATTTAATGCCCGTCACCTAGTGTGGCATCTAGTTTGAAACTTAAAAGGTTGACTCAGGTTCTAGTTTTTATCCAACTATGGTTGGAATTCTCACCATCATAAAACCAAACCATGTTGAACCATCAACAGACAACCTTATTGTTTTGCGTCACATTCTATTTTGAATGGCTATTTTAAGAGTTAATTATATCCGGTACTTCCGAGATTTCTCTTTATTATTGCTGGCTTCCCGAATCTATTGAAATTACACTTAAACCATATTTTTTTTTTGTTTTTCACTTCTCAGAGTTAATATAATTAGTGAAAAGATGATAATAATCTCACTGAAAAATAAACTTATCCAACCCATACTAATCGAGATCTGACCGGTAGGCTTCCTCCTATTGTGCCTTGACGGCGCTACAATTAACAACCATTGCAGCGACCAACATTCAAAATGAACCCACCACCGTCGATGTACACCACAACCACAAGTGCCCCGTCACTACCACAAAAGAAGAACTCACTGTTGCCGATCTACACCAGTGCCCCACCACCACCAATCTTCATCACAACCACCATTGGCCACTAGTACCATTCGTTTTCACCACCCACCACCACCACTGGTTTTCATAATCACCACCAAGCTCACCATAAAAATTGAATACAACCACCGCCACCACGAACAAAGGGGGCAAGGGAGCCCAAATCTGTGTGCGTGTGTCTGTGTGGAGGGGGTAAAGGGCATCAAGCAACGATATTAGCAATGGCAACAAGCGACGGTGGGGAGCTGGAGGGCAGCGCAGTACATGTCGTGGGTTAGTGGGTGGGTTTCGTTGGGTGGTACAAGGGGCATATGACGTGGTCATTGGCAGTGTGTGTGTGTGTGTGCACGCGCGCCTCGCATGATAGGTAATTCGTGTGTGTCTGAGTGTCGCTAGTGTCTGTGTATGTATGTGTGATACGCTGTGTGTATTCCTGGGTGTTGTTGGTGCGTGTGTGGGTGTGGTAAGGGACCATTAATCAGTTTTGATGAGTAGTAGCATTTGGAGTTAATGAGTTGTAGTGTGTCGGCAAATAGTAGCATCTGAAACCCAACCTTTTCCATCAGATCCAGCAAGTGAAATGCTTCAGTTTTGTATCCCTCCTTACAGAGGCCATTAATCAGTTTGTTAAACATTATTAGGTTAAACATTTCATACTTGATAAGCTCTCTGTGTGTGCACATGCATGCGTGTCTGATTGGTAATGTGTGTCTGTGTGTCGCTGGTGATGGTCACCGGTGTGTGTGTGTATGTGCGCGTGCGTGTGTGATGGGCAACGTGTGGGCGCGTGTGTGCATGATGGGTAGGGAGTGGAGAATATAATGGATTTGGTGGTGCGATGGTGTCTGGAAAGGCGGTGGTCACTGGTGGCGGTTGTCGGTTTTTATGCATGTGTTTAATGGGCCGAAAGAATCCTTTGTCGGCAGTGGTTGGGCATTACTGATAAAGAAGACGAGGAATACCTAAAGGCATTTTCAGTATATCAAAATAAATGTATGCTGACCTAACTTTTCTTTACGGTTCCCTAAAAAACGTAAGTGCTATAAAACACAATGACAAATCAACAAAGAGAAGGAAAGTAATAAACTTGATAAGAAAAGTCGTGTCTATCTTTAAGTAAACCTCAGAAATAGAGTGTAATTAACTCATGTTTCACTACACATACATTTGTTTTCCTAAAAAAACATTCAGTATTTCTTCCAGATACTCCTAAAATTTCTTTTATAAAGTTTGGTACTGAGACAACGGAACTCCAATCTACACAAATGGCATCATATATTTTGGTAATAGTAAATTGCACTGAACCCCCTGAGATTTACACTTGATTCTCACCTAAGACCCCGAGGTTTCGATTAAAAAAACTAATACCTCAACATTGAGGATTGGTTCCAATTAGACCCAAAATCTTTTTCAGTTTAAAAAGAGGTGGATGACCGTCCACCTTGAGGGGAATTTTAAGTAACAAATATTTGGTGCTCTCTCTCTCTCCCCCCCCCCCCCCCCAATCCCCTTTAATTATGCACCCACCCCTCCGTATCCCCCTTAATCACACAACACACTCACACACTATACACATGGCCATACATGGCTCTAACACACACATCCATTCAGACACTACACACACATTCACACGCAGCCATACACGACTGTAAAATACACGCACCTTCACGCCAAATAGTATTTCTGGGTGTTGTCGGTGCGTGTGTGGGTGTGGTAAGGGACCATTAATCAGTTTTGATGAGTAGTAGCATTTGGAGTTAATGAGTTGTAGTGTGTCGGCAAATAGTAGCATCTGAAACCCAACCTTTTCCATCAGATCCAGCAAGTGACAGGCTTCAGTTTTGTATCCCTCCTTACAGAGGCCATTAATCAGTTTGTTAAACATTATTAGGTTAAACATTTCATACTTGATAAGCTCTCTGTGTGTGCACATGCATGCGTGTCTGATTGGTAATGTGTGTGTCTGTGTGTCGCTGGTGATGGTCACCGGTGTGTGTGTGTATGTGCGCGTGCGTGTGTGATGGGCAATGTGTGGGCGCGTGTGTGCATGATGGGTAGGGAGTGGAGAATATAATGGATTTGGTGGTGCGATGGTGTCTGGAAAGGCGGTGGTCACTGGTGGCGGTTGTCGGTTTTTATGCATGTGTTTAATGGGCCGAAAGAATCCTTTGTCGGTAGTGGTTGGGCATTACTGATAAAGAAGACGAGGAATACCTAAAGGCATTTTCGGTATATCAAAATAAATGTATGCTGACCTAACTTTTCTTTACGGTTCCCTAAAAAACGTAAGTGCTATAAAACACAATGACAAATCAACAAAGAGAAGGAAAGTAATAAACTTGATAAGAAAAGTCGTGTCTATCTTTAAGTAAACCTTAGAAATAGAGTGTAATTAACTCATGTTTCACTACACATACATTTGTTTTCCTAAAAAAACATTCAGTATTTCTCTTCCAGATACTCCTAAAATTTCTTTTATAAAGTTTGGTACTGAGACAACGGAACTCCAATCTACACAAATGGCATCATATATTTTGGTAATAGTAAATTGCACTGAACCCCCTGAGATTTACACTTGATTCTCACCTAAGACCCCGAGGTTTCGATTAAAAAAACTAATACCTCAACATTGAGGATTGGTTCCAATTAGACCCAAAAAAATTTTCAGTTTTAAAAGAGGTGGATGACCGTCCACCTTGAGGGGAATTTTAAGTAACAAATATTTGGTGCTCTCTCTCTCTCTCTCTCTCCCCCCCCCCAATCCCCTTTAATTATGCACCCCCCCCCTCCGTATCCCCCTTAATCACAACAACACACTCACACACTATACACATGGCCATACATGGCTCTAACACACACATCCATTCAGACACTACACACACATATTCACACGCAGCCATACACGACTGTAAAATACACGCACCTTCACGCCAACACCCCCCCCCCCCCCCCCCACACACACACACACCTGTGTTACACACCAAACATATAAAACACACTCACACTTACCACACACACAAAAGAACACGTGCTGGGGGTAGGGGTGGGCTGTGGTGGTTCTTGTGTTGGTCTTCCTCTGCAAATTTCATCAACACAGAAAGACGCAGAAGCCCTGTCTTCATTAAAACAGGTTTAAGTGCAGCAGACTGTAAACACACACACATTGTGTGTGCGCGCGTGCGTGTATTACATCCATGTATGCTCAATGTGCCTGTGTGTGAGCGTGCGTGTATACAGTGAGTGTGTGTGTGTGTGTATCTCGTGCGTGATTGTGTGCAACATGTGTGTGTGTGTGTGTGTGTGTTACGATGTGTATATGCATGGCTGTGAGGGGTGTGTGTGTGTATGTTTTACGTGTGTAACAGTGTATTGCGTATATATGTATGTGTGTGTATGTGTGTGCGCGCGCGCGCAAAGTGCACTGTGTGATTAGGGGGATGCTGGGGAGTGGGGGCGTGATTAGGGGTTAGTAGGGTGGGGGTAGGGCTGGGGGCACCATCATGTGTGGGTGGGTCTGTGTTTCAGTGTGTTTGTGACACATAGAGAGAGATACCAAATATTTGTGACCCAAAATGCCCCTCAAATTGGATGGTTATCTACCTCTTTTTAAATAGAAAAACGATTTTGAATCTAATTGAAATCAATCCTTAATGTTAGTGTGTTAGTTATTTAAATTGAAACCTCGAATTTTAGGTGTGAATCGGGCGTAAACCTCTGGGATCGAGTACAATTTAGCCATGTGGAAACTAAATCAACGCTTACTCTAAGTTCTCCCTATCACACTGCTTCATATCTCGGAAAAACCCGCAAAATCAAATCAAACCAAATCCCCCTGTATACCCCGAGCAAAAATTTCTGCTCAACTAAACAGAAAAATGTCCATCTCCTCCTCCTCCTGCTCCTCCTCTCTCACGTTACAACTCCCCAAAACCCTAAACCCTTGTCTACCACCCAAAACCCGAACCCTCAACCTCCTCACCACCACCCCTTCCAAAACCCACCTCAAATTTACCCCAAATCTCAAGCCCCCTTCACTCGCCCACCACCTCTTCACCCTCCCAAAACCCAGACCTAACCCCCACCCGGTCCGAACCCGAGTCCAATCCCTCTTCACCGGCATCGTCGAGGAGATGGGCCAAATCAGGCAGCTGGGTCCCTCCCAAGACGGCGGCTTCGACATTAGGATCCACTCAAAGACCCTCCTCGGTGACGTTGGCCTCGGCGACAGCATTTCGGTCAACGGCACCTGCTTGACCGTCACCCATTTCGACACCGGTTTGGGCGAATTCACCGTGGGCTTGTCGCCCGAAACCCTGAGAAAGACTTCGCTGATCGAGCTCGAAGCCGGCTCGTTCGTTAATCTAGAGAGGGCGTTGAAGCCCACGACGCGAATGGGGGGTCATTTCGTGCAGGGGCACGTGGACGGCACGGGGGAGATTGTAGCCATGGAGCCAGAGGGCGACTCGCTGTGGATTAAGGTTAGGACGGCGCCTGAGTTGTTAAAGTATATTGTGCCCAAAGGGTTTATTGCGGTGGACGGGACTAGCTTGACTGTGGTCAAAGTGTTTGATGAGGAGGGGTGTTTCAATTTTATGCTGGTGGAATACACGCAGCAGAAGGTGGTCATACCGCTGAAGAGAGTTGGGCAGAAGGTGAATTTGGAGGTGGATATACTTGGGAAGTATGTGGAGAGGCTTCTAAGCAGTGGCATTGTTGGTGCAATTAGTTCCTCATGAAGGTAACCTTTAAATGTCGCTTAGATTCTTGTATCACTGTTATTATGTGACAGCTTGCTTCTGCATGCTGTTTTCTGGGTAGAAGTATAACAGAATTTCGAGCTCTGAATGAGAAATTTTGATTTAGGCTATGCAATTGTTGGACCAATGGGGTATATCACGAAGCATGAACTGAGATGCCACTATATAAGATTCATACTTGGAAGAAAACATGATTATGTTTGGAGTTTGAAGAAAACTCGTAAGTGGGACATTTTCAATTTTCTTCGTGAATGTTATTGTTAAGGAACTGAGACTTCTTAATACTGTTGCTGCTGCTGCTTCTACATTTATTGTGTCCTTTTCAAAGTTATTTGATTGGTTCATTCTCGTTATAGTAGTGCCAGCAACCCATACAAGCCAACAGGCGCTTAGTAGATTGCTGGATGCTCAAAACTTTTAGTCGCCCGGAGGGGGGGGGGGGATGTTGAGTCGGGCATTTTGAAATTTGTTATGAGAAACATGAAAATGCAAATTGCTCTGTGCTGCCCCAAGCTGGATCCCAAAACTTAAAACCAGCCTTATCGAGGCATCAGAGGAATAAAATACTTTTCCACAAGATCAACTCGTTACGGGGTCTCTAGAACAAGCCCGAGCTTCAATCATGGCACACTTCACACTAAACCAAACTCGATCAAGGGTATACAATGTGCATACAAACTCTGCCCCGGTTCAGCTTCTCAACCGTCATCCTGAACTTCAAATATGTAAGGTGTTAGCCACAGAACTGAGCGAAATAACCTTTATGCACGTAGGATTAACCGCATTTCTGAGTGTGATGCGACAGATAAAGAGCATGAGCAAAACAAACTGTAGCTTGGTGCTGTCAATATCTGTTTGGTTCCATGCATCTTTGTCCGGCAGATGGGATTGAGCTCCCATGTTAACTTAGGACAAGAGCTCATGGAGCTCCTAACTTGGGATTGTAAGAGCGCGGGTTTTAGAGAGAAACGTTGCCACATGGAGAGTTGCCTGCAACAAAACTCACACAACATATTAAGCATGCTCACTATCCATGGCATGCTGCAAGGCTGCACAAATGAACCATATAGACACTTCAGCATTCAAACGTCATGATGCCTCCACCTCTACATGTCTCCTATACTCTATCAAGACACTCGTGCCTTTCCTCACAAAACATGAGAATGCACGTACTTCGCGGTTCAGCTCCTTCAATAGAAAATAAAGAAGGGACAAAATTGTGGATTGGAAACACAATACTTTCATCATAGTTGGATCTCGCTTTGACTAGCCAACTTGGTATTGCCCTGGGAGGCTAAATACGAGAGCAAGCATGAATGGCATGCGAGTTATGGTCTTTGTTTCAGTGTTTGTGCGAGTTAACTTATCTCGAGGATATTCTTAATTCTATTTTGATTCAAGTAGCAAAAAACTGCAAGCTTCACAATCTGCAGAGGAGGGAGGACAGGAGGGCGGGCGGGAGGCGGGCAACAGCTTCACCAGTCAGAGAGAGAGAGAGAGAGTGGAATTATAGCCCCTGTTTTACCTCATTCCTCGCCCGCTTCAAATGATTCCAAGCAACTGTATCAACGTCAGCATGGATAAACCCGCCACACTTATCACACCAATCTTTCTCCAAACCTCCTCACCCAACTGATGAGGGGTGGCCTATCACGTGAATCCACTTGGAAGCAGGTTGAAACTCGCCTCTGATGCAGCCAGCCAAGGTTTACATCAGTAACAGAAGGGCCTCAATGTTCACTGGTTAGAAACCGAGTATTGTCTGAGCTTCTTGTACCGAGGGGAAGAAGAAACTAGCACGTGACAGGGCTGGAACCCTAATATACTCCACCAAACTACCTTTCTTGTAAATCTCTTTCTCTGTACAAGGTCCCCATATACCTTGAGATCTACCAATGACCAATTTTGAACAGATCTCACACTCAGGTAAATGCGGCCAAGGATCAGTAGTTGCAGCATCTAAGAAAGACTTGTGACTCTTTGGAGGCATGTTAAGGATTACCTTAATGTAGAAGTTGAATATGCGACTTCCCTCTGCCACCGATCTCAACCCACCTTGACCACTCTCTTCTGGAATAAGCACGTTACTGCATCCAAAGAAATCTACCCTCCAAGTTAGATAGTTTAGACAATGACAGTGCTCAGTCTTTGTTCCACAGTGAATTGGAAAACCCCTTTCGAGAGCCTGACGCCGTGTGAAGACATTTTCACAGCCATGGCAACTCCTCAGTCTTCATGCCATAGACGGATCTCCCTCACCATACCCCTACTTCATTCCACCAGCCTGAAGCGAGCTGTCTTCTCTACTCCATCATTGCTCAGGTCAAAAGTAGTCCAGCCCAGCTGGCAGTTCAGTTTGGTTAGCAGTTTCTAAGTGGTGAGTTAAAAGTAAATTATTGGTTTTCAAAAGCAATAAGTGGGTTAGAAAGTGCAAGAAGCTTTTCCTTTACACCTGATTCTTGATATCACGTTCTCTTTCAGGCTTTGTCATGGCTGCTTACTCTGTCTCTCCACGTCAAACCCAGCCTCAACTGTTTATTACGAAAACTTTCCACCTCAACAGGCAACTTTGTTTCTCTTTTAGTGTGACGAACGGAGAAATTATGGTTAAGTTCTTGAAAGATTTCATAGGGCTTGAAGGTAGGTAGAAGAGAACTGGGTTTGGAGTCAAACGAAATGGTACTAGACGTGTATAATTATGTCTCGGAATGAAACGTCGAAAATTGTGATGAGTACTAGGCAGATATGCTGATAACAATAAGTTAGCATCAAGAAATTAATACCATATGATAAGAAGAGTGAAATGACAGAGGATAGTGGTGTAGATGGGACTTAGAAACCCTCAGATAGTGAGTTTATTAACATGGGTCATTGGATGAAGTTATAGCCTGCCAAAGACAAGGAATGATCAGGTGGCATTCAGTTTATGGTAAAAGATTAAGCTACCCTCTCCCCTTCCCCGGTTTATGTTCAACGCAGTGAACCTGTTTATGACAAGACTCTTGGATCCAGATTTCCCCAACAACTCCACACTCGATAGCGAGATGAATGCAGGTGCTAGGTGGCATTGATGAGCCAATCCAGTGACCTCCATGGATTCCAGTGATCCCCTCGATTGCACCCCCTCAGCCCCACCTGTTGCAATTGAAAAAAGCGCGGAGCATCTCTTTTCTTACTAACCTTCCAGCAAGTTCTATACCTTTTCGCGATCAATCTCGTCGAGACAAGAAGATATGCTGACATGAATGCTTGTTTGAAGTAAGGGAAAGATGGACTTTCACACGTTTGGCAGCACTTGCAAACAGGCTTTCTGCAGCACTACCCAAGACAGAAGTACATAAACAAGATATTTGGGAACCCCAGTGTCCTGGCCTGGCTAGACATTCTCTGAAGACTTGTCAGGTTTAATGCAGTTTTTCCTTTGCATGGTTGTCTGGATAAGTTCATCACTGGTTTATGTAAATTCTCATTTGCTTCAAATCTTTACAGGCTAAAAGTGGGAAATTTTGTTAACTCTCAGCTTCTTCCTCTTCTGGTCCGATGTTCTGTCTATTCTCATGCTACCACAATTTCTTTAAGATCGTGCAACAAAAGAACTGAACTTCCATGAACAGATTCTGCGCTAAGATGTATCAACATTGCATAACTTGTAAACAACTTATATACTAGAGCATGTTTCATTACCTTTGATCCTGCCCCAAGATGTATGCGTCATTATGACTTGTCTCCTCAAGGTTTCAATAGCTAAGCTAGGTCAACCCTAAGATTTAGGTAGCTAAGCTAAACCAGCAAAATGTTGAAGATACTTGTCATTTTACTAGAAATTTATGAACTTCTAAATCCTCCTAAGTTTATGTATTCTAAGGTCATGGTAGGATTACAAAAGTTGGGACAGTTTCATCTAACTGTCGACAAATTTCTCTCCAGTTACTGCACAGTACTTTGGGAAAACTGTATTTTGACCTCTTGTAGTTACACCAATTTGCGATCTGGCCCCTTATGTTACAATATGTGTACTAAACCTTGCTCCACTCTTGAAAAGTACGAACATTGGACGGGAAACATCCATTACCGGTGCGTGGGCGACGACTATGAATTTTTATTGGCAAAGCCAGTTTTGCCTTGCCCTTTAATTATACAAGCGCCCCTGATGCTTAACATGATTATTGGATTAGCCACTTTTTTTTTTTCCATCAGTTTGCAGTAAAGGATTACCCACTTTTGTTTGTTTGGGTGGCAGCTGTCGATTGGTGTGGCAGTGGATTGTGGTGGGGGATCGAGGTGGGTGGCAGTGGGTGGGCATTTGTGGTGTTCGGTGGTAGATTGTGGTGGCTGTGAAGGTGGTTCATGTCATGGTGTGGTGCTAGGTGGGGCGTTGTGGTGCTAGGTACAGCAATATCGTGTTGTGGTGGGTGATGCAGTGTCGTGTGGTGGTGGGTGATGCGGTGGTGTGGCGGAGTATGTGGGATGCGGTGGTCGGGCTAGATGGCTAGGGTGGCAGGGTGGTGGTGGAGGTGGATGACGGTGGTTGGACCTGTTATTTTGTGGCTATATGTCTAATTGTGGTGGGTTTTAAGGTGGGTGATAGTGGTGATTTACATGTTGAGGTGGTGGGGTTGAATGTCTGGGGTGGCAGGGTGGCGGCGGCTGTGGTGGTGGGGTGGATGACAGTGGCGGGATTTGTGATTGTGGTGGGTTTGAAAGTGGGTGATAGTGGTGATTAACATGTTGAGGTGGTGGTGGCCTTGCACGTCAGGTAGTGGTGGATCTCTAGGTTATCGTGGTGGGTGGATGGCTAGGGAAGCAGGGTGGTGACGGTAGTGGCAGTGGGGGTGGATGATGGCAGAAAAGGCGCTGATACGTTTAAGCAAATGAAGATGAAATGGAAGATGACACGAGTGATAATGTCTCTTGAAAAATTCTGTAACGATTTGGTTAATGTGCGTACTTTTTCTGAGTGGGCGTGGCTTTAGGAGTAGGTTTAGTACACATTTATTAACATAGGAGGGTCAAAGCGCACATTGGTTTAAGTACAGGAAGTTAAAACACAGTTTCTCCAGCTATATTTATCACCATCCCTACTTGATATTTGTTCCACAGAAGGCTAATTCGTCAAGTACTAGTACATGCCATGTACCAAAAAAAATATATATATATATATCTGAAATGCAAATGCGTACTATTAGGTATACCCAAAATGCTGCCAGGTGACGTATTTTGAATAAAAGATTCAATTAGTTAGTGGTTAGAATAGTATTCAAAAAGTAAAGCCAACTTTAGAAAATGCGCAATTGGTATGAGGAATGCATATAGCGTTTGCTTTGAGCTTTAATATAGGAACCAGTCCTTTTTGGAGGCGGCTGTGTGTGAGATCATAACCAAGATGAGTAACCAAATTTGTATAATTTCGGGGGAGGACCGGAAACTCACAAAGGTTCTGGATGTGCATGACACACACAAGACGCCATCTTTTACCAAGGCAGGCAGTGACATAAATTTTAGTCAAAAGTTTCTCCTAAATTTCTATTTGCTGAGCTGAGCATATATATATATATATATATATATATATATATATATATTGTAATATGAGAATTGCATTGATATGAAAAGGTTCCAAAGTTCGAGAGCATGATAGATCAGCCTTAGGGCCATACAACACATATAAAAACAAAGTAAATACAAAAGCAATAGACACCATAATTATCTATACCATCCATCACCGCCAGGGCTCATCGTCAGGGAGCTAAGAACCCAGTCCTGGTAGACCGTCGAACGGGCCTGACAAGCAAAAAGGGCTAGATCTTTGGCTTCCTTCATTTGTTGAGGGGTTGTCCTGGCAATACTATAGTGATGAAAATTCTTAACGATATGGCAAAAGTCATAAATAATAGGTGCCACCGTATCATAGATATGCTCAGAGCCCGACATCTGGTTTAGCAAAAAAGAAGACAATATTAGGACATGAATATGGAAGAATTGTTGTTTCAAATCCCAAGTAGATGTATGTAAAATGCAAAGAGAGAGAGCGGTATAAAGATCCAACGACACAACAAAGAATGAAGCCGAGCCACACCGAAAGTTATTATTGTAGCAGGAAAGACCTATCCCAACTCTAAGGCGAGAGGGGTCAAAATTAACGTGAATGGCCATGGTAATCTGGGAAGTCGGGTGGCAAGGACACGGTGATGGGTTAACATGAATGTCAAACCAAATTAATTAACAATAGAGGAAGATGAGTGAAAATGAGACCACCTTATGAGAACCCGTTCCGAGACCATAGTTGCTAATGGGTGGAGAAATCACAACGCTTACTAGGATGGTTTCTCTCATGCCACATTTCCTTCTAGCAAGACTTGGACACTCCGAAAACTCTACATTTTTCCTACAATATTGCGTTCACTCTGATTTTATACTCTCTACGTTCTATAGTCGTTATGATTAACTACATCTAGCTAAACGCAAGAACATAATGGTCATTCTACTTCGGCACAATTCAAAATGATCTTCTTATTGGGAGGGAATGGATACTGCCGATCATTGATCTCCAAATACACACAAAATAAAGAAGAATAAAAATTACACGAGGAAACCTAAACAAATGTTAAATTTTAACCTTTATGTTGACATTGCCTATCTTATGCCAACCCCAGAGCATATCTCCATTTGCTGCGTCCTCACCAACCCATCGCTGCATGTTAGAGGCCTGCTACGTTTATAGTACTGCATCTTCCTAGTTTGACCTAGTGCTTAGGCCTTGTTTGGTTACAACCTAACCCCATTTTTTTTGTTACAACCTACTCCCAGTGTCTAACTCGGTTGCCCAAGAACCTAGGAGCCATCACTTAATGCATTATTTGGTTTCGGTTTCACTATCACGGCTACCTAATGCATAATTGTTATTATTTTGTTAGACCACCCAGTATTCAGACACCATATTGGGAGCCGACTAATCCGAGTTCGAGCCGGGTAAGACTACATGGGTAGCGAAACTCTCCCTACCAATTTTTAACATAACTGTATTCTCAGGACTCGAAATTGAGACATCTGGTTAAGTTAGGACAACCTTTTACCAGCTGACCTACGCATTTGGTGGTTACTTAATGCATTACTTTGAATTGTCCCAAAAGCAACGGTTTGCTCTTCTTGTAGTTGTAATGGAGCAGGGTTTTCACATGGCTGGTCCCAGCTTCCGAATTGATAATTGTGTTGTGTTCCTTGTTTGGTTGAAAGTCAAATGCCATGCCTGGTCCCCATTTTCTTCTTAGTGTTGTTGAATCCGGTCACCATAGCTACCGGTGATCGGACTAGAGAGAGAACGATGCCCGTTATCGAGAATCTCGTTCTCTGTGTTCTGTCCCTTTATCTACCTTCTTTTGGGCCTTTTTTCATGAATCATTTTCTTTCATTTTCAGCAAAATTTAATAACGACTATTTTACGTTACCACCAGAGGTTGGTCTAAGGTCAAGAAGGTTTGTTCTATTTATTAGCTTTTAGGGGTTTCAACCTTGGAGCCGACACTTAATAAGAAAAAAATTATTTTCTTGAGTGTATAAGGTTGATATGGGTGGTGCACTTTTAAAATCACTTGAGGATGGAACGTGGTATCGATTGATGCTTAAACTGATCTGAGGATACTCCTTACCATCCGAACAAAGGAAAAAAAACTCCGAATAACAAGTATAAATAGTAACTTAACATTGCCAAACATCACAAGTGTGCAAAATCTTTGTATTTATTCTTTTAACTTGCACTTTTCCAATTTTCTGTATTCCTCGCTGCTGATTTGCCACCACAACCATTTGTGCATGCACTGAATGGCCGTGCATGCAGTACAGTGCACCCCAGTTCATCTCTTGTTGATTTGTAATTCAAATATAATCAAGAAGCTTGACACGATATAATGTATTAAGTGTAATAGATATTGTTGGCAATATTCTTTATTCGCTTACACTTATAAAGCAACCAATAACTCCAAGATAAAATTTTATAACTGATATTCTCGTTCGGATCATCCAATTTGGTATATGATACTTCTAAGCTCGTCGTTGGAGATTTCTCGTCTAAATTTAGAATTTTAGTTTTTCATGTGGAATCGATGTTGTATGCATTGACCAACTTATAAAGTCCCCACCTTGATAATGGCATCTATATTATGTTCTCTGTTTTTTTTTTCCTTCTCTAATTTCTTATCTTTGACAAAAAGGGTTCGCCTGCCCGCACACTCACAAGACCAAGACTATGATGGTCAAGCATCGCGTCCATTTTTGCTTAAGAACCTAAAAGAATTCTAAAAGATACATTTATGTGAGTTATTCCTTTACGTAGCGGGTAGCAAATAAAGTAGTTGGTTTGATTATTTTGTTGATCTTTTTCGGGTCATTTCTTGACTCGCAATGGTAGTGCAAACTAGCAATTAAAAAGAAAATAGAGCTTGTCTTATTTTTTTCCTCTAAAGTAGTACAACTATTTATATGGAGAGATCAGAGACACTATGATGCCAAACTCTACTTCATTGGACTAGAGAATGTCTTGGGAATTCATATGGGCTTTTTTATTTTTGTTTTCAACTAGAATTGCATTTCATGAAAAATTGATACAGGGTATCATTTGCAAGAGTATGAGACTCATATTATCCCCTACTTTTCAAAATCCTGCAAAAGTTAAAATATATATAAAAAAAACAAACATTTAAACCAACAAAGGCTTAACATGCCATTGTAAAGCTAAGTAAAACGGCTATGAAACAAAATCTCAAAAACCAACATGAAATCACGCGGTCCACTTCAGGAACAACAACTAGTCAAGCAAGCATCGGTCCTAATAGAACAAGGAACTAGCAACCATCGCACTGTAAAAATTGGATAGGTTCGATCTATGGTCATTGGGGCCTCCTAAAAAGATTTGTTCTTTTGAGAGAACAGCATAAAATTTTGCCCTTGGTAAAATTGATCGGAGTCCGTTACCAAGCAGCAGTGCAATCTGCGCCAGATAACAAATAAATGACATAAAAGAAATACCAGAAAGACTTACCATGATGTATCAAATTAAGATGCATACTTAACACCCCCTTTTTTATCATCTTCATGTTTTTTCTCCATCCTCATTTGGACGGGTTATTTTTTCCTACCTCTTTTTATTTTCTATTTTCCTTTTTTTTTCTCTTACTGTTTTCTTTCATTTTGTTTTTTTGCCGTTTCTTTTTATGTTCTCTCTCCGTAACTATTGCAACAAAGAGAACCATAAGATCTCTATTAAACATTTATCTCCACTTAATTCTCTACTACAACATGCCCACTCAAAACTGTAGGATGTGAAATCGTCCAAAGCATCTGGCATCCAACTCTAGGCCAAAAGCTGGCCGTAAAACCCTTTTCTTCAGTTCTAGATTAGCAGTTGCTCATCACCTTGTGAATTTGCAACCCGACCTTCACAACCTTTTCAACAACAACAATCTTTAATAGTCCGTAAACAAATGGCCCCTCTTACCCATAAGGAAATCAAGTTTTGCAACTACCAATAAGTGTAGTGTAGCCAAGTTAAGTGCAGTCCTTCATTCTGATGAACTCAACGTACTTGACGTATAGAAATATCTCCTCTTGGCATTATGCCCCTCCTCCTTTTGGTAGACAGCCATTAGCTTAGCATGTAAGTGTCCAATTTTGGCCTGGTAAACACGAGTACCAAAAAGGAGCAATCCCACTTGAAGAAAATGCCAACTTGGTCGTCATCTTCCTTTTCCTGAATCAAGCATAACCACCTAATGTTGGTTCCATGGGAAAGTTTCAGAGGGCCTGCTTGTCACACCCCAGCACCAATCTGTTTTGGAAAGTGAAAAACTAAAGCTGGGGACAGGGACAAGTCGCAGCCTCTTCACCTTGGATGGTTCCATGGTCCTGTTTTTTCATTGGGTGGTTTCATGGTCATGTCTTTCCTTTAGTAAGGCAGGCAGTTGCTTTCTTTCCTTTGGGTGGTTTCATGGTCATGTCTTTTAGGCCAGAACCGAAGCTGGCTGACATGAATGAGAAAGAACAAAAGCTGAGTAGCAAATGATCGAGATTCAAATGTGGTTGACAATACAGTTGCATCACACGTGTCAATCTCCTGGAGCGCAGAAATATGCAGAGAGAGAAAAAGTTAGATATTGGACTTGAAGAGTCACGTCTGTAACATATGTTAGAAGGAGACGAGAAAATTTCATATATGTGTTCTTGCAGTAACAGTGCCTAGCGGTATGTATTGGCGTTACGGCCGATAACAGTATGGTAATGCCGATACATCTGTGATATGGATTAGACCGATATACCAGAGTGTAACTAGGGATGGCAAAAAAATCCGTACCCGCGGATATCCGCCCCGATAGGAGCGAGTTATTTTGATTTTGACAGGGGCATGGGGCGGGTATGGTATTTTTTTTAAAAACCCGCAGCGGGTTAGGGTCGGGTATGGTATACCCTTAAATCCGCCCCGCCCCGGTGTACCCTAGTTCTTTAGTTAATCTTAGCCGTACCTTAATTATATAGTTGATCTTAGCCGTCCATAGGATACCATATATATATGTTCCTTGTTTTTTTTCTTGCAAACCCTAATCTGTGGCTTTGTGCCCGGCTATGCCTACTGCCTTCTCACTCTCACGGCTCTCCTCTCTTCACCCACCTCTTTCTCGGCGACTCCGTCGAGATTCCCCACCAGCCAGACAGCCACAGCAACTCCTCCTTCTTTGTTCTCTCCCTCTCGCCGCCGCAGCCGAGCTTCCCCACCAGCCACCGCAGCTCTTCCTTCGCTGTTCTCTTCCTATCACCGGTCACCCCTCACCACCACCTCCACCGTCACTACCACCTAACCATTCATCGTCCACCATCACCATCGCAGCTCTCTGGACAAGGCAACTTTCGAGGCCCAACCTCTGCTGGACTCTTGATTGCCTTGATTGCAGGAAAGAAGATCTTGGATTGATTTCCTCCTACTGATCGATAGCCAAGAATGAAGGCGCCTGACATAAATAATCCATAATCTGTCTTTATGTTGTTTTGGTGCTTAGCTTTGGGATTGCTAATTGTAATTCCATGAAAATGAAATAACTTGGAGTGATTAAATTTCCCGTTCCCTAGTTTTTCTTTATGCTTCTGATTACCTAAATTTTTAGTTGGAATTACTGGGTGTTTCATTTTTAGGTTTGTAAATTTTTTTTATCATTGATGTCCTCATCTTCAAGATCCTTTGGTTTCTGGTTCCTGGACTTTTGTAAAGCTCTGATTCATTATCCTCGGCTAGTCTTCTTCAGCTCTGGAGTTTGGTTTTGGCCAGAGAGTGATGCAAAGAAGATTAGGCCGGGGCGGGGCGGGTGTGGATTTTTTAGAAGTCTGCTGGACCGGGGATGGTTTTCCCTTCTCTAGACCCGATGCCGAGACAGGGCGGGGCGGGGTGGTTTAAAAGGACTACAGGGCGGGTGTGGATTTATAAGATCCGCATCCGACCCGCCCCATTGCCATCCCTAAGTGTAACCTTGTCGACAAGCTGAAAACCCGTTACATATTGACATACCGGCCGTCACGTGTTTTTTAAAACCATGGGTAATAGGTGCACAAAATGCTGCTAGGTGATGTGTTCTGATTAAAAGAAAGGATTGACTAATGACGTATACAATACTTGAATTCTCGGTGTAAATGTTATATAGTTGATTCTCATCCTTCAGAGACTGCGAGTTGTAATAGGAGCATCGATCTACAAAAGGATCGCCCTAAGATGATCATCTCATGGCTATTGAGAACGAATCGAATCAGATGGTTATGTTTTTCAATCTTAGTTCCTTAAGAGCAAGTCAGAGAGATTGAAGAAGTCAGTCATTCACAGCCACTGATGAAAGGTTCTTCAAAAAGTTAAAGATTAGTAATCCTTTTGAGACATTCAAAGGATTCGGTCTTAAACATACGCGCGCAAGGTAATAAAAAAAGATTCAATTTGTGATTAGTTAGAACCGTACTCAAAGTAAATCCAAATTAAAAAAAAATAAAAAAAAGCACAATTGGTTTGAGGAATGCATGTAGATTTGCTTTGAGCTTTAATATAGGATCCAATCCTTTTTGGAAGCGGCTCTGTGAGAGATCAAAACCAAGATGAGTAACCAAATCCGGATGTAGATAGTGAATTTGTTATGCCACCAATGGAAAAGGTTATGGACTTTGTCGCTTCCAAAGAAGGTCAAAGTTTTTCTCTGGCAATTACTGCATTGTCGACTGCCTTTATGTTTTGAACCGATTAAAAGAGGATGTTCGATCCATGATCTGTGCCCTCTTTGTTCCCTTGACTCTGAAACCCACCAACACATTTTCTTCTAATGTCCTTGTATTCAAGATCTTTGGAGAGGTCAACTACTCCATAGTCGACTAGGCCTTTCTATCCATACTCCAGTTTTGGAGTGGTTTAGTTCGTGGCCGGCCTTGCTCTCGTTTTATCAAGTAGGTGATTGGTTGCACACTTGCACGTTATCTGGGGTGTACGTAATAATTGTGCTTTTCGGAATTCCTGTTACGTAAGAATTCCGAAACAGGACATTGGGGTACATAAAGAAATTGCATGAGGGTACATAAAGAAGTGTTAAATTTTAACCTTTATGTTGACATTGCCTATCTTATGCCAACCCCAGCATATCTCCATTTGATGCGTCCTCACCAGCCCGTCGCTGCATGTTAGAGGCCTGCTACGTTTATAGTACTGCATCTTCCTAGTTTGACCTAGTGCTTAGGCCTTGTTTGGTTACAACCTAACCCCATATTTTTTGTTACAACCTACTCCCAGTGTCTAACTCGGGTGCCCAAGGACCTAGGAGCCATCACTTAATGTATTATTTGGTTTCAGTTTCACTATCACTGCTACCTAATGCATTACCTTCTTCTTCTTTTTAGTTAGACCACCCGGTATCTGGACATCACATTGGGAACCGACTAATTCGGATTCGAACCGGGCATGACCTCATAGATGGTGAAGTTCTCCCTACCAAGTTTTAACGCAGCTGCATTCTTAGGGCTCGAAACCGAGACCTTTGGTTCAGGTAAGAGTGGACAACCCCGTACTAGCTGACCTACGCGCTTGGTGGTTACCTAATGCATTACTTTGAATTGTCCCAGAAGCAACAGTTTGCTCTTCTTGTAGTTGTAATGGAGCAGAGGGTTTTCACATGGCTGGTCCCAACTTCCGAATTGATAACTGTGTTGTGTTCCTTGTTTGGTTGAAATCATATGCCATGCCTGGTCCCCATTTTCTTCTTATTGTTGTTGAATCTGGTCACCATAGCTAACAGTGATCGGACTAGAGAGAGAAAGATGCCCTTTATGGATGGAGAATCTCGTTCCCTGTATTCTCCCCCATGTCTCCCTTCTTTTGGGCCTCTTTTCGTGCATCTTTTTCTTCCGATCTCAGCAAAATTTAATAACGACTTAACCACTGGGAGATGGTCCAAGTTAAGGACGTTTGTTCTCTTTATTAACTTAATGGATTTCGACCTTGTACCCAGCACTTAAGTAGAAAAAAAATATTTTACCAAGTGCACCAGGTTGATATGGGCGGTGTGCATTTGAGATCACCTGAGAATGGAACGTAGTCTCTATTGACGCTAAAACTTGTACGAGGATACTCCTTAATATCTAAATAAAAAAATTCCAGTACATATTTTTTAACAAGTATAAATAGTAATTAAACAGCGCCCAACATCACAACTGTGCAAAATCTTTGTCTTTATTCTTTTCGCTTGCACTTTTCCAACTGTCTATGTTCATGGCTGCTCATTTGCCACCACAACCATTTGGGCATGCACCGGATGGCCGTGCGGTGCACCTCAATTCCTTTTTTATATATATTTTCAAGTACAATCAAGAAGCTTGACATGATATAAAGTATTAATTAAGTATAATACATATAGTCGGTATTATTCTTTATTCGCTTACCGTTATAAGGCAACCAATAACTCCAAGATATATTTTTATAATGATATTCTCGTTTTGGATCATCCAATAATTGGTATGTGTTACCTCTAAGATCTTCGTTGGAGATTTCTGGTCTAAATTTCGAATTTTAATTTTTAATGTGGAATCAATGTTTTAAGCATTGACCAACTGATAAAGTCCCCACCTTGACAATGGCATCTTTATTCCATTCTCTCTCTTTCTTCTCTCATTTCTTATCTTTGACAAAATGGCTTCGCGTGCCCGCACAATGCACCCACAAGACCAAGACTATAATGGCCAGGCATCACTATCTCTCTTATCATTATTTATTTATTTTATTTTCTGGCTTTTCCGTTAATGTTCTCTCTCCATAACTATTGCAACGGAGAGAAACATATACACTATCTCTATTAAACATTTAAGTCGGCTTAATTCTCTACTACAACATGCTTACTCCAAAACTCTATAAGGTAAATTCGTCTAGAGCACCTGGCAACAATCTCTAGGTGAAAAACAGGCTGCAAAACCTTTTTTTCCCGATCTAGATTAGAGATTCATCGTCATAGTGTGAATTACAACCCCACGTCCCAACCCTTTCAACAACAATATTTTTTATCGTCGCTAAACAAATGTCACCGTTCCCCGTGGCCAAATTTAAGTGCAGCCCTTCATTCTGACGAGCTACACCTACCTTTTGGTAGACAAGCTTTAGCATGTAACTGACCAATTTTGGCCTGGCAAACATGAGCACCAGAAAGGAGCAATCCAATTGAAGAAGTTCCCAACTTGGTCGTCATCTTGCTTTTCCAGAATCAAGTATAACCACCTAATGTTGGTTCCATGGCAAAGTGCCAGAGGGCCTACTTGTCACCCCGCCGCACCATTTTTGTCATAGAAAGTGAAAACTAAAGCTGGGGACAGGGACAAGTCACGGCCTCTTCACCTTGGAATTTATTACTGTATTTATTAATCAGTAAGGCAGTTGCTTTCTTTGCTTTGGGTGGTTTCATGGTCATGATCATGTCTTCTGGGCCAGAACCTAAGCTGGCTGGACATGAATGAGCGAGAACAAACGCTGAGTAGCAAACGACGATGGAGATTCAGATGTGGTCGACAGCACAGTTGCACCAGACGTGTCAATCTCCTGGTGGCTGATCACCTTTTGTGTCAGTTGACTATAACCGCACCAATAAAAATATCAGTAGACCATGAGTCAGGCCAACTTACTTGTCCTGCTCAAATGACTCGGATGACAATTATACCGGATCTTACCCTTATACCGTACGATGAATTTCTTTTAAACTTTATGTTATTTTTATTTTTTCAGTAATGTTCGGTCCACTAGTTTGGGTATTTCTCTTAATCTTTAGCTTCACTACGCACATCTCACCCCCATCTCGAATCCATCAATTTCATAATAATTTTGAACGTCTCTTATGTTACTTCTCCATTCACTTTCCTCTCGCCTTTCTCCAACCTTAGAACTTCATAAGTTAGACAGCATCACTGATCCTATATTGCTTGTGTTTTTATTATAAATTTCTTTCGCTATTTTTTTTTTTTTGGTGAAATTAAAAGCATCATAAGACGTCTTTCAATGTTCTTAAATTTTCTTTCTTAAAAAACTTTACAAGATTTTGGTGTTTTGAGTTGTGGAAGCATCGCCTGTGCCTTAAAATTAATTATCAAGCAAAAACACCATTTGTGGTGAAGCTTTCGATAAACTTTTTATTTTGTCCATACCTTATCGTTATAAAAGTCAAATAATAGTAAACAATTGAATCTTTGGAGGAGTCCCAACATCCCTAATTTCTCTGAACTCACAAGTCCAACAAATCCACCTCCCTTATCTCCCTCAATTGATAGTGTGTTCATACATGCTACACACACTCGCGGTACACACTGAAACACGCTCCCCACTGCCTAACCTCATCTCACATACACACAAAAACATTCACCAAACCACCCCAATACACTCCAAAGGATGCAAAATACCTTGGACTTCCAATGTTCACAAATCAACCCAAAGGACAAGCCTTTGCTGATATTTTGGAAAGAGTGGGAAGACGGTTGGCAAGCTGGAAATCAAAAGTCCTTTCTTTTGCAGGTAGAGCTACTCTCATAAAAGCAAGTGCGATGTCCATTCCGATCTATCCTATGTCGACTTTCTTGCTCCCAAAACAAATTACCTCAGATTAGATCGACTTTTCAAGGACTTTTGGTGGGGTTTCAAATCAGATGGACAGCATCACTTTCACCCTTTGGCCTGGGACTCGTTATGCAAACCAAAAATGGCTGGAGGGCTGGGTTTCAAGAAAATGCAGGATGTCAATTTGGCTCTAATAGCTAAAATGGGATGGTCAATGATCACAAACCCACTATCTTTATGGGTTCAAATTATGCAATCCAAGTATCTTCGTGGTACCAATTTTCTGCACCATTCTCCAAGGAAATCCTCATCTTGGATTTGGAAAGGTATGTGCAAATCACAGAATGTAATCCAAAAGGGAATTGGCTACATTATAGGCAATGGTAGATCTACCAATATTTGGGAAGACCCTTGGATACCGTCACCTGAAGGATACCAACCTGCAAATGAATCCAATAGAAGTCCTAGCATAAACCTTGTCTCTGATCTAATCCACCAACATTCAAACACTTGGAACATTCCAAAACTGCAAAGCCTTTTTGATGCACCCTCTGTTGAAACCATAAAAAAAATCAGAATTCCTTTTCATCAAATCCAAGACCTCATAGCTTGGACCCCAAACAAAGCTGGTAACTTTTCTACCAAATCTGCCTACCTCACGGCAAATGCAAACAGGATTGAACCAAACCAAAGGATCCCACCAAGATTCTGGAAAATTTTATGGCAAGCCAAAATCCTTCAAAGACACAAGATCCTAATCTGGAGGATAGCCTGGAATTCCCTTCCTTTCAAGCACATGATTGCCCAGCATAACCCTAACTTGGACTCATCCTGCCCTCTCTGTGAATCTCAGTTGGAATCTGCTTTTCATCTATTCATGACCTGTAGCAAAACAAGGTTGATTTGGTTAATGAACCCGTTTGGATATCGGCCACCTCCAACATCCAACTCTCAAGTGCAATGGCTAAATTTCATCTTAAAGCCACAAGGATTACCGATGGAAGATCAAAAAGGTTATACAATATTCACTGCGTATTTGATGGACCGGGTTTGGCATGCAAGAAACAAGCTAATTCACGAGAAAATCCTCTTTGATCCTGAGAAAATAGCAACTAGTATCACACATGCAACTCGAAACTATCTAAAAGAGCTGGAACCACCTAAACTGCTGATCCTTTCTGCGGAAATTTGGGTTGCTCCACCTCTAGGATGGAAGAAAGTTAATTTTGATGCTGCTGTTAGGGGTGAAAAATCATGCATTGCAGTCCTTTGTAGTTCGAATTGTGAACCGGTTTTTGGTTACTCTAAAATGATAGATTCAGGTGTCCCAGAGGTTGCTGAAGCAGAAGCCGCTCTACTTGCCATTCGAGTGGCTCTGAATCTTCATTTGAAGTACGTTATATTTGAAGGGGATGCTCAAGAGATCATTAAGTGCATCCGTGAACCTGATGCTATCCCAAGCTGGAGGACCAAGCCAATCTTTGAGGAAGCTAAGATGATCTTGGCTCAAATTTTTTGCTGGGATGCTGCTCATATTCCAAGAGCAGCAAATATTGCAGCTCACAACCTAGCTGCTAGATCGTTTGCTTGTAGTTTTTTTTGGTTTTGTTCCCCCCTCTTCCATCCTTTTGTCTAATTTGGAAGATGAGTGGAACAATTCATGTAGTAGTTAACTCTTTTTTTAATATAATTGCTGAACGTTTCCTACCAAAAAAAAAAAAAAATACGCAGTTTCACTCACCACAGTACACATGAACAACCACCCGATTCCATGAACACAGTGAACACACACACACACACACATAAGAACGGTCACAGTCCTCATAGACTCCTTCAATGCCTGCAAAATTTTTAAGAAAAATATTTTGACTATTTATTGTATCTTGTGCACGCATTACGTGTGTCTGAGCTCAATCGTTTCGTTGAAACATCAAACAATTTTTCTTCTCGAGTCATTGTCTAGCTAGTCATATTAACCAAGATCTAGCTAAGCTCGCTCTTGAAAACCTTAGTCGAGTCTCATTTAGGAAGCCGATTGATTCTTTGGATTCAAGCTCCACATTGACTCTTCTCGAAACATAATCAGCTCTAAATCGCAAACCTTGTTCGAGTAGCTTATTTTGCCGTCAACTATCACTGAGGAGAGAAACCTATCTTTGGCACATATTTTTTCTTAGTTTCCTTGTGACTCCTCTTTTGGTTACTTGAAAATTTTGCAGAATCTTTTATTAAAAATAATATATCGAGATTTTCAAAATATCTACATAATCTGACAATAACAGTTTTCGCTACACTCACCCATCATTGCTCACCATACGATCATATCCACCAATATTCAATCTTCACATTTGTCCACCAAAAATATCATTTTCAAATTTTAGTAGCCATGCTTTATACACAAATAGCTAGTGGCTGTAAATGGTAACAGCATAGAAGGGTAAAACTGAAATTGTGCTTTGCATTGGCTTCCAAACGGTCATTCTATCTCTATCACCCACTCCCGTCACTCCATCTGGGCCTCGTAATAAACTTGTGAAAACTAGTGGGGCTGGCGTGGACTCATCTGGTCCACACACGCAAGCGTACAAGTGCAACTTGAAAAGATCAGCCTATCATCGTTAACTTTTAAACAAAGCCGTCTCCAAAATATCAGTCTCCCGAGGTGCCGCGCAAACCTTGTATAGTACCAAAACTACCCCTCAACATCTTCATGACATTATTCAGGTGATTAATGTCCAATGAAAACCAAGAGCTTTGTATGAAAGGACTTGTCTTGCGATGACATGTTTATACACACTGTTATTTCGTATTTTAATGGCAGCACTTTCTTGCTTTTGACTTCATAATAGAGTACTATTTATTATTCCTCAACTAATTGATTGACACGTGTAAATGATTTGATTTTTTAAAATTTGTAGCTGTTATCAACATTATTCGTTGATCATACCAACAACTCGGCCAAGAAGCCACATCTCTTTCCCAAAACTGCAAGTTTAATTTTTTCCTAATCCCACAAATGTAATAAGAGGAAGAACAATACTTATAAAAAAGGTGCGGAAAAAAAATGGAACTACAACTTTGTATACTGTAGGACAGTTTGTTAGTAACATGCCTTTTTTTTATTTTTATCAGATGACGGTTAGCTGGTACCACAAGTCAGCTCATGCACGCTGTATTACGTCCACTTTTTGAGCGGATCAAAGACAAACCATTTCTACGCTTAGTCTATAGAATTCGTAACAGATTATCTCTCGTGACTCGGCTCAAAGAAACAAGAACCAGTAACATTAAAAATAGTAGCTACGAATAGATACAAAAGTCTACGTGCGTCGTGAACAAGTTTCAAATAAAAATAGTAGGTCAAATTAATTTATTATACATATCTAGAGAGAGAGAGAGAGAGAGAGAGAGAGAGAGAGAGAGAGAGAGAGAGAGAGAGAGAGAGTACTTTATAGATGAAATAATAAAGAGCTATTCAAATTCCTTGATTAAAGTGAGCGGAATCTAATGAGTCCGGTCAATTCAAAAAACTTCGTCACGAAGAGGGTAAGACTGTTAATGAAGCGAAAGGAAGGTGGGGGGGATAGTATGGTTGGTTGCCGCGTAAATGTTCGAACACTGACCCGGCCCTCTCTGTGTCTCTGTCCCTATATATATATATACTCCTCCCACCTCCTGTAATTCATTGCAATTTCCCCCTTTATATACTCTCTCTCTCTCGCTTTTCCCGAGGAAATTTTTCCTGCAGGATTCACACTAGATCTCCGCTACCACAAATTCTATCGGCTCCCAGTCCCAGACACACCACAGCATGAAGAAATCGGGATTCTGGGCGGCGTCCGCCGCCGTGGCCTCCGCCTCCGCCTCCGCCGTGTCGGCTTCCTCCAATTCCAAGATTCAGATTTGCCGCGAGGTATAATCTTAGCTTAGCTCTGTCGTGTTTGTTTCTCTTTGATACCTGGGAAACAGAACTGGGTCTGATGTATAGAATTCGCCTCTCAAATTCCTTACCCACCCACCTTTTCCTCCGTGTGAATACAGAGGGGCATCTTGTAAACCAATTGTATGCCATCTTTTTTCCCTCTTTTTTGGGTGGTTGAAATCCACACCCTTGTGAAAATCGTCTCTGGAAAATCAGTGTTCTACATACATAACTTCACTGACAAATTTTAAGGAGTTTTGTTAAGAAGTCAATTCTTTTGTTTTCTCCTTTTTGTTTTTGGGTTTGTAAAACTTATTGGGAAATTCATATTTTTTGGCTGCCTTTTGTCGCTTGAACTCCACATTTGTTATCCGATCCGAATCATTTGAACCCCATATTTGTCGTAAGGAGATATGCTATTAGGACAGTTTGGTTGGTTAAACTTTGAGAAATTCATTTTTTTGTCGCTGAATTCTGCATTTGTGTTGTATGATGAAAAATAGTGTCGCCAAAGATGTTTAGTGACGAAAGAGTTACAATATTCATTTTCCAGCTCACGATAACTCCGAAAATAAAAAAGATTGGTGCTTATGAATTGCTGGTGTGATAGAATATTACTCATTGAACACCATGCGCATATTTACACTAATAGAATAGGAAAATTCTTTTTTTAAGAGGTGAATATTTTATGGCGTGACGAATAACTTCTCCGTAGCTGCCTTTCTAAATTTGCTTCGTTGACCTTTCAGTATAGGTATGACATACATGAATTGCAATATTTTATGGAGACCCACGAATCCACCTCCGTTATCTCTTTCACCCACAATCCTGAATTCACAGGATGGATCCACAAATTGTGCAATAACTATGTTCTGTATTTTCTTGTCGTTGAATTCACAGGATGGATCCAGCAAACATGGTGGAACTAATTCATCGCAAACAGCGGCTTCTTCTGATCAGTTTGCGCCTAAGTTTGATGGATTGAGGTTCATTGAGACGCTGGTCACTGCTCACAGATAATCATGAATTTAGCCACCCCATGCTCCTGAAGCTAATTTTTTCTTTTCTACACTATTGTTCTGGTTGGTATTTAGCAAAAGAAACTGTGATTCACTATCTAGAAATACTCTAACCTGTGGGCTTATTGGGAGCCATTTGGGTGAATTCGATGATTTAACGTTTTACCGAACTTATGGCAGCCCACGGTAAACATCTTGAGGTTTAAGGTGACATTAATGCGCAAGTTTTCTTTTGTCACTGAACTAACACCTCCTTGCTAAAGCTATGTCGAGAAAATCTTGAGTGTAAAGTGATAAATATGGCGTGGTGTAGTGAATGAGCGAGATCTAACGAGATGAATAATTTCTTTAGACAATTGAGAGTGTTTTGCTTTATTATTTTTTTCATTTGAACTTTCGGTTTCACCACGACGAAATAGTTCAACCCAAACTTTTAAAAATCAGCTAGACTAAAGCTTTAAGTGACGTAAAAGGACATCAAGAATTGAAGTCAATTAGGAAAAGTCTTTGTTGGGCTTTTTTGAAAAAGTAAAAGGCGTGGCTCACCAACACCACGGACTTGGGACGTTGCCTTGGAGATGCAAATTCCAACCATTCTCGTGTCATTTGTCCTTTAACTTAAAGCATAAGCTAGGAATATACTCGTTACTCTAACCAAAACTGTCATGCTTTTCTAGCAGCTTTTGACTTTTCTTTTTTCATCTTAGCACACTTTATATGTTTACCTCCCATTTTCTTTTACATACTTCTACAATATTTGTGGTACTTTTAGCGCTCTTTTGTCCTGCGTTTCACTCGTTCTAAGATACTAGGTAGAGCTTTACGTTCTTTTGGCACCACATATTGCACCGTACGTGCAAGGACTCCCAACATAAGCAGTAACAAGGGCCAGCAACCTCCCATGGAGAACGACAACAAAGTGAGAGTTATAATTTTGCGTAGAAATCAATTGCCGAGATAGTGAAATCGCAAGCTGCTTATTTATTGAGGACAAATGAAACATCATTTTTTTTTTGGTGCAAAGACAAATGAAACATCATAGATACTGTTTGTTAGCATTGACGGAAGTAACAAACAATTTTCAGGAAAGAGAGAACTCGCGTCGTTGGTCGAGCTATCAACTCGATCTCGCAATCTCATCGAAGCTTATGAAAAGAGAAGAAAGACTGAAAGAGTATCCGAGACTAAGCACGGACACAGACACAAACACAACAGGACGAGTTTATGATTCCGTTAGAGGGGAAACAAAAACCAGCAAAAAGATGTTTGAGAAACATCTTTTCATTTCTAAGTCAAGGAGCAAGAGGGGAATACAACTGTCCCACAATTCTTACTATTTCAACTATACAGAAAAATAAATATACCACCCTTACAATCAAAACGACGAGATTCTTGACCCCATATTCCAACAATGAGAGACATGCTTTGATTATAACGGAGGGCAAAATCTAACCTGCTTTTTGTTGAAGGAGTGAGCAACCCGTGACCCCATGGAGGCGGAAGAGGCCAAGGCAGCAAAAAGGAAGAAGAGAAGCAGATGCATAAATCCAGATGAAGCCATTGTTTCTCTTATTCGTTTGATCGATTCAAAGAGCCTTCTTACATTGTATGGCTATCCCTTGATTGTTTTGGCCTATAACTAACCGAAGGTGGTGAAAGAGAGAGAAACCAGGAGGACAATTATGGGAAAAGGCGCGTTTAGTAATGTCAATGTGAGGCTGCATTGCATGGGTGCAGTTGCAGAAGGATCCAAATATGGACAACCACCGTATTTTGTAACCGTAAGTTTAAAGTGCCAATGCCTCTGCCTTTGCCTAGATAGCTGCACAAAGCCACACTGTCTTCTTAATTCAGATGCGTTTTTTGCAGTTTTGCTGGGCTGAGCTAATGATGTTAGCATCAAGTGAGAAACTGCTAATTCAACAACGATGAATACTGTAGAGTAAAAAAAAACAAAGCGATGTACATAATTATTTGTATAAGAAGTTAAAGGAAGGTACTGCTCCAGTTCAAACGATAAGTCATCACCTTAACGCATAATAAGCATCGAGGAAAACAGAACTTTGGTATATATTTACGGAGACTAGACAAAACACCACACTTGACGTGGTTTTTCCAATTATTCATCCCTCAGAACAGGTTAAATAGTAACATCAGGAAACCAGCAGCGAGCATCAGCATCGGGGACTGAGAGCATCCTGTCATAGCCCCATTTTTTTGGGGGGTGTTTTGTGACGCATTTTTCAGAGTTTCTTCACAATCAATACCATCTTGGTCTTCACGGCACAAACTAGCAAACAGCCCAGGTGGATATTTCCCATAGAGGTTTATGTAGCTGAAGAGGGTTGATGCACAATCGTTTTTCAGGTCATTTAACTGCTGCGAAAATGGGCAAGCTAATTGCTTAAAGGCCCCACAGCAGCTACGGGCTTGGTAATTGGGTCCCTTGCATTGGCTTGTCATGATAGTGTAGTTCTGATTTTCAAAGTTCACTGGACAAGCTGCATTATACGTAAAGTGAAAGATGAAAGATCATTAGTATTCTTAATCATGGTGACAAGAAATTCAAGTGGTTGCAACAGGCTCTACAATGACTAGTGACAGCAGTTCTTGATCTAGTTCTCTAGCAATGAACTTTACTATGATGAAGTGAAGAACATGCAAGCTACAACATCAGAACTGATGAACTGCTATATCTGACAGAATGAGCAAAGAGCTTATTAGCTAGAATATTTTCCGAGTTCAGCTTAGGTGTCAAACATCTCCTATTTTGTCGCCATAAGGATAAGAATATGGGATCAGAAGCCCTTTATTATGCAGCCTTGAGGTTTTAAAAGGTAGTATGTTCATATGATCAACCTTTTTTTGCAATTCACATTGCATTTTTCATAAGGTAGGGAAGATGTAACATGTCTATTATTTAGGTCGAGGCAACTTTAAGATCAGAGCTTCATAAAGGCTTAAATAAGCAAATTGGAACTTTGTACATGGAGCAAAAAGCCAAAAAGAAAAAGAAGGGTCCAATACCAACATCATAAAAATCTTGACTATCCATTAGAAAATTGGCTTCAAGCCACCCCACTTTCCAAAAACATAATGATTATAACCCCTAATAGACATTCTCCTTAGCAAAACTTTATGAAGGGGAACTTCATTTCCAGAACCTCTGTTTCTCAGGATTTCTCATCCAATCTGATGCCTTTTCACACAATTGACCCATAGGACCTCCTTATATATTCACCTTTCTTCTTTACTTCACAATTATAACCCACCACAAGCGCATCCCATATCTGTATAATTCATATACCTATAAAGAATTGCGATATCAGCCAATTTTCGGATTGCAACCCCTTTTCAACGGAAATAAATCGCCTCATCTCGCTTCAGAACATGCAATTTATGAATTCTGTGTATATCGTCCCAAGAAATATCGAAATCCATTTCCATTGACTTTAGCCAGTTATAGAGCAATTTGTATTCTCAGGCATATTGAACCCTAACCTCACAGAAACCTATTCAATGACTAAACCACCAGTTTAGAAAATGCAGGTTCCTCAAGAGTTTGTCCAATATAGAAGTATAATCTAGGACAAGCCTAACTAGCAATAATGTTGTTAGATAGTAGATACACCATCAACAGACTCTTATACACAACCCACACTCCATTTATTTTGCATTCAATTCAAAGCCCAACCTAACTGCTTGGCCTAGATTATATACTCCTTAGTCTTGTTTTCATGGTTTATGGTCATGAACGACTAATACCATGCTGCAATTGCTGCCACTCGGGACCCTTCTTTGTCCGATAAGTAAGATCTCTAAAACAAGACTAAGTAGTTTGTCAAACGTAATAATCCATTGCGCAACTGCATTACTCATACTCCTTTTTTACTTACAATTCCCTTTCAGATACCATTCAATTAATTTCTTGTTTCAACTTTATCCACCTAAAACATATTGAAGAGAGGAAAGAGTATCCGAGTTTATGATTCCGTTAGAGGGGAAACAAAAACCGGCAAAAAGAAATCTGTATGCATCAAGGCACTTCTTTTGCAATGACCCTCATTATGTTCGAAAAAACTCTTTTCATTTCTCTAATCAAGGAGCAAAGAGAACTGTCCCACAAGTTTTACTGTTCTAACTATACAGAAAAATCAACATACCACCCTTACAATCAAAATGGCGAGATTCTGGACCCCATATTCCAACAAGGAGAGATGCTTTGATTCTAACAGAGGGCAAAATCTAACCTGCTTTTTGTTGAAGGAGTGAGCGACCCGTGACCCCATGCGATTCAAACACATTGTCTGCAAAAAAGATGTACGTTCAAACACAGCCTAAATGTGTTATTAAAACAAAAACAGAGGAACGAAATTTATGTATCGAGTGTGTATATGGAATGGAAAGGGGATTATTACTTGAAATGGAGGCAGAAGAGGCCAAGGCAGCAAAAAGGAAGAAGAGAAGCAGATGCATAAATCCAGACGAAGCCATTGTTTCTCTTCTTCGTTTGATCGATTCAAAGAGCCTTCTTACATTGTATGGCTAACCCTTGATTATTTTGGCCTATAACGAACCGAAGGTGGTGAAAGAGCGATAAACACGGAGGACAATTATGGGAAAAGGCGCGTTTAGTAATGTGAGGCTGCATTTGCACCTTTTTCGGTTATGTTATGGTCCTAGTCATTTCTAATTTGGCCCTCACTTGTCTCTCTTGGCGTTGGGGGTTGATGACCAAGGTGGGTATCTGTGATTTCAACCATGCAAATTGTGATGAACTAGGTCACGGGTTTGTAGAATGACCGCGAAAGTGAAAGAGATAGCGTGAGAATGACAAAATTGACATAAATTTTATTACGAAAATGTAAAAGCGAAACAAAATTGACATAAAGCGTTGACCACTTTAAAAGGATTTGATGATTTTAGTGTTAAAACAACCAAGTATTTGTCCGATTTAAAACCATAAAAGGGGCCGAAGAGGGAGGTCAAATATGGAACTATGGGCGTCGACTTAATCACTCTCTCTACATTATGTTTTACTAATTTACAACTTACAATAATTTCACCTTTTCCAAATGGCGAAGACAGTGTTCTTGCCAAATGAAAATTAGGAGGGGAGATAGATGTCTAGTCATCTAGTCTAGTGATAATTTAAGAAGACATTTAGGAGCTATTCTAACAGTTGATTGTAAGGGCGTTGGGCTCGTAGAAAGGTTACGTTCCTTAAATGTGTCCCTAATTTTTTTTTTTTTTGGACAATAGTAAATACATTTTATTTATAGTAAAATTTTACAAAGGCATCCTGACTAGTTTTGTATTGTTTTTTTTTTTTTTTTCTTTATGAACTTGGTCGTGATACCCTATTGGACAAACATCTAGAAAGTTTTCCTTATTTATGTCCCTATTTAATTTGTCTCGTGGTTTTTCTTTCTGATTTTTGACCATGATAACTCAATGAACAAAGATCTTGAAAAAGAAAAAATTCCTAATTTCTGTCTCCATTTTGCATTGTAATTTTACTTTCAACTTCAAGAAACAAAGGGAACAGAATATGGAAGCATTCTAAACCTTGGAGCTTTACCCTTTTCAAAGGAAGTTACTAAACAAGCTGTGTACATAATTACGGAAAAAATACGTGCTTGCCCTGTAAACCAGTTTCTCAGATCTTACAAGGGGGATTTTCTATATCACACTTCCTGCTTATCTGTACCTGAATCCTTTAGACCAAATTTCTGTTTTGATGCTTGCTCGCTGGGAATTGTGTTGAACATATTGCTTTAGTCTGATCGCTGGATTTATCCAGCAGTCAACTGGCGAGCCGCTACTGTGATAGGAGAGATCTCCAAAAATTTCCTCCCACCGCGATCAATATTGCGTTGGTTGATTACTTGTTAGCAAATGTCGCTTTTATGTCTCTCTTTACGTGTGATGGACCTCCCCATGCGAAGCCGTCGACCTGTAAGTGCTTCCAGTAACACCTCTAATCCATCCTCGAGTGCTTCGGCCTGTTCACCCAATTCAAATGAGCTGAATTGTGGAAGAAGTTGCAGTTCGTAGAGGAGGCTAACGGCTGCTGCTGCTGTACATGTACGATCCCATGATGGCTGGGGCCTGTCTCAAAATGTCGACAATTCCTTTAACAAACGTCAACAAGAAGACCGCCTCGAGTAGATCCAATTAGAAAGAGGTAACATGAATAGAAGAATTATAACAATGGTTAAAAGACCGTGCACGAGATATGGCAACAGGATGTGACAGCTTACCGAAGTTTATGCATTGAAGAGGCGCCTGTGGTCAGAGAGATGCAAGGAAAGTCCTCTCCCCAAACCAAGGTTGCTCTTTCCTGCACATGAAACAAATGAACCTCAAAGTATCTTTCAGAAAGCATATCAAAACATAAGGACAATTTGACAGGGATCTTGGTCTGCCACCTAATGGGATCTCACTGTAAGTTTGCCAAGCATAATATTGGTACCAATACACATGATAATAATAGAAACCACAATATCTTCCATGTACAAATTAAATTTGCGGGGTAAGAAGAAATGTGCTATTGTACCCAAAGGCCTAAACGTGGATGAAATGGAATTTTCTCTTCCAAACTTCTGACAATAAAATGAAGAATAGAGACTACAATAAACTAATGAAGAGACTAGCTTTCATAGACAATAGCTATTCCAACAAAAACCACCGAAGAGACTAGTTACTGTAAACAGTAGCTCTTCCCAGAGAAACCACTGAAGCGGTCGTGTTAACACTTAGTTTCATTCATCGTAAGAGAAAATTACTTATAAAATCAATGGGCAGAAAATTTCATTATATAAGAAATGAAAAAAGCAAAAATAATGAATCTATAACTACGCATGGTACCAACCTTCTCCAAGGAGTTACGCATTTCAAGTAGACCTCAGCAGATGCACTCTCTTTTTTTCTTTTTTCTTTTCGTAAGTAACATTCGCAAAAGACCACCAAGAAAGGTGGCCAACCCCTACAAAGAAAACTAACACTCAACGACGGAGGCAGTCAGATGCTGTCCAAGAAAGCTACAAAATCCTTAGTGGAAGCAAGAGATCCTCCTTCACCCAGCAAAAACAGTAGACAAAATACAGGCTTCAACTCAAGTCCTCAAAACTCCTCGTTCAGGGGGACTTTACCGTTAAAGCTTTCCAGCCCTCCTCTTATTAAACAGAGGCCAACCCCTCCAGAGCTTCAAAGGCATCACATTACTTGAGCTCAAAAGAAAAGGGCCGTAGATTTCATGCCACCACACTTGGCACAATAGCTCAAATTTGCTGCATTTCAATTAACATTTTTGCACAAACTCTGAAGCTTATATTCTCCGGGAATAATTGCA
Organism: Escallonia rubra; assembly: GCA_033065855.1. Taxonomy (NCBI): domain Eukaryota; kingdom Viridiplantae; phylum Streptophyta; class Magnoliopsida; order Escalloniales; family Escalloniaceae; genus Escallonia; species Escallonia rubra. The sequence goes on along the minus strand of JAVXUO010001645.1, from coordinate 35,042 downwards.
CATAAAACCTTACGCTTTGAGTGTGGGTGTGGCTACCACCTTAAAGTTCTAGCTTTGGCACTAAACACCTTGATGTTTGAATTTGGTTGTGCAGGTCACCAATTAACGGCAATCTTTCAAACAAAATTGACGGGATAAATCAAAGGGGCGCAAATGCAAGTCTAAGCATCCAGCAGAGTCAACTCAATTCAGTCCCACCAATCCAACTCAACTCAAGAAACCCGCCAATGCTACTATTCATCTCTCTCCACCCAAATCTATGTATTACTCTAACCCCTTTATATCTTCCATCCACCACTTTTCATGCCCTTTTATTACTACCCCCTCTAGTTATTCATTCTTCACTGCCTGTTCCTTTTAAAATCCACCACTGAACCCACCATTCACCCCGCCAACATCTCCAGCAACATCATCAGCCGCTGTTGCACGCAACAAAAAAGAGCACGCTTGTATAGCGCAGTGAAGTAAAGAAATCTGCAAAGATCTGACGCTTTTGTTTCCTCCATTTATCCATATCTTGTACAAATTCTTCCCTTCCTCAAATCTCAGTTTTGTTTCTGAAAAGAAGAGATCCATGTGGTCAATTGAGTGAGTCTTACCCTCTGATGCACATCAATGCCAGGGACTATGCTTTGTGTAAAATCTTTGGCAAAAGAAAATCCTGTTCCACATGAGACTGTAGCACATAATGGAACTTTGATACTTATACCTCTCAAGGGATCAAAAAGCAAAAAACATTGACACTAAAAACTCAACAACATTAAATACCAATCAGCACATTATATAAGGGGGAAGCAAAGGAAATCAAAGAGTTAAAGCTTCAGATAAAAATCATACATGCAATAGTTCCTGCCTGTAATATTTTTGTGATTGTGAATGTATAACTCTAACTTGGCAACTTAGGGCCTTAGTTTTGATAGCCTCCTGTCCTTTTCATGGACATGAGAAAATTTTCATATTTGACATGCAAAGGTGAAATCCTAACATTATATCCCACTGGAATCGTCCAGTAAAACATCACTAAAGGTTTAAGGAGATCCGTGGTGATCACAATCCAGAGCTAGATGTCTGACAACTTAGAGATTGCAGAACAATGGAGTCACAGGTTACAATTTGTGCAAAATACATGAGTTTATGAATTCGAAAATGCATTATGTCAAGGTGTAAGAGCCAGTAAGTGTACCTTTAAACGCCTGAACATTGCAGCAGAGTTGCTCCAGGTACCATCAATCAAAACAAAGTTCATTCTATGATCTCCATTTGTCTGTGCAGTTTAATCAACATGAAATTACCATCTTTTGCAACTGAAAGTAAGAATCAGTAAGTTCCAAATGAAGAGAATATGAAGCTAAATAAAAAAGAAAGCGCATAGGAAAGCAATTTCCATTATCTTACTATACACTTCCAAATGTCTTTGCTTCTGCAAGGTTTGTGCTCGGACACCACATGCAAATCCTAGAACCGAGGATCATAAAAAATGCCTTTGTACATACATTAAATATCACATCAGCCTTGTTTCTTCTAAGTCAGGTTCTTTTACCCTGATTCACTAAAATTTTCGCGAAAGAAGATTAAAGCACTGATGCACGTAGGCACTCATACACATCCGCAGCTTTTCATTTTGTACAGGCATGCCACTTCTTCTCTTCATCCTAATGACATGTCGGTGTTCTAATTCAATATGTCTCAAATGAGACATAATTCGCAACCTCTATTGACCGACAAGTGGAGACTCTCAGCAAGTAATGATGTGATATATAAGAAGTACCTTCTCCGAGGTGTACACTTGACCGGTAGAGGAATCTTGAGCGAAGATATCTTGAATAGACTTGGTCAATGCATTCTTATTAGGATAAAGGCACCAAACATTTCTCTTTCCTGAAAACGATGTGGAAAACAAATGAAAGTCTTGTACTTCATTCGTTTTGATTCTAACAGCACAAAGACTAGATGAAAGATGTTTAGTCTAACAGCTCAAAGTAGGATACGGAATAGGAATACGTCAACTTTGCTAGAGTGCATTATTGCATGCCGTCGAGCATTAGATACTTAAACAACACTCACTGGCCAATAAGAAACTGCTACATTCAACTTCATAACCCTTATTCCTAACTGCTCAGGTTCGAGTATCACTCGATATAGCAAGACACGACCCACCAACATGGGGCCCTAGGGTTCAAGTAGTACTACAATCAGAATGCATACCAAAAATACTAACACCCTGTCCAAATGATAATAGTATAAAACCATTAAACAATATGCATGGAATGGTCAAACATAAACCATCAACAAAATCTTGTTTTATCAATGGAAAAATACCAGGAAGAGTACTACTAATCTGTGGTCCTTCATAATTATGAGCTGGCCATTATGACTTCATTCGGCACCACTCTTACTGTAAATTCTAAACTCTACAAGGTAAAGGTAAAGGTAAAGGAAAATGTTAACCAGGATACAAGGACAACATCACCCAAACTTGGCCCCACGACTGCAAGGTGTTGATGAGGTTGTCTAGCTGCCTACGTAACTTTACAAATAAGATTAAGCAACTATACAAGATCCCTACTCGGCGACAGCTGTTCTACTCAGATATATATACTGCTGAAGTTTAACTAATGGATGTAAAGTAGCTAATACACAAAAAGGAACCTGCACTCATAAATTCATTCCACATGATTTCTTCATGCTCAGCAATGCCGAAAAGACATAAAGTTGCAGCTTGAACACCAAATACTTGCCATAACAACTTGCCTGTGTTGTTCTGTCGTAGAAAATCCTGCAAGAGAATGAGAAGGATTCATTGATTTTCATAACCCTTTTGACTTTTCCTGTACAAAGGAATAATAATGAAGCTTTCAGCACTATGATTGCAAAGATTCAAACCTTTGGATGCATATACAACCAGAAGTGTATGCCATGCCAGAGAGAACAGTGTTCCACTCGTGAACACATGCAGTCTACCAGTGGAAGCCAGCACTACAAAATTCAAGAAAACAATATAGACAAGTTTAATAACTCCGAAGCCACACAAAGACACATTTACTCCACAATTCTTGAAACTTACTTGGGAAACAAACGACAAAAAAGAAAAAGTTATACCATGACGTGACATCTTCCTTAATCATGCAAGCAAACTGCATACCTTTTGACAAAGGTAATTTCTACTTCCAATCAAGCGGCATGCAATCTGACGCGCTGAAAAGAAGTGAAGCTTCGTTTCAGAATCAGCTAAAGCCTTATACTTGGCTCTGTGCTTCTTATCCTCTTTCACCTTAAAGTCTCCCTGAGGATTAGAAATAGGTTCAAGATAAACGGTGCAAAACGTTGCAGTCAAGGATCCAAGCTTATCCAGGCTTATAGAAACAGCAAAGGCAATAGAACTGTCTCAGATGGAGATTGTAATAGTAGTCAATAGGAAAAGCTTCCGATTTACATAGGAACCACAAACATTAAACAGAACAAAATGACGGTGGAAGAACAACAAAAGTGGAATGTAAACTCCATTTCGATTAATTAATCCCTTTGATTTAAGGGCCTCATTGATAATAAATCAACAATAAGGGTATCCTGAGAGTACCCTTTCACACTATGCATATAAAGGCATACCAAGTAATCATTATGTATTGATGTAATAGGTAATAAAGCATCAGCAACTCAGCGTTATGCCAACTTATAGAGAAATTCAATTGAAGTAAGCTGAGTTTCACTAGAGTTTCCGTTTTAACTTTTTGCGAACTTCTAAGACATATTTAGCACAATGTTCGGATTAAACTCAAATAGCAATTACAGGTGAAACTAGGATCTTTTGCCAATTACAGCTAGGGTACAGATAATTAGCGAAGTATGTAGAACTTGCAAAAAGTCGAATGGGAAAAGACCGATGAAAATAAGGTACTAGTATATCACTCAACAAACCCAAATGCCAAAAAATTGGGAATTACTGGGTCTAATTCTTTTTACCTTGAGTTTCCCACCTTTGCCACCAAAAGTCATTCGGGCATCGGTTTCCGTGGCTAGAGCCTTCAAGTCGTCAAGTACCTCGGCAACCATGGCGGGTATGGGAGAAGTGGTGCCCCAGGCGTGCCACTCTCGGAGGGTTACGGCGGTGGCTTCACCTTCACAAGTGTTGACTTCATGAGCTTCTCTTGGAGGAGATATAATGGGAGAACTAGAGAATGTGGCAGGACAGAGGGTCGTGGGTGGCGATTCCATGAGGGTTTTGCTGCAGAAGAAGGTAGAATATAGGAATTGGGAGCGTTTGAAGCCAATTAAGGCCCTAATGCCAGTAGCAGAGAGCATGGTCGGTGACTGTATAACGGTTTCTACATCAGCTTAGGACTTGGGGGGATTGTTTGGCTGTTCCCCAAGTAATTCCGGTTTTCTTTTTTCAAAATAATGCACCATCCATCCTATTTTCTTTGACTATCGTAAAAAAAAATTGATCACTTTTTTTTATTAAAAAGATTTTATATTTTCATGTTTACTTTTTATATATATATATATTTTATATTTAATCCTCCACAAACTCATTTTCTCTTTCGTCACCCAATTTCTTCCCCTTCTCTCTCTCACTCTCGTCTCTCTTGAGTTAGAATGAAAAATTCATAAAATATGACTCATATTCTAAATAAGGCGTGCAAGTAAAATACAATCAATTAATTTAAGACGGAGTGAATATTCATTATGATGCACATATTTTATCTGCTTCTGAAATTGTAACTAGTATCATTCTTACAAAAGACATACTACATGTTATGGCATTAAACCCAGTCTAAGTGTTTTTTTGTGGCTAGGAAGCTCCTCTCACTTCCCCACCCAAGGATCCTAACAATACTGGTGAAGCCATGCAAAACCACCGGATATATCTCCGCATCATTTATTCGTAATTTTTCATTTCAAAATTTTCTCATTTTTATATCGGAACACTCCGCGCGCGCGCGCGCACACACACACACACACACATATATATATATATATATGTATATATATATATATATATATATATATTTATTTATAACGGAGGGAATAACTCATATCCTAAATAAGTGTGCAAGTCAAGCACAATCAATTAAAAAAGGACGGAATGAGTATATAATATGATTTGGTAGTTTATGATGAAGCACTAAAAAAATCCTTCGTACGTAGGTGGAAGATTCTCACATGAAGTATTTGGGTCTCCTGTCAGTATTAGGTCGGTCTAAAAAGAAATCTCTAACAACATTTGAGAAATTAGGTAGGTTTAAAAAGAAATCTTTGACAACATTCGAGATAGAGTTTAGCAAAAGGTTGGAAATCTAGTCCAAAAATATTTATTCAGAACATGTAGGACTGTATACAAACCGAGTTCAAGTCGAACATGGGTTCTTTTCGTGTTCACTTCGTATAACTGAGGCCAAATTCGAACTCGGCTCGAGTTCGTATAAGTGGTGAAATATTCGTTCGAACTCGGTTCGTGAAACTACTCACAAAGTTTGGGCTCGGCTCATTTCATTTAACCTTTACAAACCAAACTCGAGCCTTATAAACTCGTGTTCTGGTTTAATAAAACCAAATATATATATCAGATCTGAAACTTCTAATATTCCAATAATTAAAAAGATGAAAAAAAACAACAAATTAATAGGAAAAATGACAGGACGATTGATCTCTCAGACCTTGTCGTTGACCTAATCACGAGAAACCATACATAGGACATAGATTTAATAAAAATCGATGAGTCTTTACGAAGAATCGAATTGCGTTGAGAAATGCCTGCAATGTCTTGATGGTTGATGCACGAGAATGTTCGTCTCCGAGGGAGGCGAAATGATGTTGGTTGTTGATCGAGTATGTATGTGTCTGAGAAAGAGGTGTGTGCGCCATTGAGAGAGGGAAACGTGTGTGCACGCGCGCGTGCTTATGTATGCATGTGTCAGGGAGAGAGCCTGTGTCACAGTGTCACAGAGAGAGAGAGAGAGAGAGAGAGAGAGAGAGAGAGAATTTAAAGCAAAATAAGCATAGTAGGCATGTTTGGGCTTGGGTGATTAACATCTATGTGGCTTGGGCATCAATGGGTTACGTGGGTTTGGTTTCTTGTACACACAACCCCAATTTAACATTACAAACATGTAGAAAATGCCATACTTAACGAGCTGCTTGTGAATCCATTTATGAACACTTTTATATCTTTAGGCTCGGCCCGTTAATGACGAACTTAAAAAAGTGTTCATGTTCCGTTCATTTTCCACACAAATGAACGAGAACGAAATTCTAACAGAAGAACGACGAGCTGCTCGTGAATAGCTCGCATCATTTACGGTCCCAAAAGCGGATAAGGAAATGAATGTGCTCAAGTAAGGCGAATAGTTAGCAAAGGCAAAGGACGTTTAATGGTGGTGGTAGCATGAAATGGATGAAGTTCTCTGAACATAAGAGTTTAATTAGATTATTTTGCAACTGTATGCCAGTTTCCATCTAAGCACAAAAAGGGTGTAAAGTGTTTAAAAGTGAAGACAAGGACGCACACATCATCTTTTTCGTTGCTTATTCTTACAAAAATACATTTACATACTTGCTCCAGAGCATAAATGCCAAAAAATTTGGGGGCAAAATCCGGCATACTTGGAAGTTGGAGGCCCTCAGCAAGGTTGGGTTAAAATAAACTTTGACGGGACTTTGAAGCCGTTTGATATTGATTCTTAAGAATAGATTTTGATTAAATCAGAATCAGTTTTTAAAATCAGCTTTAATCCATTTTAGACATAACAGATTAAAAGTTGTTGAATGTGTTTTGATAAAAAGAGATTAAAGTGGGTTTAGTGTAGCAAATTACCATATAGTGTATTCAAACTGAGATTGAGCATTTAATGATGTTTATATATAAGGATAATTTAGTAAATTTCTTGGTCAAACATGATTCTCCGAAATTGATTAAGAGGGTGTTTGGGATTGATTATGTGATGGTCAAACCTGATTTAATCATTAAATCAGGTTTGTGAGTGTTTGGCAAAAGAGATTAAGAGATTTAATCCATCTCCAAAAGTTTAAAACTGATTTAATTCATAATCCTCAAAAGTGAGGATTATGAAATAATCACTTTTTTCATAATCAGGTTTGACCTTCTAATTTACTATCCTATCCCCATATTTTTTACAAAAAGACCTCTCATACCCCTTAATTAATTAAATAGTTTCTAGAGGTTATCTCTTCAAATGATGCAAATGGCATATATGATAACAATGAAGGAGGCACTCCATTCACCAGTGTTATTGGGGATGACATTTACATGACCAATGTTCATGATGCTATCTGTGATCAATTTTGCTATATATATATATATTTGCTTAAGATAAACTTTAAAAAGTATTTTACAATTTTATTCTCATTTTTGACACGTGTTGTCACCAGAGTCACTTTCAATTTAACACCAAAAATGAAAAAAGGTCTTCTCATTATAAGTAGTATAGATAGATAAACTTTTGTTGAACCTTGTCATTTTTACGTTCGTTGAACATTTGTCATAGATGCAATTTATGTGGTTCTTATGCTTAAACACAACAAGAAGGTAATCCTGAAAGGTGTATTTAGGTTTTCAAAGACTGGAGAATTAATGATCTTGGAAAAGCTGCAAGGAGTTCCATATGGGCAACACTGGGGATTAAAAATGACAAAGCTGATTCGGTTAGTGGAGGAGGTTTATTAAGGCCTTCCAGCCCAGGGTTATGAAAAGAATCATACTTCCAAATCTCTTCTGTATTACAAGCCAATCCCACAGCATTGCCTAGGTCACTCAACTTCCATGAAAGCTCATAAGTGGAGTGTCGAAGAACTTTGTAACTATTTAGTGTAAGGTGCTTAATTAAACAATGCTCCTTACAGACCACATGGGAAGAGGGCATGCTTAATGTCTTCTAAAGAGAAGAGAGATAGGGTTGAGTAGCTGAAGTAGCAAATGGTTTCATTTTCTGATAGGTCGAAGTTGTTCGCGTAGCTGCTTTTTGGTTAGAGGTAAGATGGTTTGCAGAGTTTTGAATCCATGTAAATATTTACATGTGAATAGAAGTCTTTTCAAGGATGAAGTATGTACATAACAACTTGGTCGAGGTACTAGGAGTATATTAGGATCATCGCAACTTTATTTTTACATCCTCTCTTCCTTCTCATCCTTTTTTTTTCACGCTTTTAGGGATTATTGCAATTTTATTTTACATCCTCTCTTTCTTCTCCTTTTTTATTTTCATCTTCCAATTCCTCAGTCTCTTATCCTTTGTTCTTTCATCCTCTCGCCTCTTCCTTTTTCGTGCTTTAAGTCGGTCAAGCTTGAGAAGGGAAGCAAAAAACAAAAACAAAAACAACAGAGATGTCCTAAGAATCAGGAAATACAGCAGGTTTTGGGGTTTCCTCTTCTCTTGTCTATCTTCCTTAATTGCTTCTGGACCTTTTAATTTGAATTTGATTTTTCACTATTTTTCTTTTTTAGTAATGAGATCTTGAAACTATATGCCTGATCCAAATTTTGGTGTGGTAGTATGTACATATTGCTGGAGAAGGGTGAAAATGGCTCACATTTAAATCTCAAGAATAATAACGACATCAATAATTTAAATTCATCATGGGTAGGGATACTATTGTTGCATAACTTTGAGGAAAGCCCTATAGAAGCCACGATGCCTCTTCTCGAAGTGATAGAGGTTCCAAGGTGATTACAAGGTCTTTCAAATTTGTTAGTACTCTTTTATCGAAACATTCAATACATAAATTCAATCTAATTTTGTTTGTGCTATAGTGATTAGCCACGACGCCAAGCAGTACATGTTACATTACGCATGAAAAGTTGTATAACACCCTTTCAAGAAGTGTTCTTCCTTTGATTGTAAAAAAAATTCACAAAATAGAAACCTATTATTCCTAATGTGTTTTTAAACAATATAATGAAAATGAAAGGCAAGCCGGTGCGTTACACGTGCTCCTTAGCTATTATGTACCAAAAGGTGAGTGTTTAAAAGTCATTGCCGCATTTAAGAAAGAAGATAAAGACTTGTCAACCACCGGAAATTTCGTAAGAGACATTAAAACACTTAAAAGCTGAGAGATATTTGAAGCTGGAATTAGGAAATGAAGTAAACCCAAGTAATTGAATATGTTGGGCTCAAACATTTCAAGGTTGCTCATCATATTCGCAATTGATGAAAGATAAAAATGTTCAACATTATAAACAAAACGTTTAGTAAGTATAGTGACAATGGTACAGCATTGCGTTTAGTAAGTATAGTGACAATGGTACAACATTGCGTTTAATAAACCCAGATTAGACCTTTACGAAATGAAGTAAACCCAAATTAACAAAAATGTTCAGTAATTCACAATTGATGATTTGAAAGATAAAAATGTTCAACATTATAAACTAAATATTTTGGTAATTACAGTGGCAACAATGTGGTACAACATTATTATTGTGACTTGTGAGGCTAACTAGTACGTTAGGACAAGATGACAAATGCACTTGTCCTCGTCACGAGTTGCCAGTGGAGTATATCTTTGCCTATCTTTTCATCTTGGTTGTACACACAGAGTACCTACTCTCACTCCCTCGTTTCCTCCATTTCCTTTCTTCAATGGCTGCCGTTCTCGACTCCTTCACCTTCCATTCTTCGCCTTCTTCCAACGTTCTGAGAGGTCTACGGCCGCCGGCGTCACCACCGGTCTCAGCCACAGTCCACCGCGCCTCTCTTCCTCAAGTCACGGGCTTGAAGATTCAATTTTCTTCAAAGAAACTCTCACCATCCCTGAATTCCAGGAATCTTAGGACTTCACGTCGACGAGCCGCCATTGTGTCCGAAGCCTCGGAGACTGCCCTTGAAGGTCAGCTTCTTCTACTCCCTTTCTTTAAGTATGTGGACCTTAATGTGCGCACACACACACACACTCACTCACTCTTCTCAGCGTGAACATCTGGGCTATTTAATTAGGATTTTGTATGCAACGTTAGATTCAACTAACATACAAGTCAGGCCCTCATAGTTAATGTTCATTAACTTAATAATCTCTAATAAATAACCAATTTTGGGAGAACCAACTCCATACTCCATATGGTATACTCAATATATGCTAATACTCCATAATCAATAATTCATAAAATCTCATGTACTGTTATTAAGTATAAGAGAGAACATTTACATATGTTTATACCATTTCATGTGCAACATATGTATATTCCAGGAAGAATACCCATAAAGTCTTCCTTACTTTTTTATCAGCTTACAAACTCTAGATAATACAAGTAGAAAAATGAGTGACCCATAAGGAAAGTAAAAGCCGCAAAAGGCCCTTTTTCACGTTAAGGTCCCCCACGGCCGCGTTATTAGGAAAACTATGATGTAAGCAAACGCAAGAAGCTCAAACCTACACTAGTTCAAACGGATATCTTGAATTTTTCAAAATCTTAAAATTAGATTTGTTGTGCTTCCTAACATTAGAGTTGGGGAGTTCTGAAGGTGGTCCTATTTGTGAAGAAACTTTTCCAATGATCATAAAGTTTATAAGTACGCTTTATAAATTATTACTTCTAATTAGTAAATTCTCAATCTCCCAACATTATTAACTAAAAGAGAGTCGACTGTAATATATGCTGTTTCTTATTTTTTTTGCCCCTTTTATCTTTTCGCAAATTCCTAGATTAAAGTTTCAAATTCAATCCTAGGAACTTGCAAAGAGTTAAACGGGACCAAGATCATCAAACTGAGGAGTACATTGTGATGTTAGACAGTGGAGATGAATGCTTGAGGATTTGCTTGATGTGATACATTTTTGGTTCTACGATGAAATGTTTTGCGAAAAACTATACACTATACAACTCTTAAAATTCTCTCGAAAAAATCAGATTTAATTGCAGTTCTGAATATGTGATTTGTACTTCTATCGCCCTGTAGTTCCACCAGTGTAGGAATTGATGTTGGGTGCAGGTATCTAGTGTATTTTGCTTAGGTCATATGGTACAACGGATGTTGTTGGCTCAGGAGACTGTGGGAGAAGATAGTATATGTATCTAATCGTGTGAGGTTAATAGGTCTAAGAAGGCTTTTAGGGTTAGAGGGCCAAATGGGGAAAGGGTAGGTACTATTTTAGGCTGTTTAGGGTGGAATTTACAGGTGTTTAGCTTCTGATATTTTACAGGCTACAGATCAGGAAATAAGAAACAAAGGCAGGAAGAATAAAGAAGAAATCCTAAGCAATCTCACCTAGGCCCTTAGGCATCGCACCTAAGAGAAATGAACCTAGGCATCAGGCCTAAAGTTCCTGGGATTGAGCCAATAAAAAGATGCATCACAGATCAAATCAACTGTTTGATAGTATCTTATCACTTCTGTTGTCTTAGAACCCTATTACACCTTATATATAGAAAAATAGAGCAGACATAAAGATTCTAAATGGCTTAACTTAAGGGGAACTATTGCAGAAATTTTTCAGCCATTTGCACAGCCATAATCATGTGATTTAACATGTGCACCTAGCTTATTTTCCTGGCGTTAATCAACAGCTCAAATTGACAATTACTTGCAGAATAGAATTGCAAGATACTTGCAGAAGATCAGTAGAGAATATGACCAAAGTTCCCAACATGATTTCGTTTCGTTCTTGGCAATGCCATATCACAATATCAGCCTCAATCCAGGATTTGGACCACCCAAACCGTGCCCTGAAATTCAACAACTTTGCTGCCCTTCGCATGCTTTGGGCCTGCACTTGGCTGCGTTTATCCTTCCCATGTTGAATGCTTTGGTGCTGCTGGTGGGTTATAAACCAAACTTGATTAATTCATTAAGGAGGAAACAGGAAAATAAATTGAAAAACGACTAGTAATTGATCAAGGTCAATAAACTGATTAGGGAAAGAAATTGGCGTAGTCAGTCTTAGCTCAGTTGGATGATCCACCATAGGGCTCCCGCTACATCATCTGCTTCAAGAACAAATTATCATCAAACTCAAAAGAAAGCTTGACTGACTTTGGAAATTTCTTATTGAGCCAGCAAATTTTAAAATTACCATAAATGTGTTTTTTCCCTCACCTATTCCTGGGAGAAGTTTCCGTTGTATGCACTGTTACTACTTACCATGGATATTTTTGTTGCTCCCTTGTGATTGTTACTGTTGAGTAACCATCTGCTCTGAAAGCTTAAGCTGCTAGAGAATGGGTCAAATCATGTATATCATGCTTAACAATCCTCCTCACTTGCAAGCCCCTGATTGCTCGTGGAGAAGCAATACCGCCAATTGAACAACATTCATAAGTGCCTATTGCACTGATATAAAAGGGGAAGAAATGCAAGTTAGGAGACTTGAACCCAAGACCTTGCTAAACCAGAAATATGACACCATAATAAGCTATCATCTGCTCTAATAGCTTAAGATGCTGGAGGATGGGCCAACATTGTATAGCATGCTTAACAGTTACTTATGCTAGTGATATGAGTTTCCTATATGTATGGTGTCACATCCAGTTCAAGTAACATAGTTAATAGTTAGTTTTTCCGACTGTTGACTCAACTGTTTCACCCAAAATCTGTGCTTTTTAAGTCAAAATTGCTTCGGTTGTGTCTATTTGTTTTTTTCTTAGCCAAAAGGACAATAAAGGTAATACTTTGCTTGTTTGTAGAGTGGTTTGTGGATTTTGTGCATGATGTGGGAGTTCTAGTTTAGTTACCTTGATGTGCTCCCTGACTTTTTTTTTGCCTCCGTGGGACCCTGGAGGTTTAGTATTTGTATCTGCCTGGGCCCATATTATCAGATTTTAGTATTTTTTTCTGGGTATCGTTATGCGCACATTGGATTTACTCTCCTTGAGAAATTTTGGTTAAAAGTACATACCAATACTCGCTCCCTGACAGCATATGGAGCCTTGTTTGTAAGCTTCCTTTTTTCCTCCTACTCATAAAAAAAACAAAGAAAAATCTACTCCAACTGATGGTTGAAATTCAATTGCTCTTGATTTCTCGTGTCACTAAAAAATGGTGCCTGACAAATGCTGTGGAAATTCCAGCAATTTTCGTTGCCCACAGGCAACCTACATCATATGATTTAACAAACAATGAAAACTTCTTGGAGTTAGCTTGTTCTAGCAGTGTCATCACCTTCCCGAGGACTGAGTATATGCTTAGCCTAGTGGCTTGATAACTTGATGCCATTCTGACCTTCCTTCTGTTTGTCACTGTAGTCTTATTAGGAATCTACTCTCAACATGACAATTAAGCACATACAGTTGCACTTCTTGTAGGACATAAGACAGCAGGTTATGGTAGGCGCTGACAGCAGTCATGTAGGAGTCATGCCCACCTTTTGGAAGCACCCTTCTCCTTCAGAAAGTTACAAAACATGTCAAGCATTTATAGAAAGTTTTCAGTTTGCATCAACTAGATTGCATGCTCTACCAGTTGTGTTGGTCGTTAGCGTCAGCTGCATGGGTGGGCAGTTAATAATTGGATTGCCCTGTATCTGGGATATCCAGACCCATTCACTTCCGTAGCACTGGTAGTTTCCACCAGCAATGTTTAATTGAGCCTGTGATTTGATTTTGGACTTCATCGATAACTTATGGATTGCTAAAAATCTAATATGCGAGCAAGTATTTTGGAGTGTCCAATTTTGCTGATTTAATCTTCCACTCAACTGTCATATCAGCTTGTGTAGTGGTTGAGCTGGAAATGTATGATTTAGTTCAGTGCTAAGCGAGCAGTGTGTCCTGTCTAGTGCAGATTATAGCATAGTTGCAAGTGAAGCACCTTTTTGAAGCACCATGTGGAATTGTTTCAGCGATTAGCAGATGTTTGCGAAAATCTTTTTTGATATCAAGCTATCTATTTTCCTTTATCTTTTAGGTGACCTTTTTTGGAGGAGAATCACATCATATACCCTAATATATGTAAAAACATATTGCACTAGACTCTGCATTAGCGTGCCAATCTTAATTTTATTTCACGTTTTACTGAAGTTGTTCACAACATAAGCAAATGGGAATACTTATCTTTGTCTTTTGAAATGTTTAGAAAATTATGATTTTCTGTTGTAGAGTGCTCGGGGAATATACCGAAGATAATTGTAGGAAGCAGAGAAGGGGATCTGTTTTGAAAAACCTTTTGCTGGAAACTATTCATAAGCTTTTTCTTGGAAATTTTTGGGTTTCCTAGGTGTATTGTACATGATGCTAAATAAGTTGCGTAGAGCTCTCACGCAAAAAAATTACACAAATGAAAATCAACTTACTATTTGCAAATGACTAGTTATTCCGTGACGTGATAGATGGAAATAACTTCTTGATGTAAAAAATTGCAGTTCCTAGTGTCACTGATGCAACTTGGCAGCCTTTAGTACTCAAGGCTGATGGCCCTGTGCTCGTTGAGTTCTGGGCTCCATGGTGTGGACCATGCCGTATGCTCCTTCCTGTGATAGGTGAGCTCTCGAAGCAATATGCTGGCAAGCTCAAGTGCTTTAAACTCAATACTGATGATAGTCCTTCAATTGCAACTCAATATGGAATCCGAAGTATACCAACAATCATGATCTTTGTCAATGGGGAGAAAAAAGACTCGGTAATTGGCGCTGTGCCTAAAACAACTCTAACTGCCAGCATTGAGAAATTCTTGTAGTGGCGTGGTAAGTGAATAGCATCACTTCATTTTTTTTCGCAAGGTTTTTCTGTTTTAATGTCGAGTGCAAGCCAAGAAATTTGGTTACGGTTTGTATAGTTCTGTTAAGCTACAGGTAACATGTCTGTATCACTTACTTTGGTATTTTTTCATACAAATTTGCTTCTACAATTAGACAGTTGGGTTGGCCTAATATTTGTTCATACACATATGCTTCTATATAACACAGTGGGTTCTCCGTAAAGTTACATTCGTAATCGAGGTTTCGGATAGGAAAACTTGTTATTTCTGTGAATGCATGGCTTAAGTATTTGGACCTGAGAAACTGACCTATGCAGGGATCCTGATCAAGTCTCTTTTGCAATTTGAACACTTGACACCACTGCTGATGATTGCCTATGTCCTTATTCTGTCTTAATTCCAATTTTGTTAATTGTAAAAATCTTATGGAGATTGCTTTATGTTCTAGAATATTTGATGTGACTAGTTCCTCGTGTTAATACAAGAACGACTTAATGAAAGAAGGCTAGATTATGTTTGATAGATCAACATATTCTCACTCGCTTGCAACTGCATGAATTTTCGCCTTTCTTTCTCGTTTGAGATGCAGTATGCAACTGTCTTGCGAAGTAATTTGGCTCATATGACACAACGTTGATGCATTTTCCAATTAAACTGGTGTCGTAAATGATCATACAGTTTCTGTGGAAGTGTGAAGATTTCAAGTTAGAAACGTCAAGATAAGGCAGTTATAATTTGGGGCTAGGCTTGGGATAAGTCCGAGCCTATGTTACATGGACAATATAAGAGTAGAGATCGGATATGTGTCCAAGTGTCGAATTCGTCTAACTTTTAGAACTCAAGATACGGGACACGACAACATTTCTATCTTTTTAGTGTGTTTTAATTATCAAAAAGATAAAATGATGTTTTATGTGACATGCAGCGCTTAAGTCGAAACTTTCTCATCTTTGTAGTTCCCTAGTCTCTTTTTTTTTTCTTTTCGGTTTATAGTTCCCTAGTCTCTTTTGTCAAGAAACATACAGGGTATGGCTCTTTGTGGCGTGTCCTCTGAGAAGTGTCGGACACGTATCCCATCTCCATGTCCGAAATTGGATCTCTGAAATATAATGGATACAGCTAAACACTGAAGTACTGAACAAAGGGGACACAGAGAAAAGAAGTGACAGCCATTCGAAGAAATCAAGTGGCTTGTTATCTGGTTAAGCGGAAGGGGGAAACTTTTGATATGCACATGCAACAGAACTTCCTAGTGGCCAAAAGCGCAAACGTAACCTTAAGACCAAAGGTAAATTTACTTGCTTGCAATATCAAAAAGAAGCCAAGCCGCCCAAGATATTGACAACACAGAGAGCAAAAACTCAACAAAGTCAGCTCTTCCTTTCGAAAGATCAGGATCATGTTCCCCAGTACTACATCATTCAGCCATATAAACTAGGTTATCAGACTTTTGACGCTTTTATAGCCTGTCCGCTATATATACACGTTCCTATGGACTCTACCCTCATTCAGTAACTTCGATAAATCGTTAAAAATCTTAGAAAACCCAAGCTGATAAGTGAAAACATTTTCGGCAAATGGACTACAAAGATTGTGCATCCCAAAGGTCAGTTTTTGTACTTCAAGGTGATGGTTTGTACTTGAAGAAGATCCTATCAAGAGAATCCTTTGCAGGCCAATCTTCGGGTATATATTATCGTGGTACAACCGAAGGGGTTCCGTTCAAATGGGAGATGCAGCCGGGAACGCCAAAATGTCCACCTAAAGAAGCGGTCATCCCACCGCCTACCCCTCCACCTGCGGTCCAAAGCTTAATGCTACCTAGGCCATATCTCGATCAACCTAAAGAGTCGACCTGGTCAAGAGTTTGGTTTTGGAGGAAAAGCCACAAAAGCAGAAAAGAAAAGAAGGTTTTGAGAGAGCAGTATCATCATTCCGAAAAGTTCGAACGCTTTGAGTTCCAAGATTCGGATGGGGATTTTGCATCGTCGATTGCAAATTCTAGATATTCTTCCTCTTCCCACTCATCTTTGTCTTCGTCGAGTGCTCCTTCTTTGGAGCGGCCAAAGGATACAGTAGACGGGCCTTTCTCTTGCAGTCCTTGGAACATTACAAGTATTATGGTTCGTGTGGCACGACGGATTTGATTTTATGTGCGTATATATGCATGTCTTTGATACACAGATATTCTTTTCTTCTTATTCTGAATTAGCAGTAGATTACCTAATGGGTTGCAATGTTTAGACGCTGTTTCTGTTATTATTCACATGGTACACTTTTCTACTATTGTCCTTAAAAGAAAGTTGTCGCAACAAACGATCATGTACAAGTGTCCACAACCTTGAATCTATATCCCGACGCTTCGCTGGTTCAGTAATATCAAACCATCTGGCTTGACTGATATTGTCGATGACCGGAGATGCACATAAGATCTACCTTTTGACTTGCTGGGTTTTATCATTTTCCAAAGCTCATGTTCACAATTATGACACTCTTTCCTAATTTTTGGATCTTGGTATGGTCTCTCTCCTCTCATCTTACTGCTTTCTCATGCAAATGAATGGGTTGGCCTCACCATTCATGCACGCTACCACCAACGCCATCCATCACTAAAAGTTACTAATTACTTTTCTCCAAACGAATTTTCTTTAAACAAAATGACTTTTTTGAAATTTTCTCCTTATCTTTGCTCACTTGCCATGGCCAAACGTAAGATAGCTAAAACTGCACTGCCTTCTTGGATCAACCCTCAATTCCACAAACATTTATAGACACACAACGGAAGCACAAAATGCGGATCGGTCTATTTGTGGTGATCAAGTTTGCAACATGATTATTAAAAGTGCAGGCGTACTTAATGCACAAATGGTCCCTAGAACCTAGGCACAAGGCGCAAAATGCTAGCGCCTTTTCAATGTGAGGTGCAAAATAAAATAAATAATATTAATGCATTAAACCAATAGAATTACTTTTAAAAAAAAATATTAGAACATGATAATTTAACAAATTCTCAACACTAGAAAAAATTTCAAATCCAATGAGAAGTAGTTAATTCTAAGTGAATATGATAACGTCATCCTCATCATTAGTGAGGGTTAAGGCAACATTGCTTTCTTTAAGGAATCATGGGCTCCAAGTGTGGTAGAGTTTTCTCCTCAACCTAATCGTCTTTGTCTACAAGATGAAGTGAAGGAGTAGATTTACTTGAAAGAGAGCAACTAATGATGACGGAACGCTTGCACAATGAACAACAACAAGTTAATCGATTGATTGGCGGGGTTTTATATTTTTTTGTGGTTTAGATATTGATTTATTATATTATAAAATAAATAATAATAATAATAATAAAAAGAACAGTTGAGATGATGCCATGATGTAAAAATCAAAGATTAGAATTTCTATTTTTTTTGCGCCTCCACCACCGTCTTGCGCCTTGTGCATGGATGCCTAGGCGCACAAAGCGCGCGCCTTTTTGAAGGGGCTGCGACTAGCCCGGGCAAGGCGCACTCCTTGCGCCTATGCGCACCTTTGATAACACTCGCTTGCACCTACTTACATATACACACATGTTAGGGATGCAACTTGGGCCGGATAATCAATGCACAATTCATGCCGGCCTATAAAAATATGGACATGAGCTTAGTTTTACAGAGACCGTGGTGGACATGGATATAAAATTTTAAGCCCATAAATAATATGGGTTGGGCATGCGTAAATGTTTTTAAAAGTTCGCGAAAAATCCAACCCGTCTAACTTTTATAATACACAGTATGGGTTATAATATAAATTTTACGTGCACAAGAATGCAAAATTTCCCCTTAAGTCTTTAAAGTCCACTAACCATACGACTTTAGAGACCTACGAAGACTTCTTCTTTCTCCTTTGTTTCTTATTGTAGGATTAGACTTTGTAAAACTATTTCGAGGCTCGTCTTTTTTCCTTTTCTTCTATTTTGTCTTAAAACTTTGTTCCCATGCTTATGTTTAAATTCATTTTGGGACTTTACAATACTTTTTCTTCATTATCATGACTAAATAGTAGGCTTGGATGATAATTTATATGCTTAAAAATAAACATAAAAAACTCATGACTAATTAGTAGACTTGAATGGTAATTGATATGTTTAAAAATTAAGTAAATAAATTGTAACCATGGACATCTCATGGACAAGCCGTGTCCAGCTCGTGCCTACCAAAATTTTCGTGAGCTGGGCATGGACAGTTATTATTCGACCAGTAGAAGAGCTAGGCTAAGCATGGGCATCAGTTATTGATAGTGGGCTGGGCATGGTCTCGCTCTTGGACCCGTCAACCCCCCTAGTTGCAGCCCTACTAATTATATTAATCATACACTCGCACATATTCTTGCATCGTGGATCAACCAACAAAGTCCACACCCAAAAACCTTGATCTTATTTACATATTAGAGTATACTTGATTATATAAGATCCCCTCCCCATGATCAAGCGGCAATCTTCGGAACAAAAATGTCAAATTTTATTATTATTACTTCAGTTTTCGTACCATATTCTTATGGAATTGAAGATTAGGGTTTAGGTCCCCTTCCCTAAGGTCGGAAGGTATGGAGATTTTCATCCTAATTTGTCCAACTAGGTAACTAGGGTAGTCCTCCTTGGCTTGTTAAGTTTACACCAATATAATAGGTAAAACTACGGTTCACCCAAATGTAAAATTTTTTTTACGTGGACAAGACAAATACTATCATCAAATTTAATATCTTTCCACCATATAATTTAGTCCTATAATCCAAATTTTCAGTTTCATAGACTGGTAGCTTATTACCAAATTAGCGGTTTTAAATTCTCTTTGCTAGACTTCAATCAAACAAAAGATTAATCGACACACACAAATTACCTGTTTTTGGGATGCACTTTGTCAGACCGTTTCTACAGCAACTTAAGAGTTCTAGAGTAAGTGAAAGCCAACATTAAGAGATATTTTTATGTGGGGTTGTCAAGCACATGTGAGTAAGGGATTCAAATTCAAGCAAGTTTGGGATCCAGGTCAGAAGTGTGTTCCTCTGTTGGAAATTTAAAAGAATTAAAGGAGATTTTTGTAATATAATCCTGAAAGCAAGAAAAAATTTGTTAGTTCAGATGCAGTGCTTGTAGTGTCACTTAGGATGATTACATGCTTGAACATAAGCGTTGTCATAAGGAAGCATTGAAAGAATTGTTCGGTGTTCATGTTTCTCAATTTGATAGTTTTTCACAAGATACTCGTACATATGTACCACATACCCCTCAACCTAAACATACATCATGCTCCTGAGTTTTTTTTTTTTTTTTGGAGGAGTGAAAAGAGAAGAAAATGACTTCTTTTCTTCCCTTTCTCTAATTTGTGAGTGTTTTAGAAGAGAGAAAAATAATTAAAGAGAAAGATGCCCAAACTTTCCTACCGTAGTTTGGAAGAAATGAAGAGAAAGGAAACTTTTATAAGTAATACTTTGACAATGTCCATGTTACCCTTGAGATAATGAAGGCTATATTTTTAATGACTTTTAGGTCGCATGATATCAATACAAAAACGTGCAATTTCACAAACAAGAACATTATATGATATCCTTGATTAATAATTTCCTTTCTTGTTAGAATCATGTTCTCTTTAAAATCAAGCTTTTATGATCTTTGTTTGAAAAATGAACTAATGTGGTACTTTTTCTTTTATTTTTTGCTGATCTCAAAATAAAAGAAATGAATGATGCCTTTTTTTCTCTCTTAAACAAGAAGAAAAATTGTCTTCCCTTCCCTTCCCTTCCCTTCCCTCGTCTAAACACTCACAGACAAGCTGATAATAAATAATGCTTTGCTGTAATGGGTGGACAAGCTCACCACTAGGGAGGTTCACAGTCTTGGGTGAATCTTTTAAAGCTACAGTGGAAAATAGTAATCAGGCCTGCATAATTATAAAGAGGTAGTTAATAGTAGAGATGTTAGCCTTTGGCCAGAGGCTAAGAACAAAGAGATGAAATCTAGTATGCCAATTAAGTTGAGGTGCAGACTGATATAGCTAAAAATACACCCTCAATCAGCGTACGACACGTGGTAGTTATAACTCATGCCCTGGTCAGCTACAGATTAGGTGGTTACCATACTGGTGGAGTTAGGATTCTAAAAGGATCCTAACAAAATCATCAAGGATTGTGACGTGATCCTCAAGGATCTTAATGCAATTCTAATAGATCTGACCTAAGGCCCAGCCGTCAGACTCCTAGTCCCACTAGGAATCTTCTACCTATAGATATATAAAAGGGACTACCCTCAGGTACGCAGACAACTACACACACGTATACACTGTGCTGTATTGCTTTCTCAGAGTTCTACCCCATTAGCTGCATTCTGACTAAAGCATCAGAGAGTTTCTCCGTCGAAACCCCACCCGACGGTCACCGCTTGTTCTATTTTGCAGGTCTATTCTTTGACTGTGGTTTTCGATCAAGTTTTTAGCAGCAACAGATTGCGCCATTCGTGGGACACGACAGGGAACATGGCCAAATCTTCCAGCGACTCCCTAGTCAATCGCCCAACTCGAACAGCTCTCGTCAACTTGATTGCTCTCGCGATCGAAGTTCGACACCTTTTGATGCCGCGCCAGTTTTGCTGAAGATGTTTACGTTAATGTAACATCAGTCACTCCTGAGTCAGACAACGGGTCTCAAAAGAACTAATCCCTGACTATAACTCTGAAGGAAGGTGACCTTCATCACTGGCTTAACCACAAGCTATTCAAGACACCACATGCAAACCTCACGAGGGAAATCCATGAACTGAAGGATGTCGTGAACATGCTCTAGAAGACTCTTGATGTGGCGGTGGCAGTGGCGTCAGCTTCCACGAATTGACCTCACCTTGATCATAGTGATGTCCATCTCTAACTTTCCTCACGATCTAGTTACGGTCGCCGATACAAGTCAAAGGCTGACTGGACATATCAACCAGAAGAGAAGAGCAGAGAACATGTCACAGTAGTGGTTCATGTTATCGTCAAGACTAATCCTTCGAAGATAGCAGGGAATCATCCCCTGATCAGGTCGGTAACCCTCAAGGGCAACATCGTTCTAAAGCAGCGCATCCTCAAGGCTGACCTCACCGACGCACAACACCCAATAACAGTTCCAAAGGACAGACATCTTGAAAAGTTATCTCTAAGCCTCGTCCCCAAGAACTATCTCCCCCTAAGGAAGATTTTGGATATCCTTTATCCGTGGTAATAAATAAGGAAAAATTGCCACCCAATTTCAGAATGCCCCAATGCGATTTGTATGATGGTAGCGGCAACCCCGGGGAACATGTTTACTAGTTCGAGATGAACATGTTGCTCCTTCAGGTTTCGGATGCTATTATGTGCCGAGCTTTTTTGACTACCTTATGAAAGGCCGTGCACACATGGTTCAGGTCTCTTCAGCTGAGATCCATCCACTCTGTCGCTCAACTCTTGGACCTCTTTTAGAAGCATTTTCTGAACAGTCGCTTAAGAAGTAAGAACTCGACGAGCTTGCTTAATGTGGTGCAGGAGAAGAATGAGTCACTATCCCATTATCTAGGATGATTCAATGCTGTTATTTTGGAGATTGATAATCTGGATGAGCCGGTCAAGTACACGACATTCTTACGAGGCCTCTGACCCATGTCCAAGTTTACATTCTTAGTTAACAAGAGTCCCATAGGGAACAAGAGTGCTCTTTTGAATAAAGCTAACATGTACATCCAGGCAGAAGAATACTTGGAGACTCACAAAGAGCGGCGAAATAGAAACTACCAGGAACAAGAAAAGTGCTTTAATGAAGTTAGCATGGGAAACGAGAGGAACTCTAAGCGTTCAAAATGAGATGAGCGGTGCCCAAAAGAATAACTCGACATTAAGAGAAAGGTACTGCTTATATTATAATATTTGGTTGAGTTTATTGGATATTGTTGGCAATAATTTAAGGAAAGCATACTCAGTATGTGGTATATGAATATCTGGCAACTAGCGAGGGGAGCCTGCATGCTTGAATCACATGCTATCGTGTTATTCTTGAGAAATTCATGATGTACATGGGGTTGTTGACCTACATTGTATTGGTTTAGCTTCTTTGGAACTGGATGAAAATAAAAAGAGAAAGGTATTGCTTATATTATAATATTTGCCCGTTCAGTAATGAACTCGACCTCATACTTAACGAGGAACTTCACGCGTCTGCTCCGGCCAGTGTTATTAAAGGCGTAGGCGCACCTAAGGCGCAAAAGGTCCCTGGAGCCTAGGCGCAGGCACGCGCCTTTTCGAAGCGAGGCGCAATATTAAAAATAAATAATAATAGTGCATTAAAATAATAAAATTACATTAAAAAAAATCAGAAAATGACAATTAACAATCTTCCAAACACAAGAAAAAGTTTCATATTTTATACCATCATAATTTAACAAGCTTTTAACATGAGAAAGTTTCATATGTTAGGCCTATGGCACCCATCACAAGTTAACAGAATGTTCTTTCATTATCTTTTGTCCACAACAAGCATGCACTAACTTCGGATAAAGCAAAATTGCAGGGATAGAGCAAAACAGTCATTGAGGCAGCATGTCAAACATGTAATGTGCAAAACCACACTGGACCAAAAATGGAGATGAACAAATCACATGCTAACCAGCTGAGTTCAGCACCAAGAAAACTATATTACTCAAGTCTCAAATTCCATTCAGCACTAAGAAAAAGGGAAAATTATTGGTGACGACAAATGCTAACCAGTTACAACTTACAAGTAAACAGTGGCGGTGTCGGCTGGACTCTGGAGCAGCGGCCGGAGCAACAAACTATCGGCAGTGATAGGGAAAGTTGGAAAGGCGATGTGACGATCGGAGCAAGGCTATCGGCGGCGGCGACAGGAAAGGCAAGCAAGCAGCGATCGTGCGTGAGAGTTGAGACTGTGAGAGTGACTGACTCGTGTAACAGATTTAGGGATTTTAATTTTACTGTGTTAGTGTCTTAAGACTTGTAAGACTTATAAATGTAAAACATCTGAAAGCATATCCAACGGCCCACGTAAGGACATGATGGAATATCCAACGACAAGAGCTTGTGTGCCTAGCTTTGAACCTCCCGCCCTACTATGCGCCTTTGCGCCTGGGCGCACCAGGCGCACTTTTAATAACACTGGCTCCCGCCATAAGGCGGTTTAAGAGGAGTTCTGAAGTACATTTCTTCCTTCGAGGATCTCTCTTTAAAACATGTTGGAATTCTTGGTGTTGTCCATATGGTATTACGAGTTATATGCACCTCGCACCATAATCTTGCATATCCTTGTCTTTTTGTTGATGACAAGAAGAGGATAAATAAGATGATTCGATATATCCTTGTGTGTTGTAGGAAGCACATTAGAGAAATAATGTATCTTTTTTTAGCTTGGGCGAGCTAGCTATTTGTTTAATTACAATATGAGCTTAATTGATATGCCTTAGGTATAACTTAGATGATTCCATGACCTATATAAGATTCTTGTGCTTAACCGACTATCATTAACTTTTTTTCTGAATAGAATCAATGATCATCATCATCAGAAAGGTGGAGAGTCAGGTCCATGGTTGACTAACTTAAGGTTACATCTTGTTTTCATGAACACAACCCAGTTTTTCCCCCTAATATGTGGTTTGAGTGGATGCTTGATATGTTTATGGATACATAATCATGAAGACACAATGAGATGAAATCAAAGGAGCTTAAAGTTGTAGTGGAGATGTTAACAAAGCCTTATGAAGTTTGATTTCAAATAATAACAAAGGATGCGTATGCTAAGTTAGTTTAAAATGTGATTGATCTATACTATGTAGCTATTCTTGGTTTGATGCTTCGGTTGATGGTTGTGACCAAATATAACCTTAGGACACCTTGTACTTTGCATGTGAGTTCATAATGGGTGAACTTTGGAGATAAGTTAGAGTTTCTAAAAAAAAATTAAAAATTTGGAGTTAATCTTTTCATGGTTTATTTTTGTTACCTCTCCAACACAAAAAAATGGTGCCTTAATTTGATTTTTATTGAGAAAGTTATACTCAAAATAAAAAAGGTGTTCATGACAAAACCATTGTAGTGGACTGGAATGGCGATGCAACAGGCGGCATGGGGTAGTGTCCCCCCAAAATGGGAATACAGCCAACCATAAGCTCCTGGATTTGAAAAAAATAATAGCTAGTTTTGCTGAAACTCGTGGTTAATCTTCCAATAATGCCTATATTTCAAGTCCAACCTACAAAAATGATTTAGAGATTTATTATGAACTATGTAAACCACATTCTAAGCCTTTATTCACAAAGTGATATTATGGCTCAATGATTAAACTTTTCTCTCATTGTCTTACAAAGAACATCTTGGTGGGAAATTCTTTTATTGAGAATGAGCATCCTTTAAGTCATAAATTCTTATCTCTATTAATGAAAGCTTCAATTGTACACTTCTTCTTCCTAAAAAGAGCTTCAAAGACCAAACTGAGAAAATTGAAGCATGTGTTGAAAGGCCTCAATGAAGAAGCATATAACAACATATCTACTAGAGTTCATGAAACTTTCAAGGAGCTTCAGGAGGTGCAACATCAAATCCTACAGTAACAGAGGGCAACTTTGATTCCAAAAACAGAGGAACTACATAGGCAATATTACCATTTGGTCCAAGCTGAAGAGGCGTTTATCAACAAAAAGCTAGAATCAAGGACTTAAACCTAGGAGACAGCAACACTACCTATTTCTACAGGAAAATACAAATACGCAGAGTACACAATAGAGTGCTTGCTATTAACACAGAGGATAGAACAACAATCAGTGTTGCAAAAGAGGTTCATCAAATAGCCATTAAATATTTTTATGAATTTTTGGGATATCCAGTACCTTACATGCAACAAATAAAAGTTAGACTACAACATGTGATTGACAAACATGTGACTGTTAAGGAACAAGCTATGCTCATAACCCATGTCTGTGAACAAGACACCACAAGAAAAGACGTTTTTTGCGACGAATTTTTAGCAACGGAATAGATTCCGTCGCTAAAAAAAGTTTTACCGACGGAAACCTCTGTCAGTAAAACTCCATCGTAAAATATTATTTAAGCGACAGAGTTATTCCGTCGCTAAAAGTCTATTTAATTCTCAGATCTGGTTTTCTTTCTCACTGTTTCTCTCTTCGAAAATCCCAAAACCATTTCCGGCGATTATGCCACAGCTGTTCTCACATCCTGCCCCACCTTCGGCGCCACCGGAAGCCTCGACACAGGTGGCGACCTCCCTCGACACCGGCGGTGACTTCCCTCGACCCCGGCGGTGACCTCCCTCGAGGCCGGCGGTGACTTCCCTCGACACCGGCGACTCCCATCAGGTATTTTTTTTGTGTCAATTAAGTATACTTCCTATTATTGTGTAAGTATCTGAGGAATTCTTTTCTATTTGTAACCACAAGTTCCAAACTTATCTTCTCATGGGATTCCTAAAGTGATAGTAGCATAGTTGATTAATGTATATTGCTTGAGTTTGAGCTTAAAGCAATGCAAACTTGAGTGATGTAAGCATGTGTTTGCGCTAGCAAATATTTTCTAACTACAAATACGAGCTATTTATACCCATTAAAAATTAATGACTTTAGCTCTGAATGTTTTTATTGTAATCCAAGACTCTTGTCTTGATGATTGTAAGCCTCCAGTTACAATTAGAGAAGAAAACATTGTAAATCCATTATCATATAGCGGAACTTCTAGAAGGGTTTTTCACGTTAAATCTTGGTACTTGTGTGTGGCTAATTTCTCGAGTTCATTGTTACAACTTATTTCACGTTAAATATTGAGCTATTTCATGTTCTTTTTCGCGTTACTACTTATTCCGCATACTATTATCTTGTATTTGTTGCCTTCTAACTGGACTAGCACAATACTATAGCTCATTAGTTTCCTCTTCATTGAAGACTGTTAGTGTTGATGTAGTTCCTTTCAGTGTAGCTCCTATGGAGCAGCTTCAAGCAACTCGCTTGGGGTGCAGTTCTCCTAGCCTTTGCAACTCTTCCGCTACCTCTCTTGCCTTAACTAGAAGACTACTCTTGACTTTTCTCGAACTAGTTCTTGAGTGCTTGAAGCGCAGGACTACTTTCCTTGCAATAGCAAAATCAACCGAACCCTAAATTAAATCAATAGAACCCCCTAATTGATCCCTAAATTGAAGTAATTGAACCCTAAATTGAATGTCCTAATCGAATCGAACCCTAAATTAAACTAATTGAACCCATAATTGAACCTTAAATTGAATACCCTAATTCAACTGAAACCTAAATTGAACTAATTGAACCCCAATTGAATGCCCTAAATCAACCGAACCGTAAATTGAATCAATGGAACTCCCTAATTGAACCCTAAATTGATGTAATTGAACTCTAATTAAACCCTAAATTGAATGCCCTAACCGCCATAATCGAATCGAACCCTAAATTAAACTAATTGAACCCTAAATCGAATGCCTAATACAATCGAACCCTAAATTGAAATAATTCAAGCGCATCGGATATGTGCATTTTGAACAATTTTTTCCCATTTGAACATTGATAATTTGTTTGAAAATTTTAGGTTGTTAATTCTGCATTTGAGAATTGTGATTATTGATCTGTGATTTTAGATTGTTAATTGATGATTTTAGGTTATTAGCTGTGCATTTGAAGTAATTGCGATTATTAATTGATGATTTTAGGTTGTTAATTGATGATTTTAGATTGTTAATTATGCATTGAGCATTTGAGATATTGAGATTATTGACGGAGGATGGGACCCAATTGGATTGAATGTGTGATTTTTGTTAATTTTTATTGCATTGAGCATTTTAGAATTGAGAATTAAGATTGTTGACGGAGGATGGGACCCAATTGGATTGAGATACCTGTTAGTTAGCGCAGACACGGACACCACGTCTGATCGACGGTGTCCGACATTTAAAAAACAAATTAACGTATGCCGATGTGTCGGGAGGTGCGTGTCGGTGGGCGTCGGACACGTGTCCGGAGGCGTCAGACACGTGTCCGGAGGCGTCGAACATGTGTCGGTATGTGTCGGACACGTGGCCGGAGGTGTCAGACACGTATCGGACACCATATCGACACCCTATTGAAGTGTCAGAATTGAGGTTGTTGACGGAGGATGAGACCCAATTGGATTGAGCTACTTGTTAGTTAGCGCAGACACAGACACGTCTGATCGACGGTGTCCGACATTTAAAAAACAAATTAATGTATGCCGATGTGTCTGGAGGTGCGTGTCGGTGGGAGTCTGACACGTGTCCGGAGGCGTCGGACACGTGTCGAGAGGCGTCGAACACGTGTCTGAAGGTGTCAGACACGTATCGGACACCATATCGACAAGAATTACCGCCGATGGCTCCATGACGCACGGGACCGAGCGAAGAAGATGCTGCCCGAGGGTGCCCCGATGATGGAGATAACGAGATATCCCCCACATTGGATATCTCACCGTGTATGGGGGAGATGATAGATCGGTGGGCTGCGGATCCAGGCTGGGACGCCAAGTAAGAGCGGGGCCGAGAACAGACAGAACAGAGATCCGACGCACACGAGGGGGGGGGGGGGGGTCGGTGCATGAACGCGGTCGAGCACCCGGATCTGAAGGAGGATGAGGTCATGGCTCTGACCTATAATCAGACGCACGTGCGGAAGAAGGACAAGGACGAGGCGTACCGGGCGGGCGACTATATTTCAGATATTACCCGGTGGATCAATGTGAGTCAATTTGTTTAAGTTGTTAATGTTTTGTCTTTCTATCCTCAATGTCCGTTTCGTTAATTAATGCCCTAACATATCGTTAAACCACTATTTTTGCAGGCCTCGTATGAACAGCTAAGGGGGTCCGAGCAGCAGTCCGGACAGCCATCAGCGTCCACTAGTACGGCTGCAAGTACTGGGGGGTTGAAGCGATGGCTGGATACGCCGGAGGTCGTGAATCGGCCGAAAGGCCGCATACGCGGCCTGCCTAGCATGACTGCTCGTGCCGTGATAGGAGCGTCCTCACCCCCTTCTGCCCCTCCACATACACCGGCTCCTCAGTGTCAGTTGGACTAGGAGGAGATCCAGCGCATTGTTACAGTGGTGGTGAGGATGATCAGGGAGCAGAGGCTGCTGGACATGCCGAGCCGGCCCCGGATCAGCAGGATCCAGATTCGGGACTCGGCAACCCTTGATAAGCCCCTTACCGTTCCTAGCTTCCCCCCCCCCACCGGCGCCCGGCTTGTACTCTTCTCCCCTCCCCTAACCGGCTGTATCCGGTTCCCGGCTTGTACATAATGAGTCTTTTTTATAATAAACATTTTTTATGATTGATTATATATATTTCTTTGTGTATTGATTATTGCGCGTTATTGTTGAGAAATGAAAATTGTATTACAGGTCTGGGTAATTGAAAAATAAAAAAAAATAAAAAAAATTTTGACTTTTGGCGACAGATTAATTCCATCGCTAAAAGTATTCCTACAATCAGTTAATTAGTGACGGAATATTCCGTCGCTAAAACATTATTCCGTCGCTAATTTGACAAAAAAGAAAATAAATTAAAATACTAAAAATATAATTAGCGACGGATATTCCGTCGCTAATTAAAAATAAATTCGTCGCAAAAAATTACATATTTAGCGACGGATTTTAAAATTCCGTCGCTAAACTATTAGTGACGGCCTTTTATACGAGGGACTTTTAGCGACGGTGAATCCGTCGCTAATTGTTTTAGCGACGGATTTTAGGCTTTTAGCGACGAATTTACCCGTCGCTAAAAGCCTTTTTTTCTTGTAGTGAGAGGTCAAGGATGCCATGTTCTCTTTCAAACCCAATAAAGCCCCTGGGACAGATGGCTATAGTGATGAATTCTACCAGCAAAATTGGAGTGTGGTGGGCAAAGATGTAACTGCTACTATGCTAGAAATGCTAAACTCCAACAAAGGTATCAAATTCTTTAATAGTGCAACTTTGACTTTGATACCTAAAATCTCTTGTCCAAGCACTATGAAGGATTTTAGACCAATAGCATGTTGCAATGTCATTTACAAATATGTATCCAAGATCCTATGTGCAAGAATTAAAATAGTCCTACCACAGTTGATAAGTAAGAATCAGTCTGGCTCTGTGGCCAAGAGATCTATTGCTGACAACATTCTACTCATGCAAGAACTTGTCAAGAATTATCATAAGGAAAGGGGTGTACCTAGATATGTGATGAAGGTGGACCTTCAAAAAGCATATGATTCAGTGGGTTGGGATTTTTTAAAATATGTGATGGAAGTGATGTTGTTTCCTCCCAAATTTGTTGGATGGATTATGCAATGTGTATCCACAACTAGATTCTCTATCAATCTCAATGGTAAGGTGGAAGGTTATTTTGGTAGCTCAAAGGGTTTAAGGCAAGGAGACCATGTATCCCCTTACCTTTTCTTGTTGGTGATGGAAACCTTTTCTAGGCTTATGGCCAATTATGCTCAGAACAATGATTTTGCCTACCATCCCAAGTGTAAGGAGCTTCAAATACATCACTTATGTTTTGCATATGACTTATTCCTCTTGGCTAAAGCTGAAAAAAATACCCTAAAGATCATTAAGACAGCTCCGATGGATTTTGAACAATTATCTGGGCTAGCTCCTAACCTAAACAAGAGTTCTATCTTCTTAATTGGTGTGGAGGTAACAAGTGCAAGGATTATGGCAGATATCATTGGCATTTCTATTGGAAGATTTCCAATTACATACTTTTGAGTACCCTTAATATCCACCAAGCTGCAATATAAGGATTACAAAGTCCTAGTGGAAAAGCTATCTAAGAAAATATCATGTTGGGCTACTAAATCATTGTCATATGTAGGGAGGTTACAACTAGCTATTGCAGTATTAAGCGGTATGCATGTGTATTAGTGTTCAATCTTTATTATTCCCAAAAGGATCATTAAACAGATTGAAGGGAAGATACGAGCATTTATATGGCATAGGAAAGATGTTAAATGCACAGGAGCTAAAGTAGCATGGAAATATATATGCCTTCCAAAAAATGAAGGAGGATTGGGATTAAAAAGAGCTGAGGAATGGAATAAAGCTACTACATGCAAACACCTTTGGGACCTTGCTCACAAAAAAGACTCTTTATGGGTCAAGTGGTGTCACATTTTCATAATCAAACATCAGCACATATGGACATTCAAGCCACCAGTATGCATGTCTTAGACTTGGTGTAAGATCTTAAAAATCAGAGATATGTTCAGTAAGTTCATTTATCATAAAGTGGGAAATGGTACATCCACCTGGTTATGGCTTGATAGATGGCTAATGGGAGGGTACCATTAATTGAGCAATATGGGCAAATGATGATATGACTCTGGACTGGAGATCAATGCAAAATTGAATGAGATCATACAGGGTGAGTGGAAGCATCCACCTAGTAGATCAGAGGATCTCAGAAGGTTAAATAATGCCTTGGCTACTAGACTTGTGCCTAATACTAATAACCCTGATCAAATAGTATGGAAGTTAAACTCTATTGGAGAGTTTACCGTTAGAACAGCCTGGGAAGGAATCAGAACAAGAGTACCAAAAAACTCCTTGGTGAAAGCTGATTTGGTAGGTCACATAACTAGATGTGCCATGATATTATGGCTACTTTGCATAGGTGGATTAAGAACTAAGGCAAAGCTCAAAGCTTGGAATGTAATACCAGAAGAGCAATGTGTGCTATGCATGAGATGGCCTGAAACTGAAAGTCACATATTTGTGCAATGCTTTTTTGCACAAGGAATGTGGAAGGCAGCTTTTAGTAAAATGAAGATGAACATACATTTAGTCTCCTGGCAGCAA
This sequence comes from Escallonia rubra, assembly GCA_033065855.1. NCBI lineage: Eukaryota > Viridiplantae > Streptophyta > Magnoliopsida > Escalloniales > Escalloniaceae > Escallonia > Escallonia rubra. Next base: position 3,545 of record JAVXUO010001645.1, on the reverse strand, counting down.
TTTCTTGAGTATGCAACCAAACAACTTAGAGGGAAAAGCCTAAAAGCTAGACTGTGTAAACTTCTAGTAACAGTGGTGATCTATGGGATTTGGCTAGAAAGAAATGCAAGAATATTTGAGCCAAGCAAGCTGAAGTGGCTGGGTGTATGCAAGTGATAACTCAGTGGATCTACTACTAAACATTGAATTGGAAAAGGAGTCCTGCAACAACTCAAAATCAGGAGCTTTGCCAAGCATGGGGGTTGGATAGACAGAGAGTGTTGATACGATAATGTATATACAGTAGTGTAGACACTAAAAGCAAGTGTGAATAGTTTGATAAAGTTGTAATTGATTTGAGCTTAATGAATACAAAGGACCTTTTGACCAAAAAAACATGACAAGACGAAATAAGAGAAAACCCATATATAAGTTTGGACTCGAATCCGATGGGACTCGAATCTGTGAACAGAGCTAGGATTACCTAAGTATTCGATAGACAATCAGAATCCAAGGTACTTTTACATGACTCTGGAGGGCCGGTTGTTCAAGTTTTGTACTCGGATATGATATGAAGGAACCCTTAGGGTCTTAGAAAATATATTTGGTTTTATTATCAAAAGTGAATTCAATTATGAAGAATGAAGAGATTAATTAATAGACTTTGAAAAACAAGTTTAGAAATTAAAAACGAGGGTTCCCTAACACCAGATCACAAAATTACTAAACTCACTGAAAACACAAGGATAATCAAGTGATCATCAAGACAATCATATGATATTAATCACATAGAATGCTTGACATTATTATTAAAAGCAATTATTCTTACCCTTTTAAGAACTGTAATACACTTGTATTACTGGGTGGGCAATGCTTTATGCATGCCCTCACAATAAGAAATTTTTATTTCTGTTTTGAAAGAGGCCCAAAAAATAAATTAAGAGCCCAAATATGAAAAATGGCCAAAACGATGAAACCATCTAACTGAACCGGCCTGTCAAATAGTCCACACCGATCCAACCAAATCGAGGATTAGTTCGTTTCAAAAATTCTTCAAACAAAACCAAAGGAACCTTGCACACACCACGCAAAATAAGGGCCCCAAAGTTGATGAGGTGCTAACAAAAGCTGGAAACGACTCTTGTGTTGACACAGCTAGTTAGCTCTACCAAGATATACTTATGTACCAGGTATACTCGAGATGCCCATTACTATGGAAGACGTAGTTTTAGAATCTACTTAGACCTTACATGAGAGTAGTTGATTTTGGTTTTTCTTTTGAGGATGCTACCTTTGCATTTCGATGAGGCTGTTCTGCTTATTTTCCTAGAACTGTGGGGTGTACAGTGTGAAGTATACAACATTACGCTTATATGACTTTTAGCTCCCCAGTTGTGCTCATTTGCCATGAAATTGAAACATGAAAAGTAAACTATAGCCATACACTTGTTCTAGGTCAATATCATGGCACAGTAGTCATTGCTTTAAATGAGGCCAAGGTTTCTCTTATCACTGTGGATAGAAAATTCTTAACTAGTTTTCATATTGATCTGCTGAACCATCATGTTTCTACTAGAGTCTCCAACTCGAATTGATTTTTCGAGCAGATTATTATGTTTCGTTGTTAAACAGACGTGTTCTGCGACAATTAGGTTGAGTAGTTTAGCAAAAGATTAGTCATAGGTGGTAATATTAACAAATGGCTATAGGTCATTTTACATTCCCTTGTAAATACGGCTTCAGGAAGCAATAGATTTTCTTGTTTAACCCAATGACCAACCTGCCTAAAATGTCACTTTGCTTAGACATAGATTTGGCCCATGCATCCAATATTTTATTTTATTTCACTTTCAGTTTTGTGTTCTACATAGGTAAATCATTCTGGTACCTATGGTATCGTTATCTTTTATCTACCATTTAAATATGTGCATGTATACATAGATACGGACTTGTTAAATTATTCGAGGCCTGAAAGGGTATACCAAGAGGGATCTTCACTTCAGTCGATAGATAAAACAGATAGGTTTTAAAAACTAAGGTCAAAGCCAATGGATGCATCCACCATCAAATGCATCCATCTGGTCTCTTTTGTGAAGTGATATTCCATGGTGACGGGCCCAGGATTTGAGCGTTGAAGGAGAAGTATCGAGTATTTTATAAAGAGCTATACAAAAGACAGAAATATACTTTATAGTGTTAAGGGGGACAACTAACCCCTCTAGACATCCCTTGGCCTGTCTTTACAAACTTGTGATGTCCTTGTGGATCAGGTAAGAAGAGAGAAACCCTTTGACCTTCAATGAAGTAGTTATGGTCCTTGTGGTTTAGCAGCAGATATTTTAGCTTGTAGTACAATAGCTGTCATGGTTGGGTCTTTAGAGTTTAGTGATTAGAACTATTGTGAAAAGTTTGCATCAAGTTGATGTATGATATCATTTGAATAATTCTTTTATTTCTTCCCAAAATAATTTTTGAACTTAATGAAGCTTGACCGTTTTGAACAACAGTTGTTAGGGCTGCGATCGCGAGGCACCACTAGGTCTATAAATTAAAAAAGGAAGATAATATATACTAAAACAGTTGTGTAACAAGTTCATTGAACTGTACACTCGCACCACTACGTCTATAAATTAAAGAAGGAAGATAATATATACTAAAACAGTTGTGTAACAAGTTCACTGAACTATACACTTCGTTGTATAGGTATGTTGATTGATCTCTAAGCTGATGATCAAGTACGTGGAGTCCATCTAACTTATTCTATTCTGGTTAGAGTATTAGGACATCCCTTAGGAGATTGAAGGTAGGAAAAATGGGGCCATACTGCAGAAATGGCCTGTAGAGTTTTATGTCCGATTCAAACACAACTTGCCAAGTAGCCAAAAAGTTGATCTTCTGATAAGCTGTTGTTGGTGCATTGGTAGGTTAGCGTAGTTTTTCACTAGTTAGAAGGAAGACTTCAATCTTAAACATAAAGCCTTGAACTAAGAAGGGAGATCAAAGTATTCAGTTAAAAAGATGCTGATCAAGGTACTAGATTGGGTCATGCACGAAGCTCGAACCCAAATTTGACCAACTCCTGCTCTATCATTTCAATTCAAAGTACAGATACTAAAGGCTTTTAGCATTAAATACCAGTTCAAGTTAGAAAAGATGTGTATAAGATTGCAGTGTTGAGGCATAGCATAGCATCCACCATTACATCTATACTTAGGGTCTGGTTAAAATCACTTACAGTTTTGATTTTCTGTTTAAAAAAAAAATCAAAACCAATTTAATTTTTACAAAAACAAATGAGTGTTTGATTATCCAATTTTTATTTTTTTCTTTTGGGTATTTGATTGCCCAATTTTTGTGTGAGTTTTTTCTTTTGTGGTGGTTGCGGCGGCGGTGGTGGGGCGTGGCAGTGGCCGGCGCGGTGGTTGCCAGCGGTGGTCGCCGGCGGCAACGGTGGCTTGTAGTGGCCGGCTGACGGCAGGCGATGGCCAATGGCGGCGGGCTGTGGCTATAGCGATGGGGGGTGGTGGTGCTGGTCTTAAAACAAAACCCAAATCTCTTAAATGGGA
>JAVXUO010002392.1:0-68149 GCA_033065855.1 Escallonia rubra | reverse complement strand
GGCAAAATTGCCACCCAATTTCAGAATGCCCCAATGCAATTTGTATGATGGTAGCGGCAACCCCGGGGAACATGTTTACTAGTTCGAGATGAACATGTTGCTCCTTCAGGTTTCGGATGCTATTATGTGCCGAGCTTTTCTGACTACCTTATGAAAGGTCGTGCACACATGGTTCATGTCTCTTCAACCGAGATCCATCCACTCTGTCGCTCAACTCTCGGATCTCTTTTAGAAGCATTTTCTGAACAGTCGCTTAAGAAGCAAGAACTCGACGAGCTTGCTTAATGTGGTGCAGGAGAAGAATGAGTCACTATCCCATTATCTAGGACGATTCAATGCTGTTACTTTGGAGATTGATAATCTGGATGAGCCGGTCAAGTACACGACATTCTTACGAGGCCTCCGACCCATGTCCAAGTTTGCATTCTTAGTTAACAAGAGTCCCATAGGGAACAAGAGTGCTCTTCTGGATAAAGCTAACATGTACATCCAGGCAGAAGAATACTTGGAACTCACAAAGAGCGGCGAAATAGAAACTACCAGGAACAAGGAAAGTGCTTTAATGAAGTCAGCACGGGAAACGAGAGGAACTCTAAGCGTTCAAAATGAGATGAGCGGTGCCCAAAGGAATAACTCGACATTAAGAGAAAGGTACTGCTTATATTATAATATTTGGTTGAGTTTATTGGATATTGTTGGCAATAATTTAAGGAAACCATACTCAGTATGTGGTCTATGAATATCTGGCAACTAGCTAGGGGAGCCTGCATGCTTGAATCACATGCTATCGTGTTATTCTTGAGAAATGCATGATGTACATGGGGTTGTTGACCTACATTGTATTGGTTTAGCTTCTTTGGAACTGGATGAAAATAAAAAGAGAAAGGTACTGCTTATATTATAATATTTGCCCGTTCACTAATGAACTCGACCTCATACTTAACGAGGAACTTCACGCGTCTGCTCTGGCCAGTGTTATTAAAGGCGCAGGCGCACTTAAGGCGCAAAAGGTCCCTGGAGCCTAGGCGCAAGGCGCAGGCGCGCGCCTTTTTGAAGCGAGGCGCAATATTAAAAATAAATAATAATAGTGCATTAAAATAATAAAATTACATTAAAAAAAAATCAGAAAACGACAATTAACAATCTTCCAAACACAAGAAAAAGTTTCATATTTTATACCATCATAATTTAACAAGCTTTTAACTTGAGAAAAGTTTCATATGCCAGGCCTATGGCACCCATCACAAGTTAACAGAATGTTCTTTCATTATCTTTTGTCCACAACAAGCATGCACTAACTTCGGATAAAGCAAAATTGCAGGGATAGAGCAAAGCAGTCATTGAGGCAACATGTCAAACATGTAACGTGCAAAACCACACTGGACCAAAAATGGAGATGAACAAATCACATGCTAACTAGCTGAGTTCAGCACCAAGAAAACTATATTACTCAAGTCTCAAATTCCATTCAGCACCGAGAAAAAGGGAAAATTATTGGTGACGGCAAATGCTAACCAGTTACAACTTACAAGTAAACAGTGGCGGTGTCGGCTGGACTCTGGAGCAGTGGCCGGAGCAACAAACTATCGGCAGTGACAGGGAAAGTTGGAAAGGCGATGTGACGATCGGAGCAAGGCTATCGGCGACGGTGACAGGAAAGGCAAGCAAGCAGCGATCGTGCGTAAGAGTTGAGACTGTGAGAGTGACTGACTCGTGTAACATATTTAGGGATTTTAATTTTACTGTGTTAGTGTCTTAAGACTTGTAAGACTTGTAAATGTAAAAAATTTGAAAGCATATCCAACGGCCCACGTAAAAACATGATGAAATATCCAACGACAAGAGCTCATGCGCCTAGCTTTGCGCCTCCTGCCCTACTATGCGCCTTGCGCCTGGGCGCGCCAGGCGCGCTTTTAATAACACTGGCTCCCGCCATAAGGCGGTTTAAGAGGAGTTCTGAAGTACACTTCTTCCTTCGAGGATCTCTCTTTAAAACATGTTGGAATTCTTGGTGTTGTCCATATGGTATTACGAGTTATATGCACCTCGCACCATAATCTTGCATATCCTTGTCTTTTTGTTGATGACAAGAAGAGGATAAATAAGATGATTCGATATATCCTTGTGTGTTGTAGGAAGCACATTAGAGAAATAATGTATCTTTTTTTAGCTTGGGCGAGCTAGCTATTTGTTTAATTACAATATGAGCTTAATTGATATGCCTTAGGTATAACTTAGATGATTCCATGACCTATATAAGATTCTTGTGCTTAACCGACTATCATTAACTTTTTTTCTGAATAGAATCAATGATCGTCATCATCAGAAAGGTGGAGAGTCAGGTCCATGGTTGACTAACTTAAGGTTACATCTTGTTTTCATGAACACAACCCATTTTCCCCCCCTAATATGTGGTTTGAGTGGATGCTTGATATGTTTATGGATACATAATCATGAAGACACAATGAGATGAAATCAAAGGAGCTTAAAGTTGTAGTGGAGATGTTAACAAAGCCTCATGAAGTTCGATTTCAAATAGTAACAAAGGATGCGTATGCTAAGTTAGTTTAAAATGTGATTGATCTATACTATGTAGCTATTCTTGGTTTGATGCTTCGGTTGATGGTTGTGACCAAATATAACCTTAGGACACCTTGTACTTTGCATGTGAGTTCATAATGGGTGAACTTTGGAGATAAGTTAGAGTTTCTCAAAAAAAAAAAAAAAAATTTGGAGTTAATCTTTTCATGGTTTATTTTTGTTACCTCTCCAACATAAAAAATGGTGCCTTAATTTGATTTTTATTGGGAAAGTTATACTCAAAATAAAAAAGGTGTTCATGATAAAACCATTGTAGTGGACTGGAATGGCGATGCAACAAGCGGCATGGGGTAGTGTCCCCCCAAAATGGGAATACAGCCAACCATAAGCTCCTGGATTTGAAAAAAAATAATAGCTAGTTTTGCTGAAACTCGTGGTTAATCTTCCAATAATGCCTATATTTCAAGTCCAACCTACAAAAATGATTTAGAGATTTATTATGAACTATGTAAACCACATTCGAAGCCTTCATTCACAAAGTGATATTATGGCTCAATGATTAAACTTTTCTCTCATTGTCTTACAAAGAACATCTTTGTGGGCAATTCTTTTATTGAGAATGAGCATCCTTTAAGTCATAAATTCTTATCTCTATTAATGAAAGCTTCAATTGTACACTTCTTCTTCCTAAAAAGAGCTTCAAAGACCAAACTGAGAAAATTGAAGCATGTGTTGAAAGGCCTCAATAAAGAAGCATATAACAACATATCTACTAGAGTTCATGAAACTTTCAAGGAGCTTCAGGAGGTGCAACATCAAATCCTACAGTAACAGAGGGCAACTTTGATTCCAAAAACAGAGGAACTACATAGGCAATATTACCATTTGGTCCAAGCTGAAGAGGCGTTTATCAACAAAAAGCTAGAATCAATGACTTAAACCTAGGAGACAGCAACACTACCTATTTCTACAGGAAAATACAAATACGCAGAGTACACAATAGAGTGCTTGCTATTAACACAGAGGATAAAACAACAATCAGTGTTGCAAAAGAGGTTCATCAAATAGCCATTAAACATTTTTATGAATTTTTGGGATGTCTAGTACCTTACATGCAACAAATAAAAGTTAGACTACAACATGTGATTGACAAACATGTGACTGTTAAGGAACAAGCTATGCTCATAGCCCATGTCTGTGAACAAGACACCACAAGAAAAGACGTTTTTTGTGACGGATTTTTAGCAACGGAATAGATTCCGTCGCTAAAAAAAGTTTTACCGACGGAAACCTCCGTCAGTAAAACTCTGTCGTAAAATATTATTTAAGCGACAGAGTTATTCCGTCGCTAAAAGTCTATTTAATTCTCAGATCTGGTTTTCTTTCTCACTGTTTCTCTCTTCGAAAATCCCAAAACCATTTCCGGCGATTGTGCCACAGCTGTTCTCACATCCTGCCCCACCTTCGGCGCCACCGGAAGCCTCGACACAGGTGGCGACCTCCCTCGACACCGGCGGTGACTTCCCTCGACCCCGGCGGTGACCTCCCTCGAGGCCGGCGGTGACTTCCCTCGACACCGGCGACTCCCATCAGGTATTTTTTTTGTGTCAATTAAGTATACTTCCTATTATTGTGTAAGTATCTGAGGAATTCTTTTCTATTTGTAACCACAAGTTCCAAACTTATCTTCTCATGGGATTCCTAAAGTGATAGTAGCATAGTTGATTAATGTATATTGCTTGAGTTTGAGCTTAAAGCAATGCAAACTTGAGTGATGTAAGCATGTGTTTGCGCTAGCAAATATTTTCTAACTACAAATACGAGCTATTTATACCCATTAAAAATTAATGACTTTAGCTCTGAATGTTTTTATTGTAATCCAAGACTCTTGTCTTGATGATTGTAAGCCTCCAGTTACAATTAGAGAAGAAAACATTGTAAATCCATTATCATATAGCGGAACTTCTAGAAGGGTTTTTCACGTTAAATCTTGGTATTTGTGTGTGGCTAATTTCTCGAGTTCATTGTTACAACTTATTTCACGTTAAATATTGAGCTATTTCATGTTCTTTTTCGCGTTACTACTTATTCTGCATACTATTATCTTGTATTTGTTGCCTTCTAACTGGACTAGCACAATACTATAGCTCACTAGTTTCCTCTTCATTGAAGACTATTAGTGTTGATGTAGTTCCTCTCAGGGTAGCTCCTATGGAGCAGCTTCAAGCAACTCGCTTGGGGTGCAGTTCTCCTAGCCTTTGCAACTCTTCCGCTACCTCTCTTGCCTTAACTAGAAGACTACTCTTGACTTTTCTCGAACTAGTTCTTGAGTGCTTGAAGCGCAGGACTACTTTCCTTGCAATAGCAAAATCAACCGAACCCTAAATTAAATCAATAGAACCCCCTGATTGAACCCTAAATTGAAGTAATTGAACCCTAAATTGAATGTCCTAATCGAATCGAACCCTAAATTAAACTAATTGAACCCATAATTGAACCTTAAATTGAATACCCTAATTCAACTGAAACCTAAATTGAACTAATTGAACCCCAAATTGAATGTCCCAAATCAACCGAACCGTAAATTGAATCAATGGAACCCCCTAATTGAACCCTAAATTGATGTAATTGAACTCTAATTAAACCCTAAATTGAATGCCCTAACCGCCATAATCGAATCGAACCCTAAATTAAACTAATTGAACCCTAAATCGAATGCCTAATACAATCGAACCCTAAATTGAAATAATTCAAGCGCATCGGATATGTGCATTTTGAACAATTTTTTCCCATTTGAACATTGATAATTTGTTTGAAAATTTTAGGTTGTTAATTCTGCATTTGAGAATTGTGATTATTGATCTGTGATTTTAGATTGTTAATTGATGATTTTAGGTTATTAGCTGTGCATTTGAAGTAATTGCGATTATTAATTGATGATTTTAGGTTGTTAATTGATGATTTTAGATTGTTAATTATGCATTGAGCATTTGACATATTGAGATTATTAATGGAGGATGGGACCCAATTGGATTGAATGTGTGATTTTTGTTAATTTTTATTGCATTGAGCATTTTAGAATTGAGAATTGAGATTGTTGACGGACGATGGGACCCAATTGGATTGAGATACCTGTTAGTTAGCGCAGACACGGACACCACGTCTGATCGACGGTGTCCGACATTTAAAAAATAAATTAACGTATGCCGATGTGTCGGGAGGTGCGTGTCGGTGGGCGTCGGACACGTGTCCGGAGGCGTCAGACACGTGTCCGGAGGCGTCGAACATGTGTCGGTATGTGTCGGACACGTGGCCGGAGGTGTCAGACACGTATCGGACACCATATCGACACCCTATATGAGGTGTCAGAATTGAGGTTGTGACGGAGGATGAGACCCAATTGGATTGAGATACTTGTTAGTCAGCGCAGACACGGACATGTCTGATCGACGGTGTCCGACATTTAAAAAAAATTAATGTATGCCGATGTGTCTGGAGGTACGTGTCGGTGGGCGTCTGACAGGTGTCCGGAGGCGTTGGACACGTGTCCAAAGGCGTCGGACACGTGTCGGTATGTGTCGGACACGTGTCCGGAGGTGTCAGACACATATCGGACACCATATCGACAAGAATTACCACCGATGGCTCCATGACGCACGGGACCGGGCGAAGAAGATGCTGCCCGAGGGTGCCCCGATGATGGAGATGACGAGATATCCCCCACATTGGATATCTCACCGTGTATGGGGGAGATGATAGATCGGTGGGCTGCGGATCCAGGCTGGGACGCCAAGTAAGAGCGGGGCCGAGAACAGACAGAACAGAGATCCGACGCATACGGGGGGGGGGGGGGGTCGTCTGACACATGAACGCGGTCGAGCACCCGGATCTGGAAGAGGATGAGGTCATAGCACGGTCGTATAATCAGACGCACGTGCGGAAGAAGGACAAGGACGAGGCGCACCGGGCGAGCGACTATATTTCAGATATTACCCGGTGGATCGATGTGAGTCAATTTGTTTAAGTTGTTAATGTTTTGTCTTTCTATCCTCAATGTCCGTTTCGTTAATTAATGCCCTAACATATCGTTAAACCACTATTTTTGCAGGCCTCGTATGAACAACTAAGGGGGTCCGAGCGGCAGTCCGGACAGCCATCAGCGTCCACTAGTACGGCTGCAAGTACTGGGGGGTTGAAGCGATGGCTGGATACGCCGGAGGTCGTGAATCGGCCGAAAGGCCGCATACGCGACCTGCCTAACACGACTGCTCATGCCGTGATAGGAGCGTCCTCAACCCCTGCTGCCCTCCACAGACACCGGCTCCTCAGCGTCAGTTGGACGAGGAGGAGATCCAGCGCATTGCTACAGTGGTGGTGAGGATGATCAGGGAGCAGACGCTGCTGGACATGCCGAGCCGGCCCCGGATCAGCAGGATCCAGATTCGGGACTCGGCACCCCCTCATGGCCCCCTTCCCGTGCCCGTTCCTAGCTTCCCTCCCCCCCGGCGCCCGGCTTGTACTCTTCTCCCATCCCCTAACCGGCTGTATCCGGTTCCCGGCTTGTACATAATGAGTCTTTTTTTATAATAAACATTTTTTATGATTTATTATATATATTTCTTTGTGTATTGATTATTGCGCGTTGTTGTTGAGAAATGAAAATTGTATTACAGGTCTGGGTAATTGAAAAATAAAAAAAATTTGACTTTTGGCGACGGATTAATTCCGTCGCTAAAAGTATTCATACAATCAGTTAATTAGCGACGGAATATTCCGTCGCTAAAACATTATTCCGTCGCTAATTTGACAAAAAAGAAAATAAATTAAAATACTAAAAATATAATTAGCGACGGATATTCCGTCGCTAATTAAAAATAAATCCGTCGCAAAAAAATACATATTTAGCGACGAATTTTAAAATTCCGTCGCTAAACTATTAGTGACGGGCTTTTATACGAGGGACTTTTAGCGACGGTGAATCCGTCGCTAATTGTTTTAGCGACGGATTTACCCATCGCTAAAAGCCTTTTTTCTTGTAGGGAGAGGTCAAGGATGCCATGTTCTCTTTCAAACCCAATAAAGCCCCTGGGACAGATGGCTATAGTGATGAATTCTACCAGCAAAATTGGAGTGTGGTGGGCAAAGATGTAACTGCTACTATGCTAGAAATGCTAAACTCCAACAAAGGTATCAAATTCTTTAATAGTGCAACTTTGACTTTGATACCTAAAATCTCTTGTCCAAGTACTATGAAGGATTTTAGACCAATAACATGTTGCAATGTCATTTACAAATATGTATCCAAGATCCTATGTGCAAGAATTAAAATAGTCTTACCACAGTTGATAAGTAAGAATCAGTCTGCCTCTATGGCCAAGAGATCTATTGCTGACAACATTCTACTCATGCAAGAACTTGTCAAGAATTATCATAAGGAAAGGGGTGTAACTAGATATGTGATGAAGGTGGACCTTCAAAAAGCATATGATTCAGTGGGTTGGGATTTTTTAAAAGATGTGATGGAAGTGATGTTGTTTCCTCCCAAATTTGTTGGATGGATTATGCAATGTGTATCCACAATTAGATTCTCTATCAGTCTCAATGGTAATGTGGAAGGTTATTTTGGTAGCTCAAAGGGTTTAAGGCAAGGAGACCATGTATCCCTTTACCCTTTCTTGTTGGTGATGGAAACATTTTCTAGGCTTATGGCCAATTATGCTCAGAACAATGATTTTGCCTACCATCCCAAGTGCAAGCAGCTTCAAATACATCACTTATGTTTTGCAGATGACTTATTCCTCTTGGCTAAAGCTGAACAAAATACCCTAAAGATCATTAAGACAGCTCCGGTGGATTTTGAACAGTTATCTAGGCTAGCTCCTAACTTAAACAAGAGTTCTATCTTCTTAGCTGGTGTGGAGGAAACAAGTGCAAGGATTATGGCAGCTATCATTGGCATTTCTATTGGAAGATTTCCAATTACATACTTTGGAGTACCCTTAATATCCACCAAGCTGCAATACAAGGATTACAAAGTCCTAGTGGAAAAGCTATCTAAGAAAATATCATGTTGGGCTACTAAATCATTGTCATATGCAGGGAGGTTACAACTAGCTATTGCAGTATTGAGTGGTATGCATGTGTATTAGTGTTCAATCTTTATTATTCCCAAAAGGATCATTAAACATATTGAAGGGAAGATAAGAGCATTTATATGGCATAGGAAAGATGTTAAATGCACAGGAGCTAAAGTAGCATGGAAATATCTATGCCTTCCAAAAAATGAAGGAGGATTGGGATTAAAAAGAGCTGAGGAATGGAATAAAGCTACTACATGCAAACACCTTTGGGACCTTGCTCACAAAAAGGACTCCTTATGGGTTAAGTGATGTCACATTTTCATAATCAAACATCAGCACATATGGACATTCAAGCCACCAGTATGCATGTCTTAGACTTGGTGTAAGATCTTAAAAATCAGAGATAGGTTCAGTAAGTTCATTTATCATAAAGTGGGAAATGGTACATCCACCTGGTTATGACTTGATAGATGGCTAATGGGAGGGTACCATTAATTGAGCAATATGGGCAAATTATGATATGACTCTGGACTGGAGATCAATGCAAAAGTGAATGAGATCATACAGAGTGAGTGGAAGCAGCCACCTAGTAGATCAGAGGATCTCAGAAGGTTAAATAATGCCTTGGCTACTAGACTTGTGCCTAACACTAATAACCCTGATCAAATAGTATGGAAGTTAAACTCTACTGGAGAGTTTACCATTAGAACAGCCTGGGAAGGAATCAGAACAAGAGTACCAAAAACTCCTTGGTGGAAGCTGATTTGGTAGGTCACATACCTAGATGTGCCATGATATTATGGCTACTTTGCATAGGTGGATTAAGAACTAAGGCAAAGCTCAAAGCTTGGAATGTAATACCAAAAGAGCAATGTGCTATGTATGAGATGGCCTGAAACTGAAAGTCACCTATTTGTGCAATGCTTTTTTGCACAAGGAATGTGGAAGGCAGCTTTTAGTAAAATGAAGATGAACATACATTTAGTCTCCTGGCAGCAATTTCTTGAGTATGCAACCAAACAACTTAGAGGGAAAAGCCTAAAAGCTAGATTGTGTAAACTTCTAGTAACAGTGGTGATCTATGGGATTTGGCTAGAAAAAAATGCAAGAATATTTGAGCACAAGCAAGCTGAAGTGGCTGGGTGTATGCAAGTGATAACTCAGTGGATCTACTACTAAACATTGAATTGGAAAAGGAGTCCTGCAACAACTCAAAATTAGGAGCTTTGCCAAGCATGGGGGTTGGATAGACAGAGAGTGTTGATACGATAATGTATATACAGTAGTGTAGACACTAAAAGCAAGTGTGAATAGTTTGATAAAGTTGTAATTGATTTGAGCTTAATGAATACAAAGGACCTTTTGACCAAAAAAACATGACAAGACGAAATAAGAGAAAACCCATATATAAGTTTGGACTCGAATCCGATGGGACTCGAATCTGTGAACAGAGCTAGGATTACCTAAGTATTCGATAGACAATCGAATCCAAGGTACTTTTACATGACTCTAGAGGGCCGGCTGTTCAAGTTTTGTACTCGGATTTGATATGAAGGAACCCTTAGGGTCTTAGAAAAATATTTGGTTTTATTATCAAAAGTGAATTCAATTATGAAGAATGAAGAGATTAATTAATAGACTTTGAAAAACAAGTTTAGAAATTAAAAATGAGGGTTGCCTAACACCAGATCACAAAATTACTAAACTCACTGAAAACACAAGGATAATCAAGTGATCATCAAGACAATCATATGATATTAATCACATAGAATGCTTGACATTATTATTAAAAGCAATTATTCTTAACCTTTTAAGAACTGAAATACACCTGTATTACTGGGTGGGCAATGCTTTATGCATGCCCTCGCAATAAGAAAATTTTATTTCTGTTTTGAAAGGGGCCCAAAAAATAAATTAAGAGCCCAAATGTGAAAAATGGCCAAAACGATGAAACCATCTAACTGAACCGGCCTGTCAAATTGTCCACACCGATCCAACCAAATCGAGGATCAGTTCGTTTAAAAAATTCTTCAAACAAAACCAAAGGAACCTTGCACACACCACGCAAAATAAGGGCCCCAAAGTTGATGAGGTGCTAACAAAAGCTGGAAACGACTCTTGTCTTGACACAGCTAGTTAGCTCTACCAAGATACTTATGCACCAGGTATACTCGAGATGCCCATTACTATGAAAGACATAGTTTTAGAATCTACTTAGACCTTACATGAGAGTAGTTGATTTTGGTTTTTCTTTTGAGGATGCTACCTTTGCATTTCGATGAGGCTGTTCTGCTTATTTTCCTAGAACTGTGGGGTGTACAGTGTGAAGTATACAACATTACGCTTATATGGCTTTTAGCTCCCCGGTTGTGCTCATTTGCCATGAAATTGAAACATGAAAAGTAAACTATAGCCATACACTTGTTCTAGGTCAATATCATGGTAAAACGCATTTGCACAGTACTCATTGTTTTAAATGAGGCCAAGGTGGTTTCTCTTATCACTGTGGATAGAAAATTCTTAACTAGTTTTCATATTGATCTGTTGAACCATCATGTTTCTACTAGAGTCTCCAACTCGAATTGATTTTTCGAGCAGATTATTATGTTTCGTTGTTAAACAGACATGTTCTGCGACAATTAGGTTGAGTAGTTTAGCAAAAGATTAGTCATAGGTGGTAATATTAACAAATGGCTATAGGTCATTTTACATTCCCTTGTAAATACGGCTTCAGGAAGCAATAGATTTTCTTGTTTAACCCGATGACCAACCTGCCTAAAATGCCACTTTGCTTAGACATAGATTTGGCCCATGCATCCAATATTATATTTTATTTCACTTTCAGTTTTGTGTTCTACATAGGTAAATCATTCTGGTACCTATGGTATCGTTATCTTTTATCTACCATTTAAATACGTGCATGTATACCTAGATACGGACTTGTTAAATTATTCGAGGCCTGAAAGGGTATACCAAGAGGGATCTTCACTTCAGTCGATAGATAAAACAGATAGGTTTCAAAAACTAAGGTCAAAGCTAATGGATGCATCCACCATCAAATGCATCCATCTGGTCTCTTTTGTGAAGTGATATTCCATGGTGACGGGCCCAGGATTTGAGCGTTGAAGGAGAAGTATCGAGTATATTTTATAAAGAGCTATACAAAAGACAGAAATATACTTTATAGTGTTGAGGGGGACAACTAACCCCTCTAGACATCCCTTGGCCTGTCTTTACAAACTTGTGATGTCCTTGTGGATCAGGTAAGAAGAGAGAAACCCTTTGACCTTCAATGAAGTAGTTATGGTCCTTGTGGTTTAGCAGCAGATATTTTAGCTTGTAGTACAATAGCTGTCATGGTTGGGTCTTTAGAGTTTAGTGATTAGAACTATTGTGAAAAGTTTGCATCAAGTTGATGTATGATATCATTTGAATAATTCTTTTATTTCTTCCCAAAATAATTTTTCAACTTAATGAAGCTTGAACGTTTTGAACAACAATTGTTAGGGCTGCGATCGCGAGGCGCCACTAAGTCTATAAATTATAGAAGGAAGATAATATATACTAAAACAGTTGTGTAACAAGTTTACTGAACTGTACACTCGTACCACTAGGTCTATAAATTAAAGAAGGAAGATAATATATACTAAAACAGTTGTGTAACAAGTTCACTCAACTGTACACTTCGTTGTATACGTACGTTGTATAGGTACGTTGATTGATCTCTAAGCTGATGATCGAGTATGAGGAGTCCATCTAACTTATTCTATTCTGGTTAGAGTATTAGGACATCCCTTAGGAGATTGAAGGTAGGAAAAATGGGGCCATACTGCAGAAATGGCCTGTAGAGTTTTATGTCCGATTCAAACACAACTTGCCAAGTAGCCAAAAAGTTGATCTTCTGATAAGCTGTTGTTGGTGCATTGGTAGGTTAGCGTAGTTTGAGGTCTAGTTAGAAGGAAGACTTCAATCTTAAACATAAAGCCTTGAACTAAGAAGGGAGATCAAAGTATTCAGTTAAAAAGATGCTGATCAAGGTACTAGATTGGGTCATGCACGAAGCTCGAACCCAAATTTGACCAACTCCTGCTCTATCATTTCAATTCAAAGTACAGATACTAAAGGCTTTTAGCATTAAATACCAGTTCAAGTTAGAAAAGATGTGTATAAGATTGCAGTGTTGAGGCATAGCATAGCATCCACCATTACATCTATACTTAGGGTCTGGTTAAAATCACTTACAGTTTTGATTTTCTGTTTAAAAAAAAAATCAAAACCAATTTAATTTTTACAAAAACAAATGAGTGTTTGATTATCCAATTTTTATTTTTTTCTTTTGGGTGTTTGATTACCTAATTTTTATTTGAGTTTTTTCTTTCGTGGTGGTTGTGACGGGGGTGGTAGGGCGTGGCAGTGGTCGGCACGGTGGTCTACAGTGGCCGGCCGACGGCAGGCGATGGCCAGTGGCGGCGGGCTGTTGCTGTAACGATGAGAGGGTGGTGGTGGTGGTCTTAAAACAAAACCCAAATCTCTTAAATGAGAGTTTTAAAAAATAGTCCTGTTTTAAAAACTGATTTTCAAAACTGAAGAAAAAAAAAGAAAATTGCGTATCAAACGCGTTTTTTTTCTCCAATTTACAAAACTAGAGAAAAACAGAAAATCAAATGGTTTTCAAACGCTACCTTAGTTTTACGATATCAGTTGTCACAATGCGCTAGTCAGTACTCGGTACACTTGAATGACATAGATAAACTTGAACAGAAAGGAAGAGAATATGACTAACTTTCTCTGTAGATTATATGAAAATTATTTTTATGAGAATAAAGAAGAATAAGCTAGGTTAGGTCATTTATGCTTCTTGTGTAGGGATGGCAATTTGATCTGCACCTGACGTATCTCTGACCCGCTCCGATCAGATAGGAGCGGATTATTTTGACTTTGACAAGGTTATGGGGCGGGAATGGTATTTAAATTTGTAACCTGCAGCGGGTACGGGTCGGGTTTAATATTATGTCTGGCCTGCCCCGATATTTGACCTGACCCGTAACCGCCATGTTTAATGTAATCCTAACCTTAACCTATTATGCAATCATAGCCATCCATCTCATCATATAAGTAGTCACAACTTTATGAAACCCTAGCCTACCACACTTTCTTGTTTCACTTATTCTCTCCTCTGAATCTCTCTTTCATGGTGTCGGAGACACGGCTTCTCGCCTCACCATTTCACTGCTCTCTCCTCCATATTGTCACCCCTCCATGGCCACAGAACACCTCGACCTCACCACCACCTAAGATTCCACCGAACACCGTCACCACAGCTCCACCGCCACCACCTAACTTCTTAGGCATGATAGAAAAAGGGAAATGAAAGATAATTATATCAGAGAGTATTATAAAACTGAGTACAATGAGACATTTATATAGGTAAGAGAAAACTATCCTATCAGAAACAGAAAAGAGAATCATATAGAAGTTAGTAGAATTGTAAAATGTTCTAGACATAGGACAATAAGGAAAAGGTAATTGCCATATTAATATATATAATTTAACATCCCCCCTCAAACTCAAGTTGGTAGAAAAGAACAAGCTTGAGTTTGGAGGTTAAGTCCAAATCGGTGTCTTGATACCAGCTGCATTAAGTGAGATCCAAGTTGAGATGAATTCCATGTGTAGAGTCTGGCGATGCAAGAACAAATAAGAGTCCTGGGGTAAAGTCTGACAACTAACAAGGTCTCGGGGGAGGGCTGACGTCTAAGAACAGATCAGGAGTTCTGGGGCAAAGTCAATGACTATAAAGGTCTCGGGGTGAGGTCCGGCGACTAAGAACAAAGCAAGAGTCCCGAAACAAGGTCCAATGACTAAGAACAGAGCAGGAGTCCTGGGGCAAGGTACGATAACCATAATGGTCTCGGGGTGAGGTACAACGATTAAGAACAAGACATGAGTCCCAGGACGAGGTCCGCAGACTAAGAACTGAACAGGGGTCCGGGGGCAAAGTTCGAAAACTATAAAGATCTCGGGATGAGGTCCAGCGACTAAGAACAAGACAAGAGTCCCAGAACGAGGTCCGCAGACTAAGAACAGAACAAGGAGTCCTGGGGCAAGGTCCCACGACCATAAAGGTCTCGGGGTGAAATCTGGAGACTAATAATAAGGCAGGAGTCAAAACAAGACAAAAGCAGGATCCATTGCAAGAACTGAACGAGGCATGGAAGCATGGTTGGCAGCGTTATGCTCGGTGGAGGGAACAAAATCTTGTGGTGGTGTTGGATCAGGGTTTGGGCTAAAGGAAATTGACAGAGGTAACAAAAGAAGGAAATATTGTGTGTGTGTGTGTGTGTGTGTGTGTGTGTGTGTTTCGGCATGAAAGAGATAAGCTAGAGTTGATGAACAGTAATAATAGGCGGTGGATAGGGTTTTAGTATAAGCGAAGATCACTGCATAGAAAGGGCAGGAAAAAAAAGACCAATATTTTGAACTCAAGAAGAAAAGAAGAGCACGAAAAGAAACAAAAGCACATGAATTGGCCGGGCGATGGCAAAGGGCCGTCTGCAGGTGTTTGCGAGAGCAGTTGAACGACTCTCAAACCGGCAGATTGTATGGCTCTGATACCATGATAGAAAAGGTGAAAGGAAAGATAATTATATTAGAGAGTATTACAAAACTGAGTACAATGAGGCCTTTATAAGTAAGAGAAAACTATACTACCAGAAACATAAAAGAGAATCATATAGAAGTTAAGAGAATTGTAGAATGTTCTAGACATAAGACAATAAGGAAAAGATAATTGCCATATTAATATATATAATCTAACAAGGCACATGGCCATAAGGTGCTGACCTTGCTCGATCTCAACAATTTGGCATGGGTTCTGAGAACGAGGAAGGCCGAAGATCGATGAAAAGGGATAGAGTTGAGTTAGAGCTGGAGAGAATAGAAGGTCTTCAACTTCAATTTCCAACAACTTCGATCATAACCACTAAGAGTAGGTCTTCAGCTTTGATTTGTGCTCTCGACCTCTTCCATATATAGCTTGTGTTTGGATGCCATTTACAAAATCTGATTTGAGGATTTATAGGGTTTGTTATTTCGGGATTTTGAAGTTTGTAATATGTTCAGAAATGTTGATTATGGTTTAGGTCTTAGATTTTCTTTTTCTTTTTTTGACACTGGCTATAGCTGGATTGATTGAAATTGTATTATTGTTGAATTGAAATTGTTTTTTGTTCCACTTTAACATGACAAATGGCTGATTAGTTGTAGATTGCACAAAATTTGTAAAATGCAACAGGTTTTCTATGGCAACAAAAAAAGATTGGGGCGGGGTCGGGTTTTTGAAAAGTCTACCGGATCAGGAATAGTATTCTCATTCCTTGACCTGATGACAGGCGACGGGACAGTGTATAAGGACTATCGGGGCGGGGCAATATATAAGGACCACCGGGCGGGGCGGATTTCATAAGATTCGCACCCCACGTGCCCCATTACCATTCTTATTCTCGTGATGATTTTGAAGAAGCCTTATTTGGTACGTTACCAAGAAGACCTTTTACATCATAAATGCTTGATTAGATTGCGGTGTACACTGTACCAGACATAATTAGTCCGTAGCACGAGACTAGCCACTGTAGGGTGGGGAAAGCACATGTATTACTGGGTGGGCAACGCTTTATGCATGCTCTGGCAACAGAAGTTTTATTTCTGCTTTTGAAAAGGGGCCCAAAAAAATCAATTAGAAGCCCAAACGTGAAAGATGGCCGAAGCGATGAAACCATCTCCACTGAACCTGCCAAATTGTCCACACCTAACCAACCAAATCGAGGACTGGTTCATTTAGAAAAAATTCAAACGAAACCAAAGAAACCTTGCACGCTCCAAAGTTGATGCGGTGCTCGCTTGTATATCCTGCAGAACAAATTTTAACTATTAATTGTTACTATATAAGGGAGGGGAATAAAATTCTTTCAATCAGGGCAGCAGCCAATTTTTTTTTCTATTCTGCATCTAATCTCGCTTTTTCCCGTTTACGAGTGCTAACAATGTCTAGAAACACAGCACCTTTTATGTACCAAGATACTTATGTACCACGTATGCTCGAGATGCCCATTATCAAAAAAGGCATAGTATTAGAATCTACTTAAGCCTTACATGAGAGTAGTTTATTTTGGGTTGTTCTTTTGAGGATGCTACCTTTTTTCAGTTTGATGGGGCTGTTCTGCTTGTTCCTAGAATTGCGAGGTCTACTGCATGCCTGCATGGAGTATACAGCATTCCGCTTATATGACTTTTAGCTCCCATGTTGTGCTCATTTGTCATGAACTGAAACATGAAAAAGTAAACGATATCCGTACACTTGTTCTAGGTCATTATCGTGGTAAAAACGCATTCGCACAGTAGTCATTGTTTTAAATGAGGCCAAGGTTTCTCATCACTGTGGATAGAAAATACCCAGCTGATTTTCATATAGATCTAGTGAACTTAATTGAACGGACGAATCTCAAGTATGGTGATAAAGATGCCCTCATGTTTCTACTAGCGCCTCCAACTCGAATTGATTTTTCAAGCAAATTCTTATGTTTCGTTGTTCAACAGACGGTGTTTTCGGAAGATTAGGTTGAATGGTTTAGCAAAATATTAGTCATATATATATTGGAGGTACCACAACCTAGAACACTTTAGCAGATGGTCATATGTTGCTTTACACTCCCTTCTCCATATGGCTTCAGGAGGCAAAGATTTGCTTGTTTATCACGATGACCAACCTGCCTAGAATGCCAATTTTGTTTAGACATTGATCTGTGTATCCAAGATATTATGTCACTTTCAGTATTGGGTTCTGTAGAGGTAAATTATTCTGGTATGTCTGGTATCGTTATCTTTTATCTACCATTTAAATATGCGCATGTATACGTAACTTGTTCAATTTATTCGAGGCCTAAAGGGTATACCAAGAGGCATCTCCACTTGAGTCGAAGATAAAACAGATAGTTTGGATAAACTAAGGTCAAAGCAATGGATGCATCAACCATCAAATGCATCCGTCAGGTCTCTTTTGTGAAGTTATCTTCCACGGTGACGGACCCAGGATTTGACAAAGTTATTTTATACAAAACAAAGAGAAATATACTTTTATAGGGTTTGGGAGGCAACTAACCCCCCTAGACACCCCTTGGCCTGTCTTTACAAACTTGTGATGTCATTGTGGATCAGGTAAGAATTAAGAGAGAAACCCTTTGACCTTCGATTAAGTAGTTATGGTCCTTGTGGTTTACCAGCATATATTCTAGCTTATAGTACAGTAGCTGTCATGGTTGTGTCTAGGAGTTCAATGATAAAAAAATATTGTGAAAAGTTTGCATCAAGTTGATGTACGCTGTCATATGAATAATTTCTTACTTCTTTCCGAGATAATTTTTTGAACTTAACGAAGATTAAACGTTTTGACCAACAGTTGTTAGGGCTGCGATAGAGTACCACTTGGTCTATAAAGAAGGAAGACAATATATACTAAAACAGTTGTGTAACAAGTTCACTGAACTGTCCTCCATTGTACTGGTGTATTGACTAATCCCTAAGCTGATGATCGAGTATGGGAAGTCCATTTAACTTATTCTATTCTGGTTACATTATTAGGACAACCTTTAGGAGATTGAAGGGAGGAAAGATGGGGCCATACTGCAGAAATGGCATTCAAACACAAGTAGCCAAAAAGTTGATCTTCTGATAAGCGGTTGGTGCATTGGTAGGTTAGCCTGGTTTTTTGGTAGTTAGAAGGAAGGACTTCAATCTTGAACATAAACCCTTGAACTAAGAAGGAAGATCAAAGTATCCAGTTAAAAAAAATGCTGATCAAAGTACTAGATTGGGTCATGCAGGAAGCTTAAACCCAAATTTAACCGACTCCTGCTCTATCTTTTGAAAGCAAAGTAGAGATACAAAACGCTTTTAGTGTTACCGGTTCAAGTTAGAAAAGATGCATGTAAGATTTCAGCGTTCAGGCATAGAGCCTTCTACCATTTCGTCAATGCTTAGTTTTTCGGTAACAGTTATCATAGTGCAGTAGTCAGTACTTGGTACACTTCAATGACATAGGTAGACCTGACCAGAAAGGAAGAGAACATGGCTAACTTTTCTCTCTACTTTACACGAAAATTGTTATTTCCCTGAGAATTTAGAAGGATAAGCTTGGTTAGGTTATTGATGCTTCTTGTGATGATTTTGAAGATGCCTTATTTGGTAAGTTACATCATAAATGCTTGTTTTGGCTGCTGCACGCTGTATTAGACTTCGTCCATCCCACAAAGCTCTAGCCATTATGGAGTTTGGTGAGGGTTAGAGATGTGCAAGTATACTCTCTTCGAAGCAAGTTTTGTTCTCATGATTTGAAGTTGTGACTTCCTGGTTAAATTAAAGCAACCTTCTCACGTTATAAGGTTGTTCCATTGTCCTCCCAAGTGCTGCCTGCGTTGCTGCACGTCAACCAATTAGCTCTATAGGTATAGAGTAATAGAGATGAATGATTAGTTGATTATTTTCCTTTCTGATGCAGTTCAGGATTTGGATCCCCATGGTTACAGCAGGGGGGCTGTTCCAGCAGCTGTGAGAGAGGGAAGAGAGAGAGAGAGGGGTGCCAGCACCCCTCTCTCTCTCTTCCCTCTCTCACAGCTGCATATTTGATCCAAATCCTGCAGTTCATGATGGTTACTGCATATTTTGATCCATCGCTACTACGTGCATTTCCTTTCTGGGGTAGGGATCCGGATGAGGCCATGCCCTTGTATGAAAAGTAAATATGGAACAATGTCCTTAACAGGTCAGTTCGCCATGCATATGTAACTGCATAGTCTGCATTATACAGCTCAAATATTTGCTGATTTAAAAGGCTGTGCACTGGGTTGGGCATACATGAAGGAATCCCACTTTCTTGAGTTCTCCTTATAGTGATAATATAAGGACATGATGATGTAAAGTAGTGGTGGCACTCATCTCTGTAAACTCAATTTTATAGCAATATAATTGATCTTTCACCCAAACAAAAAATATTTTGCTGATTTCGAATTGCTATTTCGGCTAGCTCTGGTGGTTCTCGCAGTCAGTTAGTCACCTCTGCTTCATAAATACAACTAACATTTTCATGTTGAGATCTTGTGAGCTGAGAGTAAATGGAACAGTAATTAACATGGAAAAGATTACCAGCTGTTTTGAGTGACCATATATGAAGCGATGAAATCAGCTACCTCGAGAGGGCACGAGTGCTGGAGTGAGCGGCCAGAGAGGCAGGTGTTTGGTAACGAGTCCAATCATGGGATTACGATAGCGTTGATTAAGAACCAAGCATTGCCCACTTCAAAAGGATTTAATGAAGCGAATGAGATATGCAAGATGACTCATTGGGGAAAAAAAATAAACACTAGATGGATAAACATGGAATCGCTCACGCTTGCACTTCTAGTTGAAAGGAAAAACATTATTTCCTCTTCAAGTTTAATTTAGTCATACATTTGTGGTCTAATCTACTTTATTAGTCCTTAAATTGCATCATATTACTTGTACAGCACATTGTGCTAAAAGTAGGTCAATCGCAACTTCAGGATTGTGCCTGTAGAGGTTAAGACGAGGCGAGCTACAAGGGCTTGACTCGCACTCAACCGGTAGTCATGTTTTTCAGACTTACGTCATAAGGGAAACGAGCCAAAAAGAAATCTCCTTGTAGAACTTTTCATTCGAAGATGATCACTTGAAGTTGTAGTCAGCAGCATCCCTTGATGAATGGTTATACAATGGTGGTCCTTGTGAACTAATTGTTCTACGCTTCTTACTTGGTGTAGCTTGTTACACATACTCTTTGACATTCTTTTGTTATAATTTTCAACTGAAAATTGATTGGGTTGTCCAGTTCCTAAGGCAGGAAAACGTATAGTTCATGTGCTTGTGAACGTAAACTGCTTTATTAATTGGTCTAGCAAGTAAACTGTCCCAGAGCAAACCAGCTGACTTTCGGCACGATTACATGTTACTTAATCAACCAGTTAGAGAAGCAAATAAAGTGAAGCCTTGTCCATCAATTTGGCAATTTGATGGAAAGTACAAAGTCTTGATGGTCGACAAGTAGGGAGAAATAAAGAGAGGGCAATGTAACATATATGACCACTTGATGCTTTAGAATATATATAAACGGAGTACATTGAACTCATATTACAAATAGAGTTTCATCTAAATGATTGGAGATAAGAAGGTGGAACAGTGAACTTCGTATGCCAAGCTAGGTATAGGTATGGGCTAAGGCCAACTTGCGAACAGGAAGAAAATATTGTTTATACAACAGGGGTGACATTGCCCTTTAGTTTTTCCCCCCTGTATGTAAGATTGACTAACAAGTTGCAAATGTTACTGTTGCCCTCTTGTGTTTCATAAATGCATTAGCTGCTACAAGCTGCCATATAACCAACTTGATCTCTTCTTTTCTGTGTGGGTGTCGTGGGGGTGGGGCTAATGCTGGTTCTATGAATTTCCTCATTCAACAGATGTTGGCATGCACATGTCTACATAAGTTCATCCTAGGAAAATATTGTTCATAGTATTCATTTGAAGTTTTATGACTTTGAGTGATGCAATAAATAATGGTGAGATTTGAAGAAATGTACAAAATCGCGTGCCACTTGTAGGTAAGCAATACGTGGATTACGGTTCTGGCATGGCCGGCTTTGACCTCTGTACTAGTAGAAAATATTGCATGATCCTAGATTAATGGGTCTGACCATTTACATCTATCGTTCTTAACTCCTGCTTCTACCATATCAGGCATACCTAATTCAAAGATCTTAATTAAAATGATCCAGGACTATGTGATATCTGTTCATAAAGGTTTCTTAATGTCAGAATTTGAATCGTCCAACTAACAAAAGGATTAGGACAGTCTGCACACCCTCAGTATCGGTCTATACTCTAGAGTTGAATCTTTTAAGCCTCCCTTCAAGTAGAGTTGAGTGCGGTGTCAGTCACACTTCTAAGTGAATTATAACCTCAGAGTTAATCAATGATCAAATTTAAGGGGTAAAATAAAACAGCAATATCACGTACAAGAACAACACCCTTTTTCTTTTGGTACTTTAAGAAATGTTTAGTTGGTTCTTAACTAACTAAAGGTTTGATTTCCGTATTGCTAAATTTTCAATAATATTGGTTCTTAAATTATCTCCCTGGTTAACCTATCACTTCCCTAGCTATCTATTTCTAACTAGTTATTCTTTATAACTTTTCTACGCACATCTGCCGATCCATAGTACCCTCGCGATGTGGGGGGGCTTGTGGTGTGTCTTTTGATACGTTGTTTTTATTTAGTTTTATCCTATTCTAGGCTATAGTTATCTTGTTTTAGTTAGTTTAATCCTTTTTTAGCTAGTTTCACTTATCTGCTTTGTGCACGTCCCAAAAAAAAATTAATTAGCCTTATTAGTTTGTAGGTTCTTTTATGTATTTTCTTGTAGTTTGTTTCTTAATTTCGTTACTGTAGCCTTTTATTGTAATTTTCTATCTAGGCTTTTATTGTTATTTTCTATCGAATGACGATGTCATTCGTATGTCTTTTATTTGCCTATCAGCTGGGCATGTTTTGTAATTCCTTCCATTATTCTTGATATATATTTCTACTCTTCACTCAATATATATATATATATATATATATATATATATATATATATATATATATATATATATATATATATATATTCATTGCAATGGAGGCCTATATATTATTATTTTTGTATTGCTGGAGTGGTCAGATAAGAGGGCTTCGTAGGGAGCACGTAGGCATTGGATTTGTTTATTTAGAAGGTGTCTATACTACTTGAAAAAGTACGAATGTTGTAAATCATTTTTGAACGATTATGTCATATGTTTATAATTATGCCAATAACACGCTCCTACCTACCCTTTATGATTGCCTTTTTAATTTGGTTTAAATAAAATAAATATGTATCTATTCTAAAAATTGGAAAATAAAAAGTATGATGAGAAAGAATACTACCTATATACTATAAATGTTAAAAATCATTTCTCGACGATTATGTCCTCCATTAATTAAGTCAATAACACTCTTACCCTCTCGGTTGAAATGAAATAAACATAAGGTAATGAATCTATTATAAATATTAAAAAAATAAAAAGTGTAATGAGAAAGAAAAACAAATATGATTCCATTGCTTTCATGTAGTGTCATTAGATATACCAAAAACATCACATTTTGTTGTCGTGTGAAGCAAACAATGAAACTTGTATCATTATTCAGTATGTTAGACCTTTTGGCAATTTGTTCAGTTCTGAGCTCTTCTTTCTTGTTTATTATTCAATTGAATTCTTATTTTCAAATAAATAAAGAAAGCTTAATTTTTGTCTTGTCGTGATGAATTGAAAAAAAAAACTCTAAAAATCTCACTAAAACAAACCAAATTATAATAATGTGATGAAGATTTTAAATCTTAAACGTATACCATAAACCAATTAAATAGATTACAAAAACAAGGGCTTAGATTGATTCTTTTAATTTATCCATTTGTTCTTCTTTTCAGCAGCAGCATCAAACATCTCTTCAATCCAACAACTTACGAACAAGATTTACAAACATGGAACCGATCACAATTGCAAACATCAAATATATTTTTCTTCTAAAATAAGTCACAAAAGAAATAAGAATATAATAAATTATCAGTTCACAAGAAACCTAATAATATCACCTAAAAATTACTTTTGACCATATCGACGTGTAAAGCACGTACTCCATACTAGTACAATATATATGTGTATATTCACATGTAGCTATAGTAATCATAGGGTCGGCACCCCCTTATCTTATTTTACTCTTATGGAATTCAAGTCAAACCTAATCCAACGCATCCTCCTCCTCGATTTGCGCTAAAGATAAGATTTCATTATCAATATGTCATCTATAGACTACATTCATCCATTTATGTTACAACCATCGGTAATTGCTTATCATTTATTAGTTGCTTCTTGCCTAACGTCGCTTTCATTCTTTGCAAGCTATAATAAGAGTGTGTTTGGATGAAGAATTTCAAATTATCTTGTATTTTAAAATCCATTCATTTTGAAATTCGTTGATTTTCAAATTTATAGAATTGTAAATATTGTTATTGGACGATTTTGTAGATTGAGTATTTTATATGTGAATTTACATTTAAAAATTTGAACCTAGATAATTTAATAGTGTATATGTACAAACTAATGAGAAAGTATCTTCTTTTTTTATGAAAGAAGTTACCTAAAATAATGGAGACTCTTTTTATGGAAGGGATTTGACAAATAACTAGTCTAAACTAGTTATTTTTAGAGGGAATTTTAGTACACCAAATTCTCTTTCCAAAATCATCCTAAAATTTGATAAATCCATCTTATCAGTATCAAAACAATGGATTTTATACTATGAATTTCAAAATCCTCTATAAAAGTGAAGTCTTCAGTTCAATTATCTCATCCAAACACACTCTAAGTAATATTTTTTCGATTTTTTTTTAAAAAAAAATAACTGGTTCTTTTAATTACATAACGACGTAC
Source organism: Escallonia rubra (assembly GCA_033065855.1). NCBI lineage: Eukaryota > Viridiplantae > Streptophyta > Magnoliopsida > Escalloniales > Escalloniaceae > Escallonia > Escallonia rubra. Next base: position 43,955 of record JAVXUO010002392.1, on the reverse strand, counting down.
GACAATGTCTTGTAACAGACAGTTGAAAAAAAAAACTTATTGATATAGTACATGTTTGGTTCAATTTATTTGTGCGAAAGTTCTTATGTAGATAATCTTAACGATCTAGTCATGGCTGATGAGCACCTTGCAATCATTCACCAGTTTGGAGAGAGGGAAGACAAGTAATTCATAAAAGAGCGACCAAAGGTAGAGCATCCACATCTGATTATAGTCGTCAATAACCATCACAGGCATCTATGGCATCTCTTAGAACATGTGCACTTGATATCTTCGTTCTACATTCAGCTTTATTCGCTATGAACGCTATTATTTGGTTGAGGATTTACTTTTAGCTGTCATAATTATGTAACATGTTTCTCTCTCGCTTTCATTTCATCTTACTAACACCACCTCATTCAGGAATTTATACTCGTCCAGGAGGACACAAGAGAAATGGGGTTTGTCTTGTGACAAAATAAAATTTATTCATTTGCATTACTGAAATTGAATGCCGTGGCCATTTTTTGGTCGCAAGGAAAAAAATTTCTTACCCTAAATATCTCGAGTTGATGAGACTTGAATCTATAACTTTGGATACCGAAGATGTCTATACCAAAACGCTCTCATCTTTATCACATGTCTCTAAACATTATGTCCATTTAAAAGGTACAACACTAAGCATCTACATCAATCACCTTCTTGGTCCCGTTTCTACTTTTTAAGCTCTCTATGCATAGCTAGAGCTTGCTTTCTGTTTGCTTAACAAAGTGAAAGATTGCTTTTTCTTCTTCCTAAAGATAAGAAGAGACTAAAAATTATGAGAGTTTTGTGTTGGGTAGTGACAACTCCATGTCTTACTAAAGATGCATACTGCCTTTAAAAGTGTGTGCACTTTAATTTCAAGGACGTCAAATGTTAATATAATTAGTAACTATGCTTTTCATGCAAGTAAATGTAAATTCGTTACGAGGTATAACATTAAAACATTGTCAGCAAGTAATTTTTCCGGATAAAATATTACAAACTCGATTTCATCATTTGCTATAGAAAACGACCATATTGATACGATTTCATTCATAAGACAGATTGATCATTATATATATGTGCCTCGTTACCATGTAAAATGGAGTGGAACCTCTATTTACAAATTAGAGATTCCACAGACCTTAGCAGGAGGGCTTTCGCTATCCAAAGGCATCCAGGCACAGTTGTTAAGCTTGTTAATTAATTCTTAGAGTAGGCCAGAAGAGAGATAGAGATTGAGAAGCCGCTGACTTGTGATATTTCCAATTTGTTTTGGGTCTTAGGATGATTAAGACTTAATTATTAGTACTTGACCAAAAAAAATATATAGAAATCTAATAGATAGGTTGCAATAGGAATAGGACCCTGAGCTCAGTAGAGCAAAGAGCCCCTAAGAAGAAAGCAAAACGGTGACACTCCATCCGCAGGAAACCATAAATTCACGTGGCACAGAGCAGCTCCAAGCTCAGAAGATCCCAAGGGACAACGTCGTAGGTACCACCACTTACCTCGGGCACGTTAGACATACCAGATTGTACTCGAGTCAAACCCACTCCTGGTGTACAATAATGGCAGCTCCACGAGGGATGAAATTAAGCCAATGCCCAGATCATACTAAAGAAGCGCTCCTTCTTCCCAGTACAATTGTATGTGATGTGCTTCCCAATCTTACACTAGATTATAGTGCTTCAAATGCTAGGTTTGATCCTTGTAGATTATCATAAATCCATCAAAGGTCTAGACATAAATTAGTACATAAACTAATCATCATCTCTCATCTACCTCAAAGATGTATCCGCGTGCATCCATTCCATATATACTAATAGTCAATTATTTGTTGTCTAATACTTAATTAGAAGCCTAACAGTGCAATATATTACTTGTGTACCAATATGACGTACTCGAAATCAGTCGATTGCAACTTGAGAGTCGTGTCTCTAGAAGTTAAGATGAGCCGAGTTAGAAGGGCTTGACTTGCACTCGAGTTGATAACACGTCTTTCTGACTGAGATTCACGAGAAAAGGAGCCGAAACGATGTCTCCAAGAAGGCCTTTTAATGCAAAGATGTTCACTTGGAAGTTTTTTGCTCCAACTATTAACTGAAAATTGATTGGGTTGGTCCAGTTCTTAAGGTAGGAAGAGAGTGGCACGTCCATTCTAATCTATATTCTTATGGTCCCCGGTACAAGACCAGCTGACTTCCAGTATGATTATCTGTTGCTCAACCCATCGATTAAAGAAGAATTGAAAATAAAAATATTTGCCCATCATTTTGCGATTTGATGTAACATGACCACTTGATGCTTTAGAATATATATGGAAAGGTTGCATTGGACTCGTATGCAATATAAATAAAGTTTTCCGCAGATGATTGGCAGATAAAAAGGTGGAAAACGCCCAGCTACGCGTAGGTATGGGCTAAGGCCAAGTTGGGAACAGAAAGACTATATTGTTTATGCATCAAGGGTCACATTGCCCTTTACTCTTCCCTCCACGCACACGCCCTTTCAAAGATGCATTTGCTGCTACGAGCTGCCGTATAACCAAGTTGATCTTTTAATGTCTTCTTTTCTCTCGGGGGAATGAATGTCATACATAGTGCCTGGGATAATTAATAATGTCGACAACTTTTCTTTTGAAGTTTTCGACTTGAGTGATGCAAAACCTTTATACACTGAGTTTAAAAGAAATGTTCGAGAGCGTGATATTTACGTTACGCAGCATGTGGATTCTGAATTTTTCGTCTATTTACGACTATTGGATATAATATAAAACAACTTCCATCTCTTTAAACTCCTCATTTTACCACATCAGTTACACCTGATTCGGGGGTCCTATATGGTCTGAGCCAACAATTCAGGGCATGCAATACTTGTTCATTAGACGCTTCTTAATTTCAAAATTCGAATCGTACGAAAATATCAGGGTAGAGTCACAGCCGCATTCTCAACATCGAAAACTATTACAATCAATTCTTTATACCTATCTATTGCGAGAGCGAGCAGGGGTGTAACACCTCTAAGTGGATTACAATCTCGATGAGTCGGCGATACTTCTTTCGATATATTTAGTCGTCAAACTTAAGGGGTAAATTAGCCATATCATAACACCAACCACCTGTTTCCTTTATACTAACTTGCGCATAGAGTTAAGCCTATTTAGCTTTAAGAAACTTCCAAAGTTTGGGAGTGGGCACTTCTTCGGTCAACGCCATGGACCATTCGGCCCATGGGCCTCTTGGGCGGTGGCTGCGACTTCAGAGACCCAGTTCCAGCGTATGAAGGTTCTTATATGACAGTGGGCCACCCTTCTAGTAATCTAGGTAGTAGATGGTTAAGCTTTCATCAATGAGCCTGCGGAACCTTCCTGGAGTATGTTTTGGGCTCTAACTATAGAGTAGTGAATCACGTACTGTGTTTCTAAAATGACGTCGTTTTGCTCTGAATTTTTAGGTGCACAAGAACTTATTATTTTTTAATATGTGCACAACTTTTTTGTTGTGCATCGTGAGCGTGTGAGCACTTTATGACTGCGGTTTCACGAATAGATACACTGCGTGCAACAATTTCGCGCTTTTATTTATTTTTGTTGTTTAGTAGTAAGGTTGTGTCGACGGTTAATTTGTACGAAACGTGTCATGATTACTTTTTAAGTGGGTCAAAGACAGATTATTTATACTCGCTTTAGAGGATTTGCATAAGATAGATAGTGGAATATGGAATCAAATCCTTTTTCTCCTACATTGTGAACGGTCCATTCCCAAAAGTAAATAGTTCCTGTGGATATCGCCTTCACAGATATCTTATCAGCTTCATTCCTCTCCAACCGTAAACTCATTGAAGGTTTTCCTCTGTCTATTCAAGAACAAGGAGTCGATTTAGCTCTTGTGGCAAGGGAAATAAAATAATTTCTTGTTGCCAAGGAAGACTCAACCTTGAAAGGAAAATTTGTGGCCGTTACTAAGATTGTAGGTAGATACCTACAACTTCCTCATATAGCGCGCGACAAGTAACTATTGTTAAATATTTTTAGTGCATTTTATTTTGTGACACTACAAAAAAACTGTTAAAAATTATCACTGTAGGTATTAGTCAAAAAATCACTACATACATTTAGAGAACATTAATTATCGTTATGTGAAAGGTTGTAAAAATCTTCTTACGTCCCAGACAGCAACAAAAGTTCTTCCAACTTGAAATGAATGAGTTCTTTTCCGTGTTTCCAAAATGTAGGGTTCCTCAGTGTTATTCCCGTGATCAAACTATCTCCTAGTTAACCTATCACTTCCCCAGTTATCTACTTCTAACTAGTTACTCTTTATATATAAGTTTTCTACGCACATGTACCGACCCATAACCATAGTAAATATATTTATTCAACAAATCATTGCGATGGAGGCCTTATACTATTTTGGTATTGCTGAAGTGGTCCGGTGGGAGGGCTTGGCAGGGAGCATGTAGGCATTGGATTTGTTTATCTAGAAGGTATATATATTAGTGTATATTCACATGTAGTTGCAGTCGGCACCCCCTTATCCTAATTATTTTGAGGAATATAACTCAATACTAATCCAAAAAATCCTCGTACGTTTGTTCTGAAGATAAGGTTTCATTTTCTATATCTCATCAATATTCATCCATATAAGTTACGATCATTGGTTATTGTTTATCATATGACATACGCTGCCTTCTTGACGTTGTTTTGATTCTTATAATAAGGAGTATGCTTACAGAAAAAACAACTAGTTTTTTTAAACTACATAACGGTTAACAACAATATCTTATAACATACAGTTGTACCGAAAAAATTGGCTAACACAGTTCTTGTTTGACCAATGTACCTGTATTAAAGTTGTCAAAAGGGTACCATCTTGACGACCTAGTCATGGCTGAGGAGTACCTCACGAATAAACACCAATTCCAAGAGTAGGAAGAGAAGTAATTCTTAAAAGTGGACCAATGATATATAGGGGCGTAGGCATTTATGGTCTCTCTTAGGGCAGGTGCACTTAATATGTTCCTTCTAATTTAGCTATTTCAGTTCAATAGTTATCGTGCATTTTAAAGGTAGAACTAGTGATCCACACTGAATACCTTGTTCGTCCCGTTTCTACACTAAGCTCTCTATGCAAGGATAGAGTTCAATTCCTATTTGCGTAATAAGATGAAAGATTGCTTGTTTTCCTTCCTCAAAGATAAGAAGAGACTAAATTATGAGAGTAATATGTTTGACTGATAAGTACATGTCTTCCTAAAGATGCATACTACCTTAAAAAGTGTGTGGGCTTTTATTCGAGAGACATTAAGTATTGTTAAAAATACTTCGACTATTGTCTTCACGCAAGTAAACGTGAATCTGTTACGACATATAACATTGAGACATTGCCGTCAAGTTATTTCACCCGATAAAATTATATCTATACGTGATTATATCACTTGCCATAGAGAAGGACCATATTGATATCGTTACAGATTGAAGATTATACGTAACTATTTACCACGTAAAGTTGAGTGAAACAGCTGTTTGCAAATTAGAGATACCATAGACCCCTAGTAGGACGACTTTAAAACTCCTCCTAATTCTAAAATTTGAGCAAGAATTTCTTCTATTTTCGAATAAGGCCATGCATCATCAACATATACCATGCCGCCCACCATGTCTATGGCATGCGTAATCTCACACCCCATCACCATCCCTGCTACTACCATCATCACTTTAATCAAGGCAACTTCGACAACCACCATAACTGCTACCATCACAACGACTACGACTACCAATACCACCGCATTAATGCCACACCACCAATTACCTATTGACTCGTTGCGTTACCACTACAAAGTGCTGCCACCAAATGCTACTACCATTGTATGCTAGCCGCCACCGGCATACAAACATGTACCATCACTAACTACTTTTTACAAAAACATGCATGAGAAACAAAAATTTCCAGCAACATTATCAAATGCCTAAGGTATTATCCTCCTTTCGACCTGTTTCGCTTAGCAATATAATCACCAAAAAGGATGCAACGTCACAAATCACTCACTTTTCTCCTATTCCCATTACTCAATACACTTCTGCCATCCAAAGGCATCCAACCAAAAGTATTATGCTCGTTAATTTTTAAAGCAGGCGAGAAGAGAGAGAGAGAGAGCAGCCGCTGACTTGTGACATTTCTAACTTGTTTTAGGATGAGTAATGAGTGCTTCTCCACGTTTATGCTTATAGCAGTTCATGCATGATGTAATATGCCTGCATTTATAAGTATATTTTATTAATTGTTCATAAAAATTGGTTGAAGTAACAGAAGTGGCCACTGGGATTAAGAGAGAAGGAAATTGGGCTTTCTATATCCAGGAGAAGTTCGTCACCATAGATAGATAATGTGTTAGAAAAGTTTCACCTAAATATTATTCATGCCTACAGTGTTTTGATTTTAGGAATAATAGAAGTATATTCAGATAAGTAGCATAACGCCAAGAGTACAAAACACGGGAAAAAGCAATATACTCAGAAGAGCAAAGAGCCCGAAAAAGAAAGCAAAACGGATGACATTTACAGCCGTTAGGAAACCATAAACCCTAATGCACATCAGACGTACTAGACTATAGCCACTCCTAATGGCTAATGCACAACGGCAGCGCCATTAGCAAAGAAAGTCAATATCTGGCTGGGCCAAGCTAAGAAAGTGCTCCTTACACGTTGGGCAGTGGGTATAGGAGTGAAAAGCAGTAGCGTTGCTCGAATAGGAGATGTGAGGGGTACTTACTATGGTTTATGTGCTCACTCTTGCGCGTGAGCTGCAGGAAGTAAATGGAATAGCGGCATCGATTTAGTATAGAATGAAAGCATGCATGATCAACAAGTCTGCATGAGGGAATGTGGCACAACTTGCTCATAGCAATTTGACCAGCCGATGAATTTTCTTCTTCATCTTTTAAGTCATTTCCTCGTGTTCATTTTTTTTTTCTCTTCAAGACAAAGACTAGGTTAAGGTCATTTTTGTTTGTTATTAAAGGGTTTTAAAAAAGAGGAAAATTCAAATTGTTGCGACACAACCCTTTGAAAAGTATTACCTACACTTACATACTCTGGGTTTTAAGGACATAATATTGTACTCTAACTTTTAAGAACGTAATTTTGGTACCAAAATTGCCTACACTGTCACCAAAATTGCTTGTACGATTATAATACAAGGTTAGGGAGATAAAAGGACTCAAGTGGTCAAGTATCCACCAAGAAGGAGGCCCTCGTATGAGTCCATCTCAACTTCAAGTAATAGGACATGGTTCATCTATATATGTATGCATAATTAACTTACTTTTCACACTCTCTTAACGCCAAACTAAGTAATTCTAAACGTGCACCTCATCATACGGAATTTCAATGCATAATTTACTTTTTTTCATTGTTAGACGAATATAAAATTCAAACATAATCGCAATTATGACAAGACTCATAACACAAGAAATAAACGGACAATAAAAAGATCACAGTCGATGAAAGTGACTTAGGTTTACCGGTAGTTTCTTGGGCAGAATTCTAAGTTTTGAACCATGACCTTGATCATCGTCTTGCCTTGACTGCCACTTTTCATGAAATCGCTTTCGTTTACATTTCCTAATATTATTTATTTATTTATACTAGTGCTAGAACAATCTACTGGAAGATGGACAGATCTATGAGGGAAAACATCAGAGGGTGACAAATGGCAATGGCACATGGGTCCTAATTGTCATGATTCATGAATGAATGTTGGAAGTCTCCGTTGATTCAGATGCCCATATTTTATTTTATGAGTATAACAATAATATAATATAATAATATTGAAGTTAATAAGAGTTCTAGAAGGGCAGTGTTTTTGTTATTCTAGAAGGGTGCTTGCTGGGGAGGTGAGTGGGCCGGTGGCCCGCTTTTCAACGCATGGACCGTGCCGTTTACTGCCATTCATCGTGTCGTTGCCCACGCGATGCTGATAGAAACCAAATTCGGGTTTTTCATCTTAATGTTCTTCTAGAAACCAAATCTTTTTTTTTTTTTTTTTTCATAATTTTCTGGGGAAAATGGCGGGAAAATAACAAAAAAAATCATGTTGATTTCATTTGGCCACCTAAATAATCCCGAAGAATTTTCTTTAATTTATTGATGACCAATTTATGGGCCACTATAATTTGTCAGAAAAACTTTTTTGACTTTGGACTGCGCATGATTCTTCCAAAACAAAAGTATCCGAAATGCCTTCGGAAAGTGGTCCCTAATAAAGTGGTCTCCCCCAGAGTTTGTGAGAAAAAGGCATTAATATGAACTCCTCAAAATGTCTTCGGAAATACTACATGCATCAATCCGTGCCCAGGAACTGTGCAAATTTGTTTGTGCCGCGTTTTAAGGGGCACCACACTCCGAGAAACAATAACGTGGACCTAAATAATGGTCATCTTTTTTGTAAATCCAATGGTTTGGTCACCATGTGCAGATCTACATGTGTCGGCCACGCACGCCGTGCTTTCGTCACCGCTCTTGCTCTCACCTAAAAAATTTTAGAGTGTGTTTGGAATCATGAAATTGATGGGATTTCATTTCAAATTCTCAAATTTTGTTGTTTGGAACATTAAAAAGTGAAATTGGAATTGGATTTCATGAGATTTGACTGGATTTGTTTCTATAGTGTGAAAGTCAATAAAAGATGGCCGGATTTCATGGGATTTCGATTTACTTGAATTAAAAGTAATTATTTATATATCTTACCCTTTTTCTGAATCTCTCCAACAATGATCCCACCACCACTATCTTCATTGCCGCTACCACCAGCACCACTACTGCCACCACCACCACTACTATTGTGGTTGCTGCCACAATCACCGCCAACACTATCGCCACCGCCACCGCCACCACAACCACCACTACCGCCACTGCATCCTTCACCACCATCGCCATCACTACCGCCACCACCAATACTGCCACAACTACGACCATCACTGCCACCACTACCACCACTACTGCCACCGCCACCACTACTGCCACCACCACCACTACCGCCACTGCATCCCCCACCACTACCACCACCGCCAGTACTGCCACAACTACCATTGTCGCCACCACTACTGCCACACCACCACCCACCACTGTCGCCGCCACAACCACCACTACCATAGGCACCAATAATGCCATCATAGCCATCGTCGCCACCACTACTGTCACTACCACCACCACTATTGCCACAATCGCCGCCACCACCACTACTGTCGTCGCTACTGCCACCGCTACTGCCTCCACCACCATCACTGTCGCCACCATCACCGTCGCCACCATCACCATCACTACTACCGTCACTACCATCACCACTCACTGTCGCCACCCATCACCGCCGTGCGTGTGTGTGTATTCAGGCATCTCTGGTTTACAACATGCTCTAAGTTTCTATCTACTATTCTTTAAGAACTTGATTGGTCTTCCTTCCCTAATTGCATACATCTTGATTGCCTCTTTTGCACGTATATGGTTACTAAACATCATTTTTGGTTACTAAACATCATTTCTTATGCATGTATTCAGGCATCTCTGGTTTACAACATGCCGTAAGAACGTCCCTAATTGCATACATCTTGATTGCCTCCACCGCCGTGCCGCAGCATCTCTGGCATTTACAACATGCTCATTCTATCTACTATTCATTAAGAAGTTGATTGGTCTTCCTTCCCTAATTGCATTTTACATCTTGATTGCCTCTTTTGCACGTATATGGTTACTAATACATCACTTTTTTGGTTATCTATAGACATCATTTCACAGGCATCTCTGGTTTACAACATGCTCTAAGTTTTCATCTACTATTCTTTAAGAACTTGATTGGTCTTCCTTCCCTAATTGCATACATCTTGATTGCCTCTTTTGCATGTATATGGTTACTAATTAAACATCATTTCCAACTCAAAATTTTGGATACTCCATGGAGCTCTCAGCATTAAACTCTGCAAAGTCCATTTCATCTATTGCTTCACCATCAGATGAACCATATGCAGGATGTATATGTCCATCAGATCGAGAAGCATCTTTATCCCCGATGACACCTTTCCCCTTCTCATTCCCCTTCCTAGCTAGTGTACCACCATACTCTGCCTCTGTCTATGTTTGTCTCGAAGAACAAGTCATCACACTCACAACTAGACCTGGCAAACGGCTCGACCCGCGCAGGTACGGGTAATACCCGATCGTATCCGGGTAAAACGGGTCGGGTAATTTATACTTGGGTTTTTCGGGTACAATTATCTGGGATCCATACCTTACCCTGGCGGGTAGGGTATTACCCGCGGGTAATAAATTAATTTTTATAAATTTTTTTAACAGATGTTCTTCCTTTCTCGTTTCTTTCGTCACACAAACAGAACCTCAAAATTTCACATAACAATCTCCCATGAAGATCCATCACATAACAATCACCACAAGAGATTAAGATCCACTACACAACAATCACCACAAGGCTGAAGATTAAGATTCTTCAATAAACAAAATAAAATACAAGAATATTCAAGATCTAAAGAACTGGCCGAAATTTCAAGATCTTTAGAACTGGCCGGCGACGGTAAACTTCAGATCTGGGCGGCGACGGTGAACTTCAGATCGGGACAACATAGATCTGGCCGGCGACGGAGTGGCGATGGACAACGCACATCTGGTCGGTGACGATCAACGCAGATCTGGTCGGCGACGGACAACGCAGATCTGGTCGGCGACGGAGAGAAGAACAGCGCCGCTGCGGTCGGTCCGACGGTCACTTACTCGAACAGTCGAACGATGATAGATTGACAATGGGTAAAGTTTCAATATATCCATGACAGTGAGGGAGAAGACGAAGTGATGGGAGGCGATAGATCTTTGCGAGAGGGACGGCGGCGGCGCAGAGGCAGAGAAGATGGGGAGACGACGGAGGCGCAGAGGCAGAGAAGGGTCTGAGTGAAGTAGAAAGTGATGGGTTGCTGGCTTAGGGTTAGGGCACACTTGTTTCTTTATATATCCTTTGAAAAACGGGTAACCCGGGGTAACCTGTCAACCGACCCGAAAATTACGGGTCGGTTCGGGTACGGGTCTATTTTCGGCGGGTATTCAAAACATGTACCAGTACCCGGTATTTTGGTCTGAGTACGGTTCGAGTAACATGTCCAGATAGATTTTTGCCAGGTCTACTCACAACCAAACTCACTGTCATCCATTTGTTCATAAGACCTATCACTCCGATTATCATTGTTTGCTTCCATATTTAAAGCACCCCCACCAACCACCTCATTGTTTACATTGTCTGCTTCCATATTTAAAACACCATTAGCAGCACCATTACCAACTTCATTTAGTTGTTGGCCTAAAAAAGTCTCATTATCCACCTTTGTTTCACTGCCTAAAGGCATCTCAGCATTCACTCCCCCATCAGCCTTGTCATTCTTTGTTGCTCTGACATTAAGCCATTGCAATAAATAAAGAAAAGAAAATTTAACATTTTTAAAAGAGGATGAAAGCATTGCAAAATATGTGGAGGACAATCACATAATGTTAATGTTCGCTCGCACCAGAGCAGAATGACAATAATTTTTTTCTGAATGCACTTCATTTTTCCTATAATGTTTTTTACTTTGGGTTTCCATTTTGGTTTCCTTACTAATCTTAACATGATTTTCATCTACCTTTATCGTTTTCTTTTTATATTGCATTTCATGCATATGATCATGTACGTAAAATCTTGCCGTACATCTCTAGCAACCTAAAGGCCATCGAACTATTGGTGCAAATGGTATATATCATGTACCAAAATACACTTGCCATAAGTTTCTGAATGAATTAAAAGTTAACTTGTGAAAGGGCTGACCTTTAAAAGGTCATGGTGCAAATAAAGGTCCTATACATTAACGAGGAAAATGGTTATATATATGTATATACTTTTGTCTAATTTATTACTTGCAACCAGGTTGACGCTGCACTTGAAAGCCTCAAAAATAATTTTTTTAAGTATAAAAATTAGTGCAAAAACACATTTAGCTGTCAACTATTATCTAAGCTAGAAAGTTTTTAGAAGCAAATGCTAGATTTATCAATGTGTATCGTAGTAGAAGCAAAAACACTGTCACTGTGTATCGTAGTAGAAGGAGCTTGTGATCAATTAAGGCAATTAAGTTTTGGTTTGCTCCCATTTAATTTGTTTTGAAAGTCATAAAAGCACTTGCGACCACCTTTTTAAATTAACCCAAGTCTCTTTCATCCAATATAATGATTACCGCTAATCTTTTGAGAAGAAAATAAGCGAGAGTCAAGAGCGATCCTAATCTTAAATTTCGTTAACACAAAATTATGGTCTTACAACTCCTCAATTCACGAGTTGTTTGTGATTAATACTATTACCGGCTAAACTGACTGGATGGTAATGCAAAGGTATCATGAAAGGCAATACCGAAGAATTTGAAAGTAAATCAACATTTCTGAAATGAAAAGCAAGAATCTCACACCCTCCTACAAATAAAGTCTTACTAATAACTTTTAGTTGGGGAGGGGAGCATTTCCTAGAAAGTGGCACCCTTATCAGTACCGCCGCCCCACCCCACCCACTCCCTCCGCCGGAGATCAGAAAAAGTTATCAAAGATAAGGCATTTAAGGCAAACAGTGACCATAGGACGCAAGAAAAAGTTATCCAAACCAAAATCCCAGGGAAGGGACAGACTGACAGATACCACGAACAGGATGCGCTTTTCTGTGTCCCACATTCATTGAATAAACTGTCCTCAACGTTGCTTGCACAAAATGGAGGGTCCTCAAAACTTGCTGCAATGTTTTATTGGATGATTAGCTCAAAAACTGTTCCTTAGTCCGTTTCAGTTGGGGGTCTTCTCTAAAGTGCAAGGTTTTTTTTTATCATTACTTAATAGATTCCAGCCGGCTCATTTTTTTGTAACATTACTCATATTTCTAGTACATAGGTGGCGTGGACATATTTTCTAGTCATGTAAATTAAGCAAAGTCCACTCTGCATACAAGATATTTATCTTTTAGGTTTCTGTTATTGATTCGGCAAAGGAAGACGGAACTTTTAAATTTAGTGTCAGAAAACAGCAAAGCTTGTTGTATGTAGTCTTTAGACCATTACCTTTGGCATTTTAACGAGGATAAGGATTATCTATACCTGTGATGTAACAAATTCAGTGTTGGAAGATTGCATGCCTTTAGAAATGTTCCTTGGTCACTAAGATTGTCACTGAGCAGGTTGCCACCTTTGTAGCGACAAATTTGCAGGTTATAAGTTGAACAAAATTGTCACTAAGATGGTTGCGGAACACTTCCAAAGACTAATTAAGAAATGCGACAGAATTTGCGAAGGTGCGGGCTTGCTCGAAGAAGGCCAAAACTAAGTAAGAATTGTCTCTTGACAGTTTATTTACAAGTTTCTCCATAGCAATACCGCTGAATAGATACAACTATCACTATGACTATGGAGTTGATGCGGGTGCATTTCAGTTTTGGGGACTAACTTAAACTTGTTTCGGTTTGGAACTTGTTCAAATTTGCAATAAAACATTTCCATCCAACTTCATATAGTTCATGTTTCTAAATTGTTAAAGCGTTTTATTTGTTTATGGATGGATCATTCCACCGTCAGCTGCTGCCACCACCATTCTATATATTTTTTTTGTTTAAAATAAGAAAAAAAATATTTTGATTTGATTAATCCCTCGACCCAACCCAATTGATTCATTTGCTTGGGTTAAATGCTCGTTGAGTTTGAAAGCACGCGGAATTTTGTAAAACTAAGTACAAACTCAAACTAACTCTCAAACTAATCAAGCCATAAAATCACAAAATATGATAATCAATTCTTCTGGTAATAAAATATTAGCTTTTACCAAAGAAAAATTGGAGGGGACTTTGAAAATAACAAATTCAAAAGCTATGTGGTAGAAGGTGGAGAATGGTCATCGGGAGTTTCAAGTCTAAGGGACTAAAACTAACAGTTTTGCCAACTGAATGGGAGCCTCTAGTATTAGTCCAATAGATTTTGGGTACCCTGTTTCTGAAAATTGATACTAAAAATGTTTACAAATGCATGCGACCAGTGAACCAACTGAGAAAGGACCCTTTTAGCAACCCAAACAAGTTTGTGTTGTAAGCTAGAATTAGTTTCAAATTCCTTGTTGTCTGGTCATTAGATTCTACAAGAAAAGTAGTCCAAATTAACTAATACTAACCGACAGCTTGAAAAAAGAAAAAAGACTAATCACGAAATTGGCCCCAAAAAAAAAAAAAAACAGACCACGAACTACTCAAGTAAGTATCCTTTTTTGCTTTACGGACAAAAGATTAAATGTGTTTAAGATTTATAATGACAATTATAAATGTCGCTAAGATACCGTTAGTGACATTTTTACTAGAACTAAAATACCGTGTAGGCGACGATCTTAGCGCGGACTAATAACATACAAAGGAAGAAAAAAGAGGTTTGAAGCCACGGTCCTAGGCATTTATGTTGGTGGCAGAACATTTCAACTTTCAAGTCTAAGGACCAGAGAGAGAGGACTTCTAGAAAAAGGAGGAGGAGAACAGAAATAGAAATAGAAAGCCAATAAAAAGAAAGAAGAAAAGGAAAGGAAAGGGGAAGGAAGAGATGGAGATGGAGATGGAGATGGAGATGGAGATCACAGCATGGGCGTGAAACTGCGGATTTGAGTAACTGCCACGTCGGTGGGGCCCCACCCACAAAGGGCCGTGTGGGAATATATGTGTATTTATCCATCTTACTATATCTATATATATATATTTCCGAAAGCATTTCAGCTCTAGAAAAAAAGGATAAATATAAAATACTACTCCGCTATTTATTAATTTTAAATAAATACATCGCCTTCTGCTCTGCTTATAAATAAGGTATCAGCTAACAGAGGCCACCCTCTCTCTCTCTCTCTCTCTCTCGCTCTTATCTTCATCCTCCTCATCAGCAGCGGCTCTCACCCAAAGCACATACGAAGCAGCTATTCTCACGCCATCCTTCTCTCCTTCTCTCTCAATTCCTTTCCGGCCCTCTTCACCTTTCTCACGAATCTCCTCTCTCTCTCTCCCTCTCTCTCTCTCTCTCTCTCTGTGGCTCTACACAAAAAGCAAATTCCTACGCCATTGGATATTGCCATTTGAAGGCACTGATTTCATACCGCCATCGTACCCAGATTTCTGATTCCGGTGTGTAATCTCCTTCCCCTTTTCTTGTTTTGTGTTTCTATTCCATGTTGTTGAGACAACTTTTCGTCTTCATCACAATAGCAGAAAATGAAAACAGAAAGAAAAGAAGAAGAAATATAGATCCTTGCGAGGTCGTTCATTTGTTAAATTTTATCTGTATGGAGCTAATGAGACATGGGCTTTTTCTTTTGAAACTAATTCGAGCCCTTAATTGGAACCCTGTGAATATGATTACCGCGTAACTGCCAAAGGCAAAATCTTGCTGCTTATGATTGTATTTTATTATCAGCTTTCTTAGCACGGATTGTATATTTATGTCAATCTTCTTTGTTTCGAGCCGTGCATGATTCGTATGATTGTTATCGATTTGTTTTCGGCATTGATTTCGGTTGTTATTACGTTCATTACAAAGCTGTGTGTGTGTTTAGCCTGTAGATTTAAGAGATAATTCAATCTGCCTCAAAGTCCATGTCCTGGGTTTATCTGGCTTCAAACTTTAGAATACCTCGAGATATGTTGCCCTCTTTGAGTTTCTTTGTATCATAAGCTGTGGAATTCGAGTAACTTATTGTCATAATTTCCCTTTTTCGGGCTTGATGATGAAAGTTTAATCTCTAGTGATCTGAGATCTATTTTTCTATAAGGTAAAGGATGTTGTTTGGTCTTCATTAAAACAAGTACAAATATTTTCTTTCATTAGCTTAGGGTCCATGCTTATCCAGTATTTTAGGCCTTAATGATTTGTCATGGAATATGTATTTTGTCAACTAATTTATGAGATGATTTTTACTAGTGTCCTCTAAGAATTTATGCTAATTGGTTATGTTTGTAACATATAGTATGTTTGTTGTGGAAGGTTATTTTAAGTTCAATTTCTTTCTTTCTTTCTTTCTCTGGCAAGGGTTGGGGGTAAGAATTTTTTGTGTGGTTATCACACTGTCCAGAATAAATGATAGGAGCATGATATTTTTTACCTTCGATTTATTTTGGCCATCCAATCATAGTATATTTCTAGAAGTAGCCATGTGAATTTCCATTTAATGCGCAAGAATTGAATGTCAAGATGATAAATATTCTTGAAGAAATCAATGCTAGGGGGGGCACAGCAATCCCGGCTGTTGAAAATTTTAAAATGATTTCTGGTTGGAATGGGGAGTTGAGCAAAGAAAGCTTCTGCTTTCTTAGATTTATGTTTAAACCTAATCCTCACCAACCAAAACAAACATCAGTACACAACAGATATCTGAATCTTCATTATTGCTTGGAAGCTTGGAAGCTAACTTTTAGCTATCTATGTAAACTGCTTCAGATTGTTGTTTGGCTGGTTTGATATTTGAGCATAATGGCCTATGATAGTTACTTTATATAAATAAAACATCATCTTGGGGCTCAACTCAACAGTTATTTTCTTGGTACTGTTTGCTTTTAAAAGTAGCCCAACCAAGTGTTTGTGCGTGTATAATTGCCTTTCCATTCAATAGTTTGCAGCCACATTAGCATGGATATATATTGTTTATGTACTGTTTATTTAAGTCCTCATTTCTGTTCTTGAAACGCCAAGTTCTAACCTTTTATTTGACATGTTTTGCAGACATCTAAGAAAGACATCGTAGAGCACAGAAATGGCCACACAACAGTATGTCCAAGAAGCTGTAGCACGAAACGACTCCAACCAAAATGATATAGCCTCTATAAAGAAATGGAAATCTCTCTCTGCTGCATCGGATGTGTCTGAAAATAATTCCTCCGGTGGTTTCGATTGCAACATTTGCCTAGACACTGTCCAAGACCCTGTGGTCACTCTATGCGGTCACCTCTATTGCTGGCCTTGCATCTATAAGTGGATATATTACCAGAATGTCTCCGCTGAAAAAACCGATCAGCAACAACCCCAATGCCCAGTGTGCAAAGCTGAAGTTCCCCAGAATACCTTAGTCCCACTTTATGGCCGAGGGCAGACTACAAAACCTTCTGAAGGCAAGGCTCCAAATCTTGGCATGGTCATTCCCCAAAGGCCTCCTAGTCCGAGATGCGGCGTCCACACACTGATAACTACGACGACAACCACCACCACAACCAGTTCGAGTCCAGCTCATCAACTTCATCATCGAAGTTATCCACAACAGCCATACCCAGCCAGCTATGCTGCCACACCCATGCTCAGCCCCGGTGGTGCGACGATGACAAGTACAGTAAATCCGACAGTTGCAATGTTTGGAGAAATGGTTTACGCGAGGATTTTTGGGGATTCGGGAACCACTTTGTATACCTATCCAAACACGTATAATCTGGCAGGTAGCAATAGTCCAAGGGTGAGAAGACATGTAATGGAGGCTGAGAAGTCACTCAGCAGAGTATGCTTTTTCTTATGCTGCTGCCTGCTTTTGTGTCTTTTCTTGTTCTAATCACTTTTCTCCTCCTTGACATTGGTATACCTGTACAAATTATGACTACTAGGAATTTACCAATATACGAATCCGGCCCGGTGTAATAGATGATAGAGCTTTTGTATCTCTGGTGCTGAAATTATAAATCAATCTTGAGTTTTATTTTGAGGTTCTACAAGATATTATGGATGTTATGTACAGCAAAATATGCATATAACCTTCGTAAAACCTAAGCATGAATTTTGAAACTGCAGTGCAATGCAACAAGCAGAATGACAATCTTAAATGTCAAAATCTATGTAGCCGATCGCTGCCGACACCCACCCCCGACCCGCATAACACACACATACACAGCCCAAATCACTGACTTAGGATGGGATTGATCTAAAGGCCTATGGGACAAGAACTTGTCTAGCTGAACAACCACATTCACAAGGTTTTTCTCTGGTTGATAATTCTTGCAAGTTTATTACCTTCTATACTTATAACTATGAAAGCCAACTAAAATAATGATGGATGGTTCTTGTTTGCGTTCATTCCTACCTGTTTCGTTCCCCTTTAAGACTCTGCTTAGGCCACGTTAGATGAACTAAATCCACGAGGGAAGCATATGGTTCATTCATAGAATGAAGGATTCATTCATTATGCGGAATAGACTGCTACGATATTGTCAAAAGGTTCATGGACTAAATACTGACGGTGGTAAAAACCAGTCCTCTCTCATGAACTCACTGGTGTGGCAAGTCCTTGTCTTGTTCCCTATCGATCTTATCTTCTAGACTACAATAATTTGAGGAGCAGAGGTGGTGGGGGTACCAAAAATGAGGAAAGTGGTTCAAATGGAACCAAAAGTGTGATTGTATTCTAGTGAAAGAGCCAAAATATTCAAACTTGTGTTGAACAGGGATGGGTATCTCGTGGACCTGTCTGAATCGGCCCCATAATCAGTGCCAAGAGCCACGAACCCTTTTTGTTTGCTTGTATTCTTTTTTTCTGCTTTTGAAGTAACAGATTACTGTTGGGGGTTCGTGGTTAAGGTAGTAGGCATGGTGGCGGCGAGACCGTGGAGGCCGACGGGTGGGAATCTTCCAAGAAAACAAGAGTCATCTCTGTTTGGATTGTTCTCATCTTTCGGCCAAAGTCATAGGAAATGGCCAAGAGGGGTCGTCTAGAATTGACCCCTCTTGGCCACGGAGAGTCGTGCCTCTCGCGCTCTCTTTCTTTTATTACAGTCGTGTACATTGGCACGTCCTCGTTGCGAAACCCTTTCTATATGGACGTATTTGTTCTTTGGATGTTCTCTGGTTTGTTCTATCCATGACGCTGATCCCAGCATCATCCTCGAAATGCTTGATTGGTGTAGCTTTGTGCTCTCCTCTCGCTGTTGCGTTCCAACAACAGCAAAAATCCTCTGCTGGGGAGGATCTTTACATCCTTATGCACCTTTGTTGTAGTTGAGAGTTGGCCTTGACGAGATGGTAGAGTTGTTTAATCGTAGTGGATAGAGCTGACCGCTCCATCAATAAAATTATTACTAATTTTCTGCAAAACCAGGACCAGAACTAATCTACGTCTAAGCTAATCCTTGATGATGATAGGCTGAACGTTCTTTTCATCCAGAATAAAGTTGGTTTTGGGTTCCAGTCAAATGTCCATCTGCTTAGCTAATACAGTGGAGTTTGGTTAGATGACCAGCTCAAACTTGTGTATGTCTTGGATGACACGATTGCATGCAATTAGGAATGTCCCTCGAGTGAGGTAAACAACCCAAGGCACCAAATTTACTGATTTTATCTCATCTTCCAATTGGTCATGATCCAACCACCAGAGTCGGCAGAGAAAAAGACTTCTCTTTGCTAAGGAAGAGGTTACCAGATATGTTCCGGTTGGCAAATAGGCACAAGATCTGTGCATTTCCAATAAAGACGCGGTAGCTAATTATGAGAAGATCGCACTAACATTATGAAAATGCGTTCGTGTTAATTAGGTTGGTGAAGGTGGGTTCCTAAACATTCCTTGCCGGTTCGTCGCAGTGCTCGTCTCCACGGGGCGAAACCATGCATGGTTGAGCGAGGTCTATCTGGCCCTACTGGCTTCATTGCGGGTGGAAAACGAAAAGCAGTCACTTTTGCCTCTCGCGATCGACTGGTAGCAGTTACTCTGGAATTTAAATCCTCCTTTGTGTGTCGATTCAGAGCGTTCGCGGCTCGGTGGTTAATGATCCTGACTTTTGGGATGTAACTACTGGCCGGGTGCTTAGTTTAGTCGGCCATCATTGTGGTTGGGTGATACTTTGCTTTCAACAAGTCAGTTTCAGTATTTGAGCAAAACTATCAAGGCGTGCCCTACCTGCTTTTGACTCGAGTCCATCATTTGATTAGAGAAACTTGTATTTTACAAGTAATCCAGATGTTTGGTGAAAACATTCACGGAATAATGACATCACACCACCGTGTAACCCCTAGTTTTTTGTATCACAATAACTTTGATCTCCCATATAATATTTACTATACGATGAAGATTTTGATTTCGTTACATGTGATGAAAATTGCTTAGTCACAGATTCATACCCCATCTTGGTGTGGTTGCAGGTTTTCCTGCAATTCCCATGGCCAACACCCCTACTTTGAGATCCCAACCTCTTTCCACCCACCAGTTTTAATTTCACTTGGCATGGCTTTCTTCACCTTATTTGGCATATTGGTAGTGTTTGGTTGGGATACTTCTGAAAGAGAACACCTTGCATGACACAACTGAATGCACTTAGAACTGGCAAACCAATGGAAGCATCCTTCTTCAAGTAAGGTAGGCAGCCCAACATGATGCGACACCCCATCCCACCCGCCACCCCCAACGGTTCTTTCCTTTTTTTTTTTTTTGTTTTCTTTTTCGAATTTTTTGCTTCCTAAAGTCGTGATTGAACGTCGAATCGGGCGAAGAAAACAATTTCTTGGTGCTGAAGGGTCATGGGATGTTAGCCTACTTTAGGACTAATCACCTTTAAATTGTACGATGCCAAGTGGTTCTTAAGTTCTATCGGATTTTTCTTTAATGTAAATCTTGACACGGACGGGCAAAAATGCAAAAGAAAAGAGGAACTCTGGGAGAGTCACATCACCCCATCGAAATTTCGTCCTGGTTCTTTTGGATCATCATGTGACCTTGATTCTTATTCGCCATTTTGTCTATATATATGGACTATCATAGTAAACCTCGTGTGGAAATATCTCGACCTCCTTGTCTTGTCCTCTCCTTTTACTAAGTATATCCGACTTGGTTTGATCAAAGACTCCAAACATATTGACCTAACAACATGTGTTTTTACTAGAACTAGAATGTCACTGGATCGTATTTATCTATGCAAGTTGTACAAGGTTGAACCACTTAGATATTAAATATTCATTCCTCAGCTGATACTGTATCTAGGAATTAACGGAAATTTATAGAGCTGGATCCGGTGACATGCACAATATGCTTGAAGAATGAACGGAAATTTATAGAGCTGATACTGTATCTAGGAACTGAGAAAATCTTTTTGGTTGTTCAAACTAATTTGGACCTTTTTTTTAAGTAAGGAACAAAGTCGTTCATATTTTTTGAGATGTGCAGTTAACCGCGCATGAGAGACGTAGGTTCTCTTCAGTTAGACGTTGATCAACCCGTACAAATACATATACACATGCATACATACCAACATGTAGATACACAAACACGAGGGCACGCACAAACTATCTCGGTTGCGGTCCGTTAACCATAAAGCCATTTGTTTCTTACTTATTACCGTCTCGTGGAGTGGCAGAGCTCGAACAATCAAATTCGACATTAGTAACATTACAAATACTAAGGGGGTCAGGTGTACTTTAAAAACCCTTTCAGTACGGCTGGAGGTCTGACACAGGAATGTACCGACTGAATAATGAAAGCAGCTAGTGTGCTAAAGTACCCCCACGGCTTCACTTGTCGAGCAACGGTACTCGAAAGTACAGTCGCGCAATGGCACGGAAGGCAAACATACACGTACAGCATCTTCCTGCCACACCCATCATTCTCATGCTTTATCAAATTAGAACTTCCACAGTGATTGCATTTCATGCCTTAAAGACATCTGTTCTTTTCACTACAACAAGTAGTTGAGTAAGAATGCCAAGCGAAAACGAAAAGCAACATAGGAAGTATCGAGAAAGAAAGTTAAAGCATGGGTCCATCATTACTCACAATCAATGGTTACTTCTGCTTTGTGCTGATAATCCCCGGACATTTTTGAAGTTGCCATTGAACGAACATATAGGAGGCACAGCTTTACTGCAACTAGCTCCTGTGGCAAGAAACTGATTATGTTTCTTCTCTTCTCAATTTTCAACTTTTATTTCTCCATCCTGATTGTTTGGCAACATGCACAAACTACAGAAGTAACATGCGCATAGTGCAGTTATGCACTGGAAAGGTCTGGTGTTTCAGACACTGACCACATATGATCCGGTTGCCAATCTACCGTGCCTGAAATGCGTAGTTCTCAAACTATAAACGTTTATCTGGATGGCAGATTTAACTCTCTAATCCAGCTCATAATTTCCTCTTAACTGCAAATTCGACAAAGAACTCCATCCAATTTAATTACTCGTGCAGAGTAAGGTTTTCTATGATGCCAATAGCATTCGATGACGGAATCACATTGATACAGAAATAGCAGATTTAACCTCAACAGCATGTCCATACCTTGGCCAGATGTTCTGCTATATTTTTCCATAAAGAGCTTGGCTAAGCCATAGATTTTTCACCTTAGCATGAAAGATTGGCAGCTACATGCGCCAGGGATTGTTTTAATTAGTGGTAACCAGTCTTCGATTGCTTGATATTTTGACCAAACAATAGCTTGTCAATCAAACTTCGTCGTACTGAATCCTGCAACGCTACAAACATTCCCTCCAAATTGAGTCTATTTGGTTACAAGTAAAGCTACCACATGGAGCACACTGCTGAAGTTGCAAAATGCGGTTCAGCAGTATCATATACAAAATCAAAGGCCTTCTCTGTCATCTCTTTAAGGCATTACAGTATGATAGCCTTAAATAAGCAGTCCTTTGTTGTTGGGTCTTCAAGGATAAAAGCTGATTTTCCTATTCTTTGATCTCTTCACAGACGTGGATGCTCTTGCCTCAATGTCATTATTCTATTTTATTACCTTCGCAATGCTGGTGACAACTGTCAAAGTTGATGACTATTCAGATCAAGTATTATTAGGGAAAATAAAAATCACCCCGTCTAGTCCTCGTGTGGAAAATTAACTTCCTCCATCCAGAGCTTAAATAGTTCAAATCATTTTGCTGACTTCACTCACTGATCGAATCATCATTGTTGCATTCCCACGGTGTTTGCAGTATTGGGATCATCAATTTACTGCAGTCAAGCAAAACAAATCCCTTGAATAACAAACTGATTCCATAGTTTAGGCCAGCCGGATATCCGAGAGAATGCTATAATGAGGCGTCTAAAAGATGCAAATTCACAACTCAACACCAAATTTCTGGACCATGGGATGTCAAGGATCCTTACTGCTAATAGGACAGCCAAGATGTCTGCAAATGCTATGACTCCAATAACAAATTTGGGTTGAAGTCTTCAGCTGTAATATGTACCCGTCACAATGTAAAGCTCGTTGGAATTTTCAAATGGGAATCCACATGATAAAGCTATCTCCATTTTGGGATACACGATGAAGGGTTGTAAACTTATATAACTGCTTCCCGGTTGCTTCCAATTGCCCACTTCATTGTTCAAAAACCATTCTGGTTCAAATATTCAAGCCAGCCAACTGATCTCCTTGTCAGAAAGACAAGACACAGTAGAAGTTTTGAACTCTGTATGAAAGCAGAACAGCCCCCTTTTGAACGCAACTCACCAAATGTCCAAAGCTAGTTGGGGTCGGCCATACAGCTTTATTTCTTCTATAATCCCCTATCCAAGCACATATTCTGTGATTAAATTATCCATCACTTTCTTGCAATTTACTTCTCATGTTATTCACGGTCTACAATCGCTGGAGCATCTAAAGACCACAAAATATGAACAAACCAGCTCAAGGATGTTTCAAAATCTTTTCCCAATTGGTGCTACCCCCACCTCGTGTAGCCTGCTCATCCACCTAAGCATTTTCGACCCATTTACACTCATTTTCTCTATAAGGAGAAACGAGTCTACAGTGAGCTGTATACTAACTCTCTGTGCAGCACAAAGCGCCGCTTCAAAAAGATATACGTACATAACTCATCTCTTCACTCTCGTCTTCACATGCTTAGCCCATCTCCAAATCTTTTGAGCCAGCAATCCCCAAAATAGTGGATGCAAAGACATCCAGCATAAGTGGAGCCTTCGGTGTTACCTTGAATCCTTCATTGAAGCACTCTTGTTGATTTCCCCATTTTCTTCCCTTCTCTTATTTTGTACTTCACAGAGTTTAAAGTGAATTGGATAAGAGTAGGCTGTAACTCATGAGTCCCCAGTGGCGGCAACTAAAAGCCGTGGGCAGGTTGAGATTGACAATGAAACAATTGAACAAGCTCTTTATTGAAATCAAAACTTGCATCAGGTAAGGACAGTGGGGTTGGCCATGCAATTAATTGATAATTTGGGCGGTTGACGGCGTCAAGATGGAGTGATATCTTCGGTTCAATGGAGTTGACAATTGATTCGTGAGTCTGGGTTATTACTAAATTCCTCAGAACACATCTAAGCCCAAATTGTTGGTGGCGATAGTTTCTTGACGGGTGTTCGGATGGTGGTTGTTGCAACGGCGGGATTAAGAGATTACAGAGGCATGAGAGAGAGAGAGAGAGAGCATATGTGAACTGAACTGCGACATGAAACAGTATGCTGCAGAGAGAAAGTCAAAAGTGAGCTCTCGATTCACTTTCCCCTCCCTCCCTCCCTCCCCAACACAATATTGATCCAAATATCCTGCTTAGGTATCTTTCGTTTATTTCAGACTCAAGCCTCCTACTTTTCTTACTTTGGATTACAAGTACTATGTCTCAGTCATGCTTGACCCAAATTCCTTGGTCCGCAGAGTAATTCTAACCTGGCATTAACCGCTAGTCGCGTTCCATCAATTAATACTATGTCAGCATTCACCAAAATATACAAACAAAACCTCGTCCCTGGTATTCTTGGTAAGCTCATCCACAACAAAAAGAGAAAAATACGGGCTAAAAGCTGATCCTCGGTGATGCCCAATTATCATTTGTACACTAGCTAGTGCTCCATCATACATCCCCGTAACCATTACATCATTCTGAGGGAACCCTTTTCCTTTGTAAAACCCATCACATAAGTTTCAATAACACCCTATCCAAATCTATAACACCATACCGAGATCTATTCTTTTGTCTCTAAGTCTCTTAATTAATCGCCTAACCAAGAACATAGCTCCCTTAAGGGATCTAGGCATGAAACCCAACTAGTTCTTAGATAATCGTTAGTCTCCTTTCTTAGTCACAGCTTCACGGTGTGACTCATGACTTGACTCCTCGATAACTGGTGCAACTTTCAACATATCTCAATGATGCTTATATGTAGTTGCATCAAGCAGGTTCTTAATGTTGCAGATCTTGTTTGATTACTTAGTCAACTGTTCCAGGACCATATCCCCAAAGCACCTCCAAATCTAGATAAGAATATTGTCTGGTCCGCTAGTTTTCCTATTTTCATACTAAAAGTTTCATTTAGCCTCCCTTAATGCCTTCTTTGCTTCATTTCTAGCCAATTATAACACCCCCCCCCCCCCCCCCCCCTCCTATACCCCAAAAAAAGAAAAGGAAAAAAACCCACAACTAGGAACTAAGAATAAACGAATACCCCACAACCAGATAAGGGAGGAGCGATCCACTCGAGAGTCCGTTGACGCATCAGCAGCTATAAAAGAAAAAACTGCCAACACATTTTCCGAACTTTATTAGAAAGAGGAAAAATTCTTATGAGGAAACAAAGTATAACCATGCGCTCCTGCTGCTAAGACAACAGCATCTTCATAACGAATTCAAGAGAATAACCCAATAATTTGAAAGGTTAACATACCTGCTGAAGAATTAGATGATTTACAAAACTTGCCAATTAAGCTGCTTTACTTGTTATTCAGCTAATGTCATTCCGTCGTTCTTTGACCCAAACATTTCATCCTCCAAACTCTGATCATCTTTACCCATCTGATCAACTAATTGTGATTCTGGGTTTCCATTTTTTGCATATTCCATGATTGTGTCATGAATATTAGGGTGTTTTTCCTCAACTGACCTTATAATCCAGTTGAATGTGTCCATATCTGCATTTCTTTTCAAGTAATCCAGACAAGAAGCCAAAGTAGCAATGTGTGGTTTCCACCCTGGATGACTTGTCAGGATTGCTTTCTTCGTCGCCTCTACTGCTTTTGCCATCTGATTGCTTTTATGATATCCAAGGGCCATACGACTCCACGTGCTTGCATTGGGCTCCACTCCACCCTCCATAAGCCTGTTCACAATTGATTCAGCCTTCCCCAATAGTCCCTTCATGCAATAAGCACTGATGAGCAAGTTTGGAATACGAAAGTCAAAAGTTTCTTTCTGGGCTTCCCACTCCGCAAGTATTTTCTCTGCACCATCAAGGTCATCCAACTTCATCAGCGAGCTTATCATGCAAAGATAGCTTATATTGCTAAGTTTCCCAATTTTCTTGTGCAGGTTCCACATGCGGTGCACCTCATCTTTGATACCAAGTTTAGCATAAAGACTGAGTAGTATTTGATAAGCAAACTTTCTTTTCTTAATTTTGACAAGTGGCTCAGCTTTCTTTAGCATAGCCACAGCCTTTCCCGTAGCACCAGCTTTTAAATACCCATTAGCTGCTGCAGCATAAGCATTCCAGTCCGCACCAACTACAGGATCAGCCTCCAATAAAACTTTCTCCATTCTCTCCATGTCAAAAGAAGAGGCATATGCATTTATTCTGATAATAAACGTAAATCTGTCGCGATTAATGCCCTTCTCTACCATTTCTTGATCTAGAGCCTCTAGTTTTTCGTGATCTCCCATACGAGAATAGAGCTTCAGCATGACATTGTAGGACAATGTTCCAGCATGATCAAGCTCCTTCATCTTTTGCATGACAGCTTCTGCTTTTTCCAATGACTTTGCGTCGGCATAGCAATTCAAAAGAGCACCATAAACCTGGAAGTTTCTAAAATTGTTCGAGATACTGTAAAAATACTTCTCTGCTTCTGCCAGGCCGTGAACCTTGGATGTCAAATCCAGCTGAACTGCCATATTGCCAGGTAATATATCATCATGTCCTTTACCAGTCATCCATGTAGATATCTGAGACAATTATCAGTACATTCAGGTCCCGCGAACTAAATACTCAAGATTATGAAAGATGAACTTGGATTACAGTATGAAATTTAACAAAATGAACTACTAGCCATGAAAGTTTCAGAAAGCACACCCCAAGATAAGTAGTTCCGAAGAATTACATTGATCGTAACATTCTCAATTCCTTCAAATTCAGTGCACAGACCTTTTCCCCGTGTTTAAGAACCACTGTCGCCTTTACTTTCCGAATTTCAAAACTAAACAGGTCATAAACTAGATATGCTTTCCCCATGATTCTTTTATCTGAAAGCTACTAATTCAGCGATACAACTTTCTATCTATGAACTAGGGACACTTTAAATGGGGCCTTGGATATGTGTGCATGTGAGTATGCACTGTATGCATCCCAATACAAATTTGTCTTAGTACATTTCATATGTGCAACCAATAGATCTAGAATATGGCACCCCCACTGAAAAATAGGATTTGGCAAGGCTAGATACATCCTCAATATGGGGGCATCAACAGAAAAACATACATGGTATCTAACGGTGGCCTACCAGCACTCACTATTCAGTAATGGCACTGAAGCTGTACACGGGATGCCATCAGCAGAGCAGCGAGGGTGCAGTAGGCTGCGGAGTAGGCTATCAATATTTCGAAAGGGTGTTTACTTACATAGGTATGGTTTTCATCACATTGTACCCTGCTGCTTCTTCCTAAACCTCGTGTATTGCCGCATATATAGACATCCAATCCATATCGCATAGCTTTGAAGTCGTATTCGGTCTAGTCCTCTTCCTTAAACCTTTGAAGTCCACAAGTATCCAATCTTTTGGAACGAATGCGGAGAGATACACTACCTCCCAAATCTCAAACAAGAAAATTCTAAATTAAAGGAATCTCAAATGAAATAGAAAACACTAGCAATATAAGTCCAAGATGTTAGCATCAGGCTGATATTTCTTAAGCCCAATATTTCACAAAGATTTGAATCCTTAAACTGAAACGGAAGTGAGGAAGCAACGCCCCCAAGGAGGCTAGAAGTTGAAGTCTGCAGGAGAAAAATTTATCAGTTGCCATAAAAACATGGCGGAGACGATGTCCGCGCATGAGTGTTATTTTTTGACTCAAAAAGCAAGCCTACAAGTGGACACACTGAGAGAACGATATGGTTATATGACTTATGAAAACACATATCTACCAAAACATGGATGCAATAAATGGAATAAACATATCTACATACATCAAACTCCGGAATTCTGTACTAATGAAGTTGTACTAATGTTTTTAGGCTACTCATGCCACATATACATTCAGAGAACCTTTTGTTCATTTGCCTAGATTAAACGATACATTGACTAAAAGACATATACCTAATGTGGTTTTGTTTCTACCTATTAGCAGGCTCAATAATTTCTATAGGACTTGAGGGTCCTATAAGCTTTTTGCACCATTTAGTAGAAGAATGAAAAGTTCCATAATCCATATTCTTGTACATTATGTTTAACTACTTTAAAGGGCAAGGGGAGGAAATTCTGTTGTCTTCATAAGCAATTGTACTATAAGCACTACACCAGCCAGGAGTGTGTGGGTGTGCGGGGTGGGTGGGGGTAGCTGAGCCATGTACAAGGGACAGTAGAAAAGAAGACACGGGGCTTACAACTCGGCTCCCACGAGAACGTCGTTGAGGAAAGCCATAAAAGACGCGGTGAATTCTGGACAGAGGACATATCTTTAGGACACCAAAATCTACAACTTAGTTGATTTGAAGCGATCAAGAGAGGTACTAGATAGTAGCCTTAGTCTTAGGGTGCAAGCACTTACAAAAGGAATCAGTAAGCTCCACCCTCCTTTTTGCCGATTGAACAGCTTCATAAATTAGGAAGTGCTAAATTTAAAAAACACCAGCTGAAACTTAATATAAAAAGGTTTTTCTACTAAGCATAGTATAAGTTCAACGAAAGCTGCAAAGTTGGGCCTATCAGATAAAGTAATGCATTTGAACCAAGTCAAGAAAAACAGACGCCAAAATTGATTAGTAATATCGAAAAATACAAAAGTAATCTGGCGACAACAATAGCTTATGTTTCAGACATCCAAGCAGCATCAATATAACATCAAAGGCCTGAACCATTTGGTTCTCAAACTTATAAATAAGAACAACTATACATCAGCTCATTATTACAAACACCAACATCACTGAACCGTCAATTCAATCGAGTTCACACGTGTTTGTTACGATAACACGTTCCCTTGGCAAAAATGGTCCACGACGCGGAAACAACCTCTCTGGATAATCAAGAGGGTACGGCGGTGCAAATCTCACCCCAATTGACAGAAGCCTCGTGCAGTATGCACCCTAGTAATATATACTTCCTCTGTTTCATAATCTTTGTTGCTTTTGACTTTTTCACATTCCTAGAATAATGTTCTAAAGATATTAAAATTCACTACACCCATTGTTTTTTACTTAGATTGATTCGTCAGACATTACTTGCCGATCTCTAATTACTAACCAAGTTCAATTCGAGTTTAGACGTTTCCATGTCACTCTAGGAATTCGCAAAAAAGTCAAAGGAGACAAAAATCACGATACTGAAGGAGTCAAAATTAAAAAACTTCCATTTTCTTTCTCAAAGCCCAAGTTTTCACTCTAAAGTCCCAACTAAGCAGGATTAAGAATTCAAAGTGAATCTTACACTACCACCATTTCATAAACTTTTTATTTTGCTTTTTGTGAAATCCTAGATTAGAATTTGAAACACGTAAGCATGATCTTTACTAGTTGGTTTTGCTCTAGTAGTTCCAGTTGTCAAACAATTGCTAGTTAATCTGCAAACACTACTTTGAGCATCGAATGTTTGGCTTTTTCAGATAACGTACTAGAAATTCACAAAGATTGAAAGGGGACAAACATTTGACAAATAAGTTCACAAGCCTAGTTAACAATTCGATGGCAGCACTCTGGCGAGAGAAAATGATATATCGACCTCGAGGGCATGTTTGAAGCGCCTGAACTTTCGGAACTGCCTGAGGATCTTCTGAAGCTCTTCTTGCGTGGCCGATCGTCCTTGTTCGGCCCACTCTTCAAGTATCGGGACCATCGAAAGGCTAGGATCTCCGGCCCGCGAGAGCCTCCTGTAGAGGGTGTCATCTGAGGCTGCTGAGGAGGAGGAGGAGAAGCAGGCAGTTAGGGTTCTTGTGTTACTGTATGCTAAAAGCCTAATGGCATTTGGTATAGCAGAAGAATTGCGCCATAAACTCACAGCAGTACGAAACTGAAGACGTTTCATCAATTTCGTAGGGTTTTTGAAGGTTTCATTCAGTGCGTATTTTTGTGTGCGCTCTGAAAACCAAGGATTTGAAATGTCTTTTAAGCTCAAGTGAAATGAAATGGGCTTCTTCTTCTTTTTTTTTCCCCTTCTCTTTTTTAGAGAAATAAATATTATAAACCAAATTGAAAATTTCTTACATCAGACCCAGAAATTACGTCAGAAGCGGCAAACATACATTAGAAGACGGAAAGATAGAGAAAAGTTTTTTTCTTAATGACCTAATTTTCGAACTTAATTACCGTTTTACCCCATTTTGAGACTTATTTACCCGAGTAACCCCTTTTTGGAAATCGCTGTTCTAAAGTGAGATTTCAACCGAGAAATCGTGCTTTGAAAGCACGTTTTCATTTGGTTTACTTTTATTTGTCTACTTTAAACAAAATTGAAAGAACGTGGAAAAAAAGAAATTCTGAAATTAGAAATCGCATTTTTAAAGCACGTTTTCATGAAATCGTGGTTTCTAAGCACGCTTTCCGAAAACAACAGAAAACGTGGTTTCTAACCAAGATTTCAAAGGCCCTAAACGGAAATCTCACTTTGTAACAGAGATTTCATGGTAAATGGCGTTTTCAACAGAAAACGTGGTTTCTAACCAAGATTTCACTTTAAATCGTTGTTCATAAATACGTTTTCAATGGAAATCTTGGCTTCTAAGAGAAAGAAAGTTGGCACATTTAAGTCGTTTTCCAGAATCACGTTTTCAACAGAAAACGTGGTTTCTAACCAAGATTTCAAAGCCCTAAACGGAAATCTCACTTTGTAACAGAGATTTCACGGTAAATGGCGTTTTCAACAGAAAACGTGATTTCTAACCACGATTTCACTTTAAATCGTTGTTCATAAATACGTTTTCAATGGAAATCTTGGCTTCTAAGAGAAAGAAAGTTGGCACATTTAAGTCGTTTTCCAAAATCACGTTTTCAACAGAAAACGTGGTTTCTAACTAAGATTTCAAAGCCCTAAACGGAAATCTCACTTTGTAACAGAGATTTCACGGTAAATGACGTTTTCAACAGAAAACGGGGTTTCTAACCACGATTTCAAAGGCGTTAAACGGAAATCTCACTTTGTAACAGAGATTTCATGGTAAATGGCGTTTTCAACGGAAAACGTGGTTTCTAACCGCGATTTCACTTGAAATCGTTGTTCGTAAATACGTTTTCAATGGAAATCTTGGATTCTAACCGAGATATCTTATAGAGAGACAAATCTTTTTAAAATCTTAGTTTCTAAGCACGTTTTTGTCCTTTTTTTGTTTGAAATCAATTAAATCATGGTTTATAACAACATTTAAACTGGATTTGCTTAAATTTAATTTGTAATTTCTAACCATATTTTCTATTGGAATTGCTTTGTAAACATGTTTTATATTTAATATTTAACCATCAATAGGTATACTCAACGCAACTTCAGAAACAAGTTGAGCAATTAGTGAAATGCAGAGTCTTCAGTTGGAAAACCAGGAAAGCTATAAGCTTGCAGTTGTGTGCAGCTTGGAGAATACACAATCATGTTTTTTATTAGTTTTTTTTGGATTACGCGTAGTCTTAAGAGTGTGCGGGGAGTTCTCTTTAGTGAATGATGTATATGCTTTCTTTGAAATAACAGGACCTTTTACTTAAAAAAAGACCTTGCCCTTGATTTGATTTTGGAGACACATAAAAGATTTCATTTGTAGCACTTGCATCTCATTGTCACCCCAGAACCTCTAAGTACGATGCCGAATAAATGGTTGTTCATCCATCCACCTGCACTACCACTAAAACAGCAAATGAGACGACCAAACGATATATTTATATATATAAAAAAGCACACTTGCCCATCATCTTACACACACAAGGCATATCATATAAGGAATCCTATACACATGGTCTTGTACTTAGAACCAAAATTTAGGTTGATCCCGTTTCAATAGAGCTTATCAAACCATCTTTTTCTACACCATACGAGCTCAGGAACTTGTTGAATACAATTTCCAAATTTCAATAACCATGATAGTAACAGCCTGTGAAATTGGTGCAAAGAAAAACAGAGAGGAGGACTCACGTTGCTAAATTGGGAGGATCCACAGATGTTGCTTGACTGGACCTCCCAAATTTTGCCCTAATTGTCCAATGAGCTTGAACTTTTGCCCTAATCCAAAAATTGGAATACCCAGCAATCCATGTAATGGAAGACGCAGAAGAAAAAAGTAAGAAGGAAGAAAACATAAAGAAAGGATATAGAAGAGAACTCACAGGTGCACTACTGGTGTAGCCCAGCCGTGAGCAAGGGCTGATGAAGGAGGAACAAGGAAGGAAGAAGGAGGGAAAGAGGAAATCGGGTTCAGAAGGCAGAGTTCCAAACGCACGCCATCGGGTTTAGAAGGCACAGTTCCAAACGCACGCCTTTTTTTTTACCGTTTGTTTTATTTTGTTAAGTTTTGTTGGGTTTTGAGAAATAAGGCTAAAAACGGGAAAATAAATTAGAAAATGTGTATCTAAAGGACATTTTCAACTCTAAAGTCGTGGTTTTGAACCGCGATTTCAAAAAAGGTGGTATGCGGGTAAATAAGTTTGAAAATAGAGTAAACATGTGATTAAGATTTAAATTAATATTATTTAGGTACATCTAATGTGATCAGCATGATTAACATATATATAAGCACACACACACACACACACACACAATATAATGGTGTGCTATAATCCCTTAGAGCCTGCCCATCTCGGTGACAAGACAAGTCTCTGGTGATAGGACAAGTCTCTGGTCACTGACACCCTGTTTAATTGGTAGTTGAAGTCTTTTTGTAGTGAAATGATACATCACGTGCTTTTGTCTAAGGGAAAAGTGAGATCATTTTCCTCACTTGTACTCTAGCTACATAGATCACATGCTTTAAAATAACAAATGCAGTGGCAAGGTTCGCTTATTACAATGACGTGCAAAACTGATAACGGAATAAAATCCTAACACATAGTGGGAAGAGGGATATTTCACTCTTCATTAGACATATATTCATCAGATAAGTACTGATCATTGGTTAAAATATTGTTTCTCTCGTTTGAAGTGAGGTGCCTCCCATTAGCCTCTGCCATTTCTTCGGCAAGTTGAAGCATGTAAAATCGTTTTCTACGCAGCAACATTCGGTTATTCTCCTTTCGAATTCGGCTCACAGCTTTCTTACACTCCTTAACTTTAGGCCGTGACATACTAAGTGAACGACGATGCAGCAAGGGTGCTCTCAGGGCGATGAGATCTTGGTGTAGTGCTTCTGATTCCTTAACTCTATGTGCCCATTCTCTTCGTAAACCGCAATAATACTCTTTCGGATCTGTATACTTCACTTCTTTGTAGTCGTCGTTCCTTTCACACAACAACCACGCATTCTCACGTCGCTGATAATTTGAACTACCAGGAACTCCTGCCATCAAAAGACAATACTTCTCACCCTTTGAGCACCACTAATTTATATAACCAAGCATACACGCGTAGACAACATACATTATTGTTAGACCCGGAAAGGGCCAAGTGAGTGACAAGACAAGTCACTGGCCACTTACATCCTGCATGTGTTTGTTGGTAGTCCAGGGCCTTTCCAGTGACATATTACATCAACCACGTTACTTTGTCTAAAGTAATCTCCAATCTCATTTTTCTCATTTGTACTTTAGCATTTAAAGGTTCTCAAGGCTGTGAAATATTGACCTGGCCTGAAATTTGTGTTCAATCAGCTGATTTGAGTAGGAGGCAAAGCTTGTTGTGTCAAAAATTCACATAGTTACGCTCCGCGTGTCTTAAATCGACGAGACGAAAATAGACACATGTATGATATGCTGCCGGAATTTCACTATCGCTACTCAATTTTTAACTTATTTCATTTAAAATTTTCTAAGGCTTTTCCAGCTAAGTATTATATCATTCTTGCGCTTTTGCATATAGTTCGTTTTTAATCAACTAATTTACCGGGCTTTTGTTTTTTTGTAACATCACGTGCTTGGCATTCCCTAAACTGGTCAAAAGACAATACTTCTCACCCTCATAAACACCACTAATTCTAATAACCAAGCATATACACGTAGACAGCATACATTATTGTGAGAACCGGAAAG
Organism: Escallonia rubra; assembly: GCA_033065855.1. Taxonomy (NCBI): domain Eukaryota; kingdom Viridiplantae; phylum Streptophyta; class Magnoliopsida; order Escalloniales; family Escalloniaceae; genus Escallonia; species Escallonia rubra. The sequence continues at coordinate 9,589 of JAVXUO010002392.1, read as the reverse complement.
GGCCAAGTGAGTGACAAGACAAGTCACTGGCCACTTACATCCTGCATGTGTTTGTTGGTAGTCCAGGGCCTTTCCAGTGACATATTACATCAACAACGTTACTTTGTCTAAAGTAATCTCCAATCTCATTTTTCTCATTTGTACTTTAGCATTTAAAGGTTCTCAAGGCTGTCAGAGAGGTTATTTGTCGTTGGGAAATTTGTGTTCAAGCAGCTGATTTAATTAGTTGGACGGTGTCTTAAATCAGCGAGAAGCAAATAGGCACAAGCATGATCTATTACCAGAATATGAGCATCTACTCACCCATAACTTCTTACGTTGTGGTATTCTAAGGCTTTTCCAGCGAAGCAATTACATAATTCTTGCGCTTTTGCATTTAGTGAAAGACCGATTATGGGTTTCATATGTACTTTAGCTACATAATTTTAAAACTTGACATAGAGTTATTAGTTGGGTCAAAAGTTTATTTTGAATCAACTAATCTCACAGAGTTCTTTTTTTTTGTTGTTGTTGTTGATGTAACGTCACGTGCCTGGCATGTCCTAAACCACTAAAAAGACAAGCTTAGGTACTTCCAAACTAGGCACGCCATATCAATCTGACGAGCAACAACTACGCTTTGATTTTGCTATAGTTATAGACTTTTCACGGTGAATTGTCCTTCAATCTGTTCTTAACAGTTCAGGGATTGATGAAGCTCTTAATGAGCTATTATCCTTTCAACAACTAACATATCTGCAAGTCCTTTTCATCAACTACTTTAACGAATCTTGCAGCGACTTGTGGCATCTCAAGCTTATTTTAACACGGAGCATTTATTGAAGTGGACCCTTGTCAAGCATTATATAAGTATGTGTAGTGGATGAAGGGCAAAGGGCATTGAGTGCTATAATCTTTGTTGTGTAAGAACTCTGGAAATGTCATATACTCCACGAGACATTTTTGAAGCAATGGGTCGTTACTGGGCGGGCGAAGATGAATTTTACTATTCGTTGCGTCCAAGTTTGCGTTACTCATCACGGTATGTTAATACATTACATGCAGAATGGTCTTATCGATTGAATGAATATGAGGTCCTCGTAGCTGATTCACGACTCATGAATATACCCGTACCTCGGCAAAAAGCAATCAACATGCCTCGGAATACACATATGGAGCTTGAAAGGGCACTTCATCGTATACGTGAAGAAAACAATAGAATGAAGGTTCGTCAAAGTAGGCATAACCTACGTCGTATGGCACGTGATGCACATGCAGATGGCAACAACAATGAAGCACAAGTATACTGGAACATGAGCTTTGAACCTGGATCTGTTTCTGATTCTCCAATGTCAGATGAAGATGACTGAATATGGTCAGTATTGAGACTAACCTGTTTATCAGCGTGGTCATGTCAACAATGTTGCTTCTTTGTAATTTACTGGAATAAAATTTATATGTTGTATTTCCTTGTGTTCAGATGAAGATGACTATAAATGATTAATGGTCAACAATGCACATCATTAATGTGAACATGGCTGAGTACACTAGACCATCTACATGGTCACAAATTGCAGTGAGCCTATATTGTTTGACATGTCGAAATCCTAATTTAATCACTAAAATTAGGATTTCGACCGTGAGCCTCCTATATACTAGTCATAAGCCTTTTCAGTCGTTGCAGTGCAAGACCATTAAACCCATGTCCATTTTTACTTTCTCAAACTGCTTGGTTGTGGAAAGTTGATAAGCCTCTAAGCCTATAAAGTTTCCAAGAAAAAACGGTTATCTTGAAAACATGTTTAAGAACCACGATTTAAAATATCAAGTTAAATCGTCCTTCCTAAGAAATGCCTTTCTTGAAAAGCGATTTATACTATTGGACCTTTGTTTTCATTTCAACAAAGAAGTGATGGTTGTAAACAACGACATGAAGCGAAAAAGCCTTTCATAAAAAACATTTCAGTCGAATTCTAAAACCGTGATGAACCAAAAACGTGGTTGCAAACCACGACTTGAGGGAAAACATGTTTCCCAATATATGTTTTAAAAGAAATCGTGGTTGAACACCATGATTTATAAGAAATCGTGGTTCAAAACCACGATTTAACGGATAACGTGTTTGAACATAACACGTTATAGTTTACTGTTACTGGTTGAACCGAAAACGTGTTTCGTAACCATGTTTTCCCGAACCACGTTTTCTGGGCTTCAACGTGTGAAAACTTGTCCAGTGAACACGTTTTTTGTTCCAAATGTGTTCACTGGAAGCTTGGTCTTCACTGCAACAAAAATCGTTGTTGGAAACCACAACTTCCATTGGAAAAATGCCTTTTGTAACGACGATTTCTGTTAAAAACGTTGTGCAATTTCATTTGAATCTTGGTTTTTACTTCAATTAAAATTGTGGTTGAAAACCATGGCTTCCATGGAAATCGCTTTTTTTAACAATGATTTCTCATAAATGCGTTGTGCAATTTCAATTGAAGCTTGGTTTTCATTTGAACAAAACCCGTGGTTGCAAACCACGGCTTCTATGGGCAAAGGGGTGCTTGTGTGGCTCCTCAAAATAACATACTGAGTGCGCTCACTTAGTGATGTCAGCGTGTGTGTTTCTCTCCCATGGGAAGGTGTTCATTGTCCGAGAGTGTTTCTTTCTCTCCTTCTCAGAGTACAACTGGTTCTCCACAATGTTCTATCCTCTTGATTTCATATTTCTGTTCTTGGTCGTGTAGCATGATCTTGCTCTGGTTAGTGGGTCTCTTTTCAGATTTAAAGAAATATTATTTTCACCAAAATAACATACTGCCATTCAGATTTTAAGAAGTGCAATTTTTGCCATTATGCTTTTTCCTATTCTCTATGTTTTTGGGTTTAAAGAATGTGAGTTCTTCGCACTTATGGTGCATTGGGTGTAAGTCATGTTTTAGGTATATGCGGCACAGAGGGATTCTTTCTGTTGAAGAACGAATGTAGATGGTGCAGATGGTAGGGTGATGAAATGCACGCTACTACCACCAATGACCTTTTCTGTGGGTCTTCTCTTATAATGTTTATGCTACTTCAAAGAAAATCGTGGTTGGAAACCACGACTTCAACTAAAAACGCATTTCATAACCCCGTTTTCCTACAAGCTTGGTTTGCTTCCAAAATTGTGGTTGCAAAACCCATCAACTAAACACGCGTTCTGTAACCACGCTTTTTCTAAAAAAGACATTTTTGAACCTTGGTTTTCACTTCAACGACAATCGTCGTTGCGAACCATGGCTTCACTAAAAACATCTTTGCCAACCACGAAAAAATGTTGAAAATGTGGAGTTGAAGCTTGGTTTTCACTTTGACGAAAATCGGGGTACGAAACAACGACTTCGATTAAAATCGTGGTTAAGAACCACGCTTTCAAATGAAAACGTGTTCCTCAAACGCGATTCATTCACACTTGGTTTGATATATAGTCGTGATTAGTAACCACGACTTGAAGAGAAGAGCGCATTTAGAAACCGCGATTTCCATTAAAGCGTAATTTATATTATTCAACTTTTGTCGTGCCAAAAGGTCTTTATTTATTCGGAAGACGCCTTTTAAAAATGCGATTTTTAATTTCCTATCAAAATATATTTTTGTTTCCAATTTTCTCTTTCAATTTTGTTTAAATTAGACAAATAAAATGGGAAACATATACAGAAAATGAAAACGCATTTGCAAACCACGTTTTTATGTCAAAAGGCACGGGTTTGAACCGCGATTTCCCAAAAGCTGGTATATGGGTAAATAAGTTTGAAAATGGAGTAAACAGGTGATTAAGTTTTAAATTAATATTAGTTAGGGAAAAAACTCTATTACTCTGCAAGTACAAAAGAAACAACTATGATGAATAGTGATAAAAACAGGTTCAATAATATAAATCGCGCTCGAGGAACACGTTTTCAACTGAAATCGTGGTTCTCAACCACGATTTAAGTGGATGTTGTGGTTTTGTATCCCGACTTTCGTTGAAGTGAACCAAAACTGATACCATGTTTTCAACAAACTTGACAATCAAAACATTTTCCGCTCCTAATGCCTGGAGGTGAGTTTTAGTTGCGTTGAATGGGCACTGAAGTGGCAGAAACATAAAGGTACGACGCAATAAGATTTTTGAATGGACACAGAATGACCACCATACTTGCTATTTATTATAAGTAAAAAAAAACAATATTACGTTCACAAACGAATACCAAAGCACATCAAACTTTCTTATGTTGCTTTGAAAGGTGGAAATTTAAATCGTGTCGCATAAGAACATGGCATTAAGTCCAAAATCGCGGCACACACTTTGTGGCGGTCCCGCTGCCTCTAAAATTACTCCTTGAATGTTTACCATAATTATGTGTGAATTTGCTCTTTGACAATAACATGCTACTTAGTTCTGATTGTTATTCTTAGATATTTTGTTAGACAACAGAGAATGTACAAATTCTCGTAAGAGAATGTACAAATTCTCGTAAGAGAATGTACAAATTCTCGTAAGAGAATGTACAATTTCTGATAAGAGAATGTACAAATTCTGATAAGAAAATGTACAAAATTAAGAGAGTGTATCTCATTCTCCTAAGAGAATATCTCAGTTTGCAGAAGCCTAAATTCTGGAAGTTCAACAAATCTCTCTTTCACCCACCACACATTCAAATATATCTCTCTCTCTCTCTCACACACACACACACAACCCCCCCCCCCCCAAACACACTTCTTATAAAGAATGTACAAATTCTCGTAAGAGAATGTACAAATTCTCGTAAGAGAATGTACAATTTCTGATAAGAGAATGTACAAATTATCGTAAGAGAGTGTATCTCATTCTCCTAAGAGAATATCTCAGTTTGCAGAAGCCTAAATTCTGGAAGTTCAACAAATCTCTCTTTCACCCACCACACATTCAAACACACACACACACAACCCCCCCCCCGAACACACTTCTTATAGAGAATGTACAATTTCTGATAAGAGAATGTACAAATTATCGTAAGAGAGTGTATCTCATTCTCCTAATAGAATCTCTGTTTCTTGCAGGAGCCTAAATTCATTTAGTGCAACAAATCTCTCTTTCACCCACCAAACATTCAAATATCTATCTCTCACTCTCACACACACACACACACATACAACCCCCCCCCCCCAACACACTTCTTATAAAGAATGTACAAATTCTCGTAAGAGAATGTAAAAATTCTCGTAAGAGAATGTACAATTTCTGATAAGAGAATGTACAAATTATCGTAAGAGAGTGTATCTTATTCTCCTAAGAGAATATCTCAGTTTCTTGCAGGAGCCTAAATTCTAGAAGTGCAACAAATCTCTCTTTCACCCACCACACATTCAAACACACACACACACAACCCCCCCCCCCCCAAACACACTTCTTATAGAGAATGTACAATTTCTGATAAGAGAATGTACAAATTATTGTAAGAGAGTGTATCTCATTCTCCTAATAGAATATCTCAGTTTCTTGCAGGAGCCTAAATTCATTTAGCGCAACAAATCTCTCTTTCACCCACCAAACATTCAAATATCTCTCTCTCTCTCTCTCTCTCTCTCACACACACACACATACAACCCCCCCCCCCAACACACTTCTCATAGAGAATGTACAAATTCTCGTAAGAGAATGTACAGTTTCTGATAAGAGAATGTACAAATTATCATAAGAGAGTGTACGATTTCTCGTAAGAGAATATCTCAGTTTCTTGCAGGAGCCTAAAACATTGGCAATCGGCATTATTTCCATTATATTATATTTTTGTTGAATTACTAGCTCACGTGCTAATCACGTGATTCTTACTCATCCACTTTAAAAATATATATAGCGTACTTCTAGCTCTATATACATTCAATTGAGTATTACGAGTGCAAACCACGACACATTTAACATGTATCATAGTACAAATTTAAACTAAGTGCTATATTCCATTGCCACTTCAAAGAGTAAACAATGACATACCATTTCCATACCATCCACAAAAATGTTGAACGATTATCGTACATATTTTCAAAACATAAGAAGTAACCATGTTGACTTGTTCAAGCTTAATGTACAAATTTCATAAGTGTGCTAATCTGCGAAGCTAAGTTCCGCATGGTGCTCGTACTCCTTTCTTTGACCTTGGAGGATTCCTCTTGGCATAAGTCTTCAGTTTAGGGCGCTTTGCAGGATGCTCTATCACAACATGTTGTGATCCAGACGTGGGGAGAGGCTCCTCTGTAACCTGTGAAACTGTATCTCCTACAGGTAAAGATGTGTGGACATGAGGTGCTCTACGATGATAACGATGTCGACTTCTTCGACCTCGTGGAATGACATCGAATAAATGGTTCGAATTGCATCCTCCTCTACCTCTGTGATACGGAACCGACACATGTGCCTCTTTCTCAATAGGTTCCAACTGTTCTTGTATAATCTCATAAGAGGCAAACAGTTCATTAGATTTGGTAGGGGTAGGACAAGGTCTGTCTATGACTATACTTTCCATCTCAGATTCACGAAGCAGTGGTGATGGCAAGCATTGTGCAGCTGCTACAAATGAAGTTGATGGAGGGGCATTTGATTCTGGTATACAAGGCCTTGGTGATCTCTCAAATGTGGAAGATGACGGTCCATGAGAGACCGGACTTCTGATTGTGGAATGGGATGTCAAAGGCACTTGCTCTACAGCTGCTAAATGTGATGGTAATGATAAGGCAGGTGGTTGTTCTTGAGAGTTAAAAGTGGTGCTCACTGTCGCACTCTCTATATTCGGTTCATGTGGTGGTTGTGCCTCAACAGTGCAATGGGATGGTGAAGACGGAATCTGCACATGAGGTTGGACCGATGGGGGTACTAATGATGTTGACGCAGTATTTGGTCCTGGTGTACCTATCGGTGCCACATTGATCGGCTCCACGGTCGATCTTGGTCCCTGACGACGTGCACGTCGTGGTCGTGGTGGTCGTCGTTGCTGTGTAATTACCTGTGTGAGGTCCTGGATTTGTGGCTCGGGTAATGCATCAGCTGAGAGTCTTTCAGCCTCACCAATTGCCGACAATGCTTCTCGACATACAAACTTAACACTTGCAAGGGTTTCAATGGCTGCATTAGGGTCAGTAGTATCAGCTAAGTGGTATATGCGTTTGATTTGTTGCGCCTGCAAAATAAGCAAATGTGCGTAATACAAAGTTATTAGTATGACAACCCAACTAATAAATACAAGTGATATATAAGAGTAAGAAACAAATTCATTCTAGACTCATATAGACAGACATGAAGCAAAACCTACGCAATGCCCTGCAATTTCACTCTACATAAGCCAATAAAAAGCAACCACATAGAAGGACAAGGAAAACCCTCATTAAGGAAAATCAGCAACTGTAAAAAATGTCAAGGGAAATTTAAACAGGAACTTGAGATCACAATCCAAAGCCAGGACATTATTGTTAACAGAAGCATGACCCCAGCTTAATGTTCTGTTTTCTATCGAAACACAAGGGACAGTGTCTTGATTCTTCTAAAGTGAAAAAAAAATGGACCTTCCAGGTGGATCACTTGGAAAATACCAACTGGGAACCCTTACAAAGTCCCTGCCAATTTCTTGTTTCCATCTCCAGATGCCATTATGTAGTGATTTCATTCATAAACCTTCAGATATGGAAAAATGTCAAGCAGGGGGCTTGCTTCCCCCCACCCACCAACCCAGCACACAATAACATAGTTCTGAATATACCATAGAATACATTAAAATTTACAGCATTATATTCAGTTGAGCAAATATCCTAATTAAAATTCCAAAGCAAATTCTCGTTTTTCCCTAATGAAATAATCTGTAAGAAAAGAAAGGGTTATAAAGCCTTCACAAATTTTCTGCCTGTGTGTCCTATGTACCAGCTTTGTACTTGATAGAAACACATGTTGACACTTCTAATCCTGCTGATATTATGCTCAACAACATGACAACCATCAAATGTTACAGCACCTGCAAAATACCAACTATGAACCCTTACAAAGTCCCTGCCAGTTTCTTCTTTTCATCTCCAAATGCCATTTTGTAGTGAGTTCATGTCCTAAAGTTTCAAATATGCAGAAATTTCAACCCCACCTAGATTCAACCCCCCCCCCCACCTCTCCCAAACACACACATCATAGTTCTGATTATATTGTGGAATACATCAAAATTTCAGGCATTATATTCAGTTTAGCAAATAGACTAACTATAATTCCAGGCAAGTTCTCTATTCCCTAATGAAATAACTTGTAAACAAAGAAAGAAATATAAGGAATCTAAATTTTTGCTTGTGTGTCATATTTTCTATCCCTGCACTTGTTAGTTTCTATCAAGTGCAGAGCTCACAGAAAATAGGACATGCCTCAATTTCCAACCCCACCTAAAGGAAGCATCCCCGGAGCATCCCAACCCACCTAAAGGAAACATGGTTTGAATATTAACATGGCTCAGTTTTCAGCTGCCCAAACAACATCCCAAATACCTTTTTATTTTAAGAGTGGGATATTTGCTTTGCACTTCATCATTTAGGACCCCTATATGACAGATATGGCAATTATAAGCTCAATAGTAAACCAAGATCCCTGAGCATTACTAATAGTAGTAGTCAGAATGGTCGCTGTATATAGAAAAATATATAGATATTTGGTGGCGTTTAAATTAAAGAAGGCCTAAGATGCATACCAACATCTCAACAGTAGCATGACCTCCTTGGTATCCAAATGGTCTACTTTGCACTGGTTTGCCAACCAACAAGCGGGTGATCGAGCGGTACCACAGCATGTACTGACTAGAGTATCCTACCTCAACATACTCTCCTGCATCCTCTCTAGCGTAGATAGACTCTGCACGAGTATTCCACATGTCAACGTAGATACGATGTTTCAGCTCCCAGTCAGTGTCCGGGTGGCCCCGACGGTCAATTCTATGAAGGACCTCACCACCACTGTCACAATCACGGGGGATCACTCGACTCAAGTTGTATTGCGGGCAAACACGATCAGGGAAATGCCACTCCACTCTTTCAAAACAGATAAGCGGTGATCGAGTCATCCAAATATGCCTTCCAGTTAAGCAGTACTCTGGCAGTGAAGCTAAATCATAAGGTTGCCATATGAACTGCAGGTGTAAAAGGCATACGATTTAAAATAACGTCACAACAGTACAGCTATATACTTATGTGACACATGTAAACACTTAAGCACAAACCTCTGATGATTTTAAGTTGTCCAGCTGATCCCTATATCCTCTGAGACACTGTGATCCTACCTTGTCACTTTCCATTGCTACAAGCCACCTGTTGAAGTTATTTTCAAGTTTGGTTACTAAAATTTTTAGGTTGAAGCTACGAATAAAAATATACCATTCCAATAGACTCATGTTATTCTCATAAGTGTGATGAATGTCCCTAATTGCAAAGAGCAAAGATTCCCATGGACAGGAACAAGCACTGCACTAAGACTATATTCATACACTAAGATTCCTATGGACAGGAACAAGAAGACACTAAGACTATTCCTTATACGAAAACAACCAAATTTGCCTAGTTCACTTGCTGAAACTGCAATACTAAATGATAGCATGAGTCATGTTTCATT
>JAVXUO010002449.1:87500-158366 GCA_033065855.1 Escallonia rubra | reverse complement strand
GTTTTGTTAGAAGCTTCGGCTTGACCATTTCCTTGTGGGTAGTAAGGAGTGGATGTAGCGTGGTTGATGTTGTATCCTTCCATGAAAGCTCGGACATCCCTGTTGATGAATGGCGTGCCGTTGTCGGATATGATACACCGGGGGATACCAAAGCGACAGACGATGTGTTCGCGCAAGAAGTTGGCGATGGCGCCTCCCGTGGCTCGTCGTAGAGGTATGGCTTCGACCCACTTGTGAAACGTCCGGTGCACCATGATCCAAGTGTGACCCCGTGATGTTAGGTGGATGGGGCCTATGAGGTCGAGAGCCCAGGAGTGAAATGGCCAAGGGGCTAAGATCATGCGGAGATCGGACGTCGGCGTGTGCATTCTGTCGGCGTGTCTCTGACAGGGTTGGCAGTGTCGGACATGAGAGATTGCGTCAGATTCCATAGTTGGCCAGTAGTATCCCATCCTTAGCAACTCTGCATACAACTTCTGAGAGCCTTGATGCTCACCGCAATCACCGTTATGCACTTCGTTAATCACCTCGACTGTCTGGTCACCCTGCAGGCATCGCAGGGTGCGTCCCGAAAATCCCTTGCGGAACAACTCTCCTTCCGTCACAAAATACTTGACCGACTTGCGCTTGATAGATCGTGCCGAGCTGCGGTCAGGCGGTAGAATCCCGTGGGATAAGTACTGGATGAAAGGCTGGCGCCAGTCACCTTCGACGTTAATGACAAGAGCTTCAGTATTGTCCGGTGCGTACGAACACTCGGTGCAGTCCCCTTGTATGTCTGAGGCATCCTTGGCCATGGATGGCCAATAGAGACCCATACGCTGGAGGCGACGGTATAAAGGGGGACCGTCGAGGCCACAACACTTCTGATGGCCGAACTGTAATTTGTGCTTTGCTTCTTCCGGAGCCAAGCACCTGGCCAGAGTGCCTCCAGGGCATCGCCTGTACAAGACGTCTCCCAACATCAAGAAATCTGCAAGGGTAGATGCGGTAGCAAGAGATGGCGCCTTGAGTTGGTCGACAATTGGTTGTCTCCAATCGTCTGTAGTAATGTCCTTCGGGACTAGGTTCAATGATGTGCACGGTTCCGTCCTCTTGATGATGGTTAGCATTCGCTGCTCACCATCAACCTCCATCTTTGACGCGATCGTGGCCAAGCTGTCTGCGTGTCGGTTGTGGCACCTGTTATGATGTTCGTACTGGATATGGCCAAATCTTCCTTCCAAGTATTGCACCAAGGCACGATAGGGTGCCAAGGCTGGCTCCTTGACTGCGAACTCCCCGTCGGCCTGCTTCATGATCAAGTTCGAGTCCCCTTTCACACACAATGCCTTAGCCCCCATACTGGCGGCTAGCATGAGGCCAATGACAAGTGCCTCGTACTCAGCTTCATTGTTAGACACCGGGAAAGCAAGCTTGAAGGATAGGGATGTGGTAACACCCTCTGAATTTCGAAGGACAATGCCGGCACCCCCTTGCCGGAGGGGAGCTCCATGGGGTCCTTTGCTAGTGGCTGAGCCGTCGAACTCAAGTGTCCACAATTCACCAATGTCAGAGGTCAGGGCCGTCTCTTCACCAGGCAATTGATCTGAGGTCGGTTCATGTTGTTGGCGTGGGAAGAAGGCCAAGAGGTCCGCGAGTGCTTGACTCCGTAAGGCTGTAGGATTCTTGATGGACAGGCCGAACTCGGCCAATAACAGCAACCAACGAGTAAGCCGGCCAGACAGGGCAGGGCGCGTAAGCATGTATCGTAATGGATCGGCCTTGGTGACAAGTGTGATCTGGTGTGACAAGAAGTAGTGTCTGAATTTCTGCGAGGCGTAGACCAAGGCTAAGCAGTGTTTCTCGAGTTCAGAGTAATTGGCTTCGGGGCCCCTGATTGATCGGCTGAGATAATAAACCGGGCGCTCCACCCCATCCACCTCTTGGGCAAGCAGTGCCCCTATGGACCTGGGCGTGGAGGTCAAATAAAGCAAGAGTGGTATACCTCGTTGTGGCACGATCATGGTCTGCGGCGACATGAGAACCGCCTTGATTTGTTCGAATGCTTGCTGTTGGGGCGCATGCCAACTCCACGGTGCACTCTTACGTGTCAAGTGTTGGAAGGGCGTGATGAGTTCGGCCAAGGCAGGGATGAATCGGCGGAGGTAAGAGATCTTGCCAAGGAAGCTCTTCAATTGTTTGGTGCTCTTGGGAGGGGGCATCTCTTGGATAGAGGCGGCCTTAGAAGGGTCAATGTCAATGCCCTGTCGACTGACCAAAAAGCCGAGGAATTTGCCGGAGGAGACTCCAAAGGCACATTTCAACGGATTCATCCGCATGTTGTATTGTCGACAACGATCGAAGACTGCCCGAAGGTCCGTGAGATGTTCACTTTCCTGTTTGGATTTGATGATAAGATCGTCGACGTAGTCTTCCACTGTGCGGTGTATCATGTCATGGAAGATTGCTGTCATTGCTCTTTGATATGTTGCACCCGCGTTCTTAAGGCCGAAGGGCATGACTTTCCAACAGAAGTTACCCATAGGGGTACGGAAGGCTGTCTTGGCACAGTCGCCGGGGTTCATCCGGATTTGGTTGTAGCCCGCGAAACCATCCATGAAAGATAAGGTTTCGTGCCCGGCAGCTGCCTCGGTGAGCATGTCGATGTTGGGCAGCGGGAACTCGTCTTTGGGGCATGCCTTGTTCAAATCCCGAAAATCAATACAAATGCGGACTTGGCCATTCTTCTTTTGCACAGGAACAACATTAGCCAACCAGATAGGATGAGTGATAGGTTCAATGAAACCAGCTTGTAAAAGTCGTTCAATTTCTTGCTTGATCTTCAGTTCGAGCTCGGGGCGGAAGGTTCGCGGATGCTGTCGGACAGGGCTGAACCCGTTAGCAATGTTGAGATGGTGCGTCACCAAGGCAGGATCCAATCCAGGCATTTCGTTGTAACTCCATGCCAATACGTCGCGATATTCGCGGAGGAGAGCAATCAGTCCTTCTCTTCGCCCCGGGGCGAGCCTCGTGCCGATGTAGGTCAGTCGAGGTTCCTCGTCCGGGTCAGCCAGGTTAATTTCTTCAAGATCTTCGGCCTGCGGTCGAGGGCCGTCTTCATAGCAGGGTGGTGCAGCACCTGGTGTGAGCTCAGGGTCCGGCGAGCAATGCTCGGCCGTACAACACCACTCCGTCTTCATTAGTGGTTCGGGGTCGAGGGGGTTAGGCGGCGAACCCCCCGGAGCCCCCGGACACCGTCATAATTGGTAGATCACCCTTCCATCTATGATGACACGTTGGAAGGTGGCTTCAACCTTATGCTTCTTGGACTTGGGGGACGAAGGCGGGGAGATGGTAGGGGCATCTAATGGTGATGTTGAGGTGGATGCTTTGCTCTTGTTGTTTTTCTTGGACTTGGATTTGTGTGGCTTGTTCCCACACAGCTCATCCCAATTTGGTAGCTTGGTGGAGTGGATGTGAGTGGCATTCTCATTATCTGCAGCAAGTTCGGTGAAGAAGGAAGCCTCGGCAAAATAAGACTCGGCGCACTCGAAAGGGGCCTTGGTTGCGGGGATGGTTACCGCTACCTCATGCCCCGCAGGACCGGCCACCAGTTTCACACACTGGTGGTACGTCGAGGGAACAGCCTTGTTGACATGGATCCAAGGTCGCCCAAGTAAGAGGTGGAAGGAAGACTCGCTATCTATCACATGGAAAGTGGTGTCGCGCCGGACAGTTCCGACCATTAGGTCGACAGTGATGTGGCCAAGAGTGGACTGGGGGCCCTGCCCAAAGCCAGTGATTTTGATGGGGTCCCGAATGATCTTTCTTGGCGGTATACCGGCCCGCTGCAAAGTAATGAGGGGGATGATGTTGATCGAGGCGCCGCAATCTACCAAGGCGCGGCGGAAGCCGGTGCCGTTGACAGTGCATTCAAGGTATAGCGGCCGATTATGATGCTCAATCGGCGGTGAGTCATCGCCTGAGAAAATGAATGCGGTGGAAGGGATGTGCTTGAGCTCGGCCTGGGCGGCGAAGCATTCGGGCCCGAGGCCGGTAGTGACCTCGATCAAACAGTCCGAGAGATATGTCCGCGCTGCGGGTGAAAACCCCATTTCATCAAAGAAGTCTTTGATCTTCGTCATTCGTCCAGCTGAGGATGCTGGCTGGGGGGTAGAAGGTACACAAGTTGTGGCCATAGGGGAGACTTCCGCAGAAGCTTCGGGGACGTGCGGCTCGACGTGGTCGGCCGTAACCATGAGCACCTGATGCTCGCGGTTGTTGTTGCCATGATTCGGGTACGGGTTCTTCCGCACGTCGTGATGCTTCCGCAGCTGTAGGTCGCCCGTCGCGACCTTTCTTGCGAAGATAGCTCGCAATGCGTTGCAGTTCTTGAGGGGATGTCCAAGGGCCTGGTGGTAAGGGCAGTAGTTAGGCCTTGTTCTTTCTTCGTCCGTGATGGGGATCCTCACAGGTGGCAACTTGAAGTTGTTATCATTGGCGACCCATTCTGCCAGGAGTCCTTTTACTATATTCAAATCACACGGAAAGGCGGGCGGAGTCTCCTGCTGTCGCCGCTTGTCGGGGCGTTGGTCCCCATCCGAGAACTGACGCTTAAAACCAGTGTGGTTATTGATGTTGTTGCTGCTGGTGCCGTTGCTGTTGCGCTGGTTGTTGAATGTGTCAGCTGAGGCCAGCAGCGCATTCTGCGGGCGAGGCCTCCATGGCTTGACATGACCGACCGTCTCGTAAGTACGGCGGGCTGTTTCCTTGAGGTGTCCCCATGACCTCAACTGCAGATTCTCGATATGCACACGGTATATATCCGTCATGTTTTTTATGCATATGGGAACCAACGTCTCGTCCTTGCTAAAGTCCGTGCACTCAAGGCATTTGAGATGGAAACGGTGCACGTACTCATTCAAGTCTTCCCCTTGGTTCTGGCGGATGCCAGCAATATCAACAACACTCACGCGTTCGGCCTCGTAATGGAACTTGTCTAAGAACAATTGGACCATGTTGTTCCATGCGTGGACAGTCCCCGCAGGGATCTGGTGGTACCACGTGTAGGCCAAGCCTGTAAGGGACTTGTGGAATTCCCTCAACTTCAAGCTGTCTCCCGGGCCATACTGCTCCAATGAGCCTGCAAATCTTGTCAAATGCTCACGGGCGTTGCCCTCACGTCCGTTGAAGAGCACAAAGGCTGGTTGTTTGTACTTCGGGGGATAAGGTATGGTAGCAACATCATTGACATATGGGGCATGGCCTGTCAGGTGGGCAGAGGGATGGGGCGTAGAGCTTTGTGACAAGCGATGGATGAGTGTCTCCAAGTCTGAACGAGTGACATAGTTGGGAGACGGGTCATCATGGACGGTTAAAGGGTGGTGACTGGCTGGGATGCCACGAGCTCCCGAGCCCCCAGAAGGAGCAACTTGGTGGACAGGTGCAACGGAGGGTTGATATATGACAGGGGCTTGTGGTGGTAATTGTATATGGGCATGGGTGGTTGGGCGGGACATGTCCACTGCCTGGGCATTGGTTTGATGTTGTTCGGTTGAGTAAGGGTTAGGTTCCATCTCAATGGAGTCATGGGTTTCAGACGAACTTCGCGCCGGCATACGCCGAGGTGCGAGGACAGGGTGGGTCTGTTGCAGCACGGGTCCAAGGTCTGCCTGAGGTCGGCGTGATGGCATCACGGGATGCAGTGCAGCAGCTGTATGAGGTGAAGATGTCGCAAGTCCTACCGCCAATGGTCTGGTTGATTGCGGCGGCGGTGGTCGCGACACTGGGGCCTGAGCGACGTCAAGAGCCAACTCAGGTCCATGGGGTTGGACTGGTGCAATGGTTTGTTGGGAGGCCATGGCCTGTATGGACTTTTGCATTTCCATCACGGCCGTCATAAGAGTGGTTATAGCGGGCGAAAACTGTTGGATGGCCGCGTTGACTGCAACTTGTATGTCAGGTGCGGTAGTTTGCGGCTGGTCTTGGGGACGCACAGCACTGGTCCCCTCCTGTTCACCTGTGTGGTCCTCTTCTTGAACGGCATGGATAAGGCCCCGGCTGGCAGCCCTCGTAACTCTTCGTTGTCTAGCCATGGAGATTAAGTGTGGAAGGTAGAAAGACTGCAGTACGATGCTCACCTCCCCAGCGGAGTCGCCAAAAATGATGCCACGAAAAATGGGTTCGTACTTACGTGGAGGTGCCACAAGGGCTGCAGTCCGTGTCAGCTTCCAAGTATACAAGGTGGGAGACAGCAAAGACGGAGTAAGGGCTGAGGGCAAGGCTTCTCAGACGGGCCGTGAGGAATGGCAGTGCTGCGAAGGCAAAGCTAAGACGAACAGGGCCGGCAGTCGATAGTCCGAGTCAGGGTCCAAGTTAGGGTCCAATGCTACGGTCCGAAGTTACGATCCAAAGTTACGTTTCTCTCACTAGGATCCAAGAGCTCCCAAATTCTAGAGTGAGAAAGTGATTTTTTGTAAGAAAAGCCAAAAGTCCCTTTTTGAGTTGTAAAGTTCACTATTTATAGGCAACAGGGTGCTTATGTCATAAAGTGCCACATGTCGTCCCCTGGAAGTGACACGTCACCAGGGGGTCCCAGAATACCGGTTCTCCGTTGGACTGCCGGTTCCCAAATTCGCGTTGCCTGCCTCGCACAGCGTCGCTCTACCTGTCTGAGAAGACTGACCATACTGCGGTAGCATGATCAGAGTAAGCCCGTTGCCCCAGCCACCAATCCAAGCCCTTACTGAATCCCATGAGGTGCGTCAAGAGACGCGCAGATAACCTGACAGTGGTGAGGGTTACCCCTGTAGCCAACTGTCAGGCGGACTAGGCGCGATGCCCTCCAAGGACCTGCTCCCGTCCCGGAGTGACCCGGGGGTCATTGCCCTGGTCGTGTCGAAGATCGATAATAACATGAGCGGACATGGTCACAGCTCAGTGCTCCGAGTCTGCGGCGAGGGGTCCTTGTACCGAAAACCCCCTTGCGACCGTGACGGCGATGGCTATGAGGTTGTGAGCCCATCCCGGTACGAGGCCGAAGCCCCCATTTTGATTGAGACGGCGATGGCTATAAGGTTGTGAGCCCATCCCGGTACGAGGCCGGAGCCTCCCTTTTGATTGAGACGGCGATGGCTATAAGGTTGTGAGCCCATCCCGGTATGAGGCCGAAGCCCCCATTTTGATTGAGACGGCGATGGCTATAAGGTTGTGAGCCCATCCCGGTACGAGGCCGAAGCCTCCCTTTTGATTGAGACGGCGATGGCTATAAGGTTGTGAGCCCATCCCGGTACGAGGCCGAAGCCTCCCTTTTGATTGAGACGGCGATGGCTATAAGGTTGCGAGCCCATCCCGGTACGAGGCCGAAGCCTCCCTTTTGATTGAGACGGCGATGGCTATAAGGTTGTGAGCCCATCCCGGTAGTATGCAACATGATTGTGGCGCGTGAGCGCGGTGCTTATAGCACGAGATAATACCTGGTGCCTGGTGCACGTGTTGTGAAAATGGCGCGAGGGCGCGGCGACGAACGTCGCGGAGCAATATTTGGTGCCGGGGCACGTATCATGAGAACGGCGCGAGGGCGCGGCGACGAACGTCGCGGAGCAATATTTGGTGCCGGGGCACGTGTCATGAGAATGGCGCGATGGCGCGGCGACGAACGTCGCGGAGCAATATTTGGTGCCGGGGCACGAGTTATGAGAATGGCGCGATGGCGCGGCGACGAACGTCGCGGAGCAATATTTGGTGTCGTGGCACGTATCATGAGAATGGCGCGATGGCGCGGCGACGAACGTCGCGGAGCAATATTTGGTGCCGGGGCACGTGTCATGAGAATGGCGCGATGGCGCGGCGACGAACGTCGCGGAGCAATATTTGGTGCCGGGGCACGTGTCATGACGATGGGCGTCGTGAGGTTGATGCACGATGACCGTCGTGAGGTTGATGTACGAACATCCGTGAACATCGCGGAGGTGCAAAGACTCAAGAAAACAAGTGCGCGCGGGAGGGGAGATCTTTGGCCAAAATGGGGGGAAGGCCAAGGCTACCACCCCTGGGGAGGCCGAGGCCGACCCCTTGGTGAGGCCGAGGCCGACCCCTTGGGGGTGGCAAAGGTGAAAGGCCAACTCCCATGAAGGGAGGCCAAGGCCACTCCCCCTTCGGCGAACTTCGGGCGCGCCGACGGTAGGTGGTTTGATGAGCAAAGACAAATCCGAAAGTTGCATTATGACAAGCGTGTCGAATTGAATCGTACCTTCATGACGAACGAGGTGTCAAAGTCACGCACAAAGCGTACGAAGCGAAAAAGGTGCGAAGAAGGGGTTGCGCGGAGGAGTGAACCACCGGGGGAAAGTGGCCAAGGCCAAGCCCCCCAGGAGGCCGAGGCCGACCCCTATGGCCTGGGGAAGGCCGAGGCCGACCCCCTGGGGTTGGCCAAGGCCATTTGCCCATCTTTCGTTTTCGGAGCCCAAATTCACTTCTTCTTTTGCGAACTTCGTGCGCGCCGTCGGTAGGCGTTTTGACAAGCAATGACGAATCCGAAAGTTGCGTTATGACGAGCATGTTGCCAAGAATCGTGCCCACATGATGAACAAGGTGCCAGAGTCACGTACGAAACGTACAAAGCGAAAAAAGTTCAAAAAGGACTTTGCGCGAAGAGTGAAGAACCGGGGGGGGAAAGGCCAAAGCCAAACCCCCATGGGAGGCCGAGGCCGACCCCATGGTCTTGGGTGAGGCCGAGGCCGACCCCATGGTCTTGGGTGAGGCCGAGGCCGACCCCATGGTCTTGGGTGAGGCCGAGGCCGACCCCATGGGGTTGGCCAAGGCCTTTGCCCGTTGACCCTGTTGCCCCGGTTGCGCCGTCGGTCGTCATTTTGATAAGGTGTTTGGGTGATCTTAGTGCGACGATTGCGCTAACGCGAGTGACGTCAATGCGAAAATAAAAATGTCTAAGTCGCGCACGAAGTATGTGAAGCGAGAAGAACACGTGTCTTGGGTGTGCGGGCACTGACCGGTTTGATGCGCTGGACAATTGACCGTTGACAATGCTGACGCGTTCACGCGTAGTGGGACCTCTAGCGGGCTATTGGGTCTGACCAAGATGGGTTGGGAACACCTTGTAATCGCTTCAAAGCGCTTTAATTTCAATGCTATTCTCATCTTTATCAAAAAAAAAAAAAACTACCCTTATTTTGTGAAGACTTCGATGTAAAAATTTATGGGATTTTTCTAGGCATGCGAAAGGTCTGAAACGACCTTATTTTGAAAATAGGCTTTTGAATTGTTTGATATAGCAACAAAAAAAAAAATCATTTTAGCTGAAAATTTTACAGTGGTCTAAACACACTGAGAGGCTTAAGTGTCTAAAAGTTTGTGGCATTCTGGCGCTGTTAGATATATTTTGAAAACAGGAGCATTAACGCTCAATTTAAAGAGCGACTTAGGGTTCCGAGCGAAAAATTTCCCAAGAGGCCATTATGGTCCGAAAATCCCACCTAGCTATTTAAAATAGTCTTTCTGGTTATATCGGCATATGTAACGGTACGTTTGAAGTCGGGGGTAAATAAGAATTTTACTGAAGTCAAGGGACGGTTTGGTAATTTCACTTACTTAAGGAAAACTTAATGCTTAGTTGTACTCGAATGGCAATGAATAATATCCGTGTTAATTGTTATTTAGGTTTCGAAAGAAAAGATCTAGGACCGGCTTTTGAGAAAATATCAAAAGCAGTTATTCAGCGAGGTAAGTACTCCTGCCATATTCCTCCGTATACCCTATTTTTTGTCTATGTATTCACATGCTACTGTTTTTTTGTGTAAACTGGTTTGATGAGAAAATGCATCAAAAATGTCATGGAATATCTCTCTGAGTAGTGTTTTAAAGTTGGCTTATGTTGAAAAAGACGGTATTTCTGACTTGGTTGTTGTGCCCCATATCCACGGGAGAAAGTTGGATTGTGGGTTATGGTCGACGGAACGATACGTTGATGTGCCGTACTGTTGCTCGTGGTTCGCCCTTGTGTCCACAATAATATTTATCCCAAGAAGGGGTAGGGATTTTGGGCCCTAGTCAGGGGGGCGTATACCCTGACTGAATAATATTTATCCCATGAAGGGGTAGGGATTGTGGGCCTTAGTCAGGGGGAATGTACGCTGACCGCAACATACCTAAGTTATGATGAACTGTGATATTTGTTAATAAGCCTTCTTAATGTCATGCCTATGTTATGAAAATATTGGATGAATTGCTTTCATAAAGTATATATGTGTAATATCTTATGTGAAAATGTTTACCAGTTTTAAATCGAAGAGAAACCATGGCATGCTTTTATGATTCCCAAAACCTATTTTAGGGATTGTGGTATGTGTACTTACTGGGCCCCAAATTCACTCTTTTATAAATGTTTTTAGGTGATTATCTAGATGGAACCGGCACTGATGAGGGTCACGAGGATGTAGCTATGGTAGACGACTGCTAGAGGAGTTGTAGTCCTATTAGATTCTTTAATAAATCATTTGGTGGAGTGCTAGTACCAAAGTTGTAATTTGAGATTTTTCGGAGCTTAGATCTCCACCGGATTTAAAATGACCCATGTTAGTTGTTAAATAAAGAATGCCATTGGAGATTCATTGAGACATTATAAGCGTGATTTTAGAAATATTATTAAGGATATAGATTTAAATTACTTGGTTATAGAATCTAGTGTACATGTTGTAGTAAGGCCTGGCAGAGCCCTTGGTTGGAGTCCATTGGGTCTGCGGTCGGTCACGTATTTAGATCATGGACCTACCCGTGGGTTTGGGTCGCGACAGAAATAGTATCAGAGCATTACGTTCTTGGGATATTAGAGTTTAAGTAATGATTTCGCTGGTTAGGTTATGTAATCCTAAGTGATGACCCAAATTTTATTGGTGAAGTTTCTTTAGCTTGCTATTGGTGATTATGACTTATGTTCAAAGGTTATAGATATCATTAGGAAGACTCATTTTCATTGGGTGAAGCTGGAGAGATATGCTTCTAGCTGCCAAAACGTAATCAAGGTTGTAGAACAACATTAACATAATACCTAGATAGAGATAATGTAAGGCTGTGTTTTCTTGAAATTCTTGGAGCTTGTAACTCGGAGCTCTTATCTCTTAGTTCGTAGCTCTTAGTTGCGACCGTTAAGAGTGCTAAGTGAAAATTTTTCTATTATAGTGAGGTTTCTGAGTTTATAAGTTTTTGAAACAAGGTTTTGTAGAATAGTAGTACTTTGAATTGAAACGCGTGATTGGGACGAGAAAATTTTTGTCTGAGAACATAGAGCCACTGGGTTGACTTTGTTGTGAATGCACACGAGAATTTGGCTTTGGATCTTATATCATCATTTCACTAGGTACAAGTTATGTGCATATATTGGACTATGGCGGAGATGAATTGAGGTTATGAGTAATGATGTTTTGAGCGTACATTTTGGGTTTTAGCTGTAGCCCAGGGTCCTACATTGATTGGCATGCATGATTTTATCTGACTTCGAGGTGTGGACTACCATAGGATAAAATGATGTAATTGAGGACTAGAACTAGTTGCTCACCATCTTTGACGGGATTAAGTATTTAATCCTCTTAGAGCCAAAAAAAATGCAATTTATGTCTATAGAATGATTATGATTTGAGCCACGAAGTTAAGAGTATATATATTTATTTTTTATGTGAAATATTTGAGGACTTTAGAAAGGTGAAGGGGTCTTTTAAAGTTGGTGACTAGAGGAGTATAAGTGGCGATCTAATATGTTCGAGCTAAGCGTTACAATTTCACATGAAAATTTTAACGGTTAGATTTTCATAGGCGTGAATTGTGGTGCGGTGTTGAGCGGTATATGATTCTGTAAACTCGTGACTAGGCTGATAAGAGTTAAAGTTAGAACTCAAGGTGGGATCCTTTAAAGTGAAAGTCATATGAGATAATTGCTCAGTACCTTAGTACGCCATAGGCTTGAAGTTAAGCTTGTTACTATTAAGTAGGTTGTGCGAGAAGTACATCTTGTCATGTTATGTGAAAAGCATGGCGGAGGCATGATAATTAGAAACTTATTTAATTGGTTGAGTTTGAAGTGGAGTAAATATAGTTCACTAGGTTGCGTAATAACATCAGTTGGATTATGGAATCCTAGGTTACAATCTGAAATCTTACAATATGGTGAAATGCTTGAAATTGCTATAAATTTTACTGAAGCTGCTATTGATGTTCTCGACTCGTAATTTGGAGGCTATGTGTAAGATTCGATGAACACTTCGTTTGGGATGTTGAAACTATTTAAATACGCTTACCACATAACGTAGTGGGTTCGGAAACATACCGTACGAAGTCTCCAAAAATTCCGATGTAGGATCCTTGTTGTTACGAGCCTCCAACACGTTTGATCTTTTTCGCAGGTATGAAAACGGCTACTAGAGTCGAATTCTTCGTCCACAAACCAAATCCTAGAGCTTGGTGATTGCTCTAGAGAGAGAGTGCTATAGAGAGAGGGATTATTGCTATGACCTCTGACTTATTGGGATATCTCTAGCCTTTATATAGAGATACAATTAGAGACTGACTTTACCTCAAACTCTTAGGAGATAAATATCCTCTAATTAACTGTAATAATCCAGACTAACAAATACACATTATCTGTTAGTGGGCGGATAATGGGTCCATTGACCCATTTTATTAACAGCTCCCACTCGCCCACACACAGGGCAAATAAATCGTACAGTCCCTTTTTATCTATCTCGTCCACTCATCTCCTCATACAGGAAATGGAACGTGCGACCTACGAGAAAGGATGTCCAGTTGAGGAGTATTGTATTAAGTTATCACCAAACTAACACAATACATCACTCCAATAAATCTCGTATGTACCCCAGATAGTTCAACTACACAAGATTAAACACTCTCAAATCCCTCATAATGAGCAGTGTTAAACCTCTCATATGTTATGTATTCATGACTCATATCGAAACTAAAATCGACAAAGTCGCCCGGGCTATGAATCACACAACATGGTGTAATATTGAACTTTCTTCCCAAAGCCCTCATGTCATTCCAATTAGACCCAACCGCTTTTCTAGACATGCCCCGCGAGACCGCATCATCCATGATCCAAGGGTACATGCTAAAGTAGCAACATTGAGTATCCTCTTCATGACATAGTCTAAGGTGAGAAGGGTACTACATAGGATCAAAAGTATTTCGATCCAAATGGCTCACACAGTAACGAAGCAGGGATTCATTCATCACTCCCACTGTCGGTCTGCATTTAGCGCATGTAGTATGATTTGCATGCTATGGCGTAACCCACAAGGGCGTGTCACATAAATGTATAAAATATGCCATACGAATCTGAGTCTAGTCGCTGTACAAGCGCCTAACTTGAGTTTTTCAGCCCAGTCACTCTCATAGTGCCTGCCTGAAATCTCACATTCGGCTATAAACAGGCTACATAAAGTTGTGGAGATACTCTATGATCGACCTACATTTTTAGGTCTCATCTTAGCTCCAACTAAGGCGACATGTTTGCATTACAAATTGTATCATCTTATTCACCCACTTGGCGCCTAAGACAATTATGTCTCATCTTGCTCGCTATCTTAGCGCCAAGGTGAATTACCAGTGTGAGTGGGTCAATTCGAGCCTGGTGACACTCTCAATAAGGATGTATATGTAATCACAAAGATTATCCATTCATTCCAAAATAAACTCAAATCAAGGAACGAAAATTTAATATAATAAATGTCAAGTACATAAGATTCCATAAACATATCAAAACCTACGGAGTCCCATACTCCTAATGTGATAAAGGAAAAAATCTCTAGCAATAGTCTTGGTCAAAGGATCAGCCACCATTCTGCCAGTAGGTATATGCTTCATGGACACCTCTCCTTGTGCCACTAAAGTTCTAATGAAGTGATAACAAAGGCCTATGTGTTTGGCCTTCCCATGATATTTGGGGTCCTTTACAAAATCTAGGGCAGCTGTATTATCACAGTGAACAGCGACAGCCTCATCTACATGAGCTATAACCCCTAGAGCCTGTAAAAATGACCTCAACCAAACAGCTTCCTGGACTGCTGCTGAACAAGCAACATACTCCGACTCTATCGTGGATAGGGCGATGCAAGACTTTTTCTTGCTGTACCAAGAGATAGCTCCACCTGAAGTGGATATGCATTCATCTCTATCAGCACCCCAATCAGCATCACTGTATGCTCTCAGTCTCAAGTCTCCACCATGATAACACAGGACGAGATCAGCGGTTCCACGCAGGTATCGAAGAATCCTCTTCACCGCATTCCAATGAGCGGGTCCAGGATTACTCTGATAACGACTCACCAGTCCAACGGCATAGCAGATGTCTGGACGCGTACACAGCATATCGTACATCAGACTTCCTACTCCAGCCGCGTAAGGCACTTTTGGACATCCGATTCTTTTCCTCATCATTCTTTGTGCATTGGTCTGTTGTCAAAGTACACGCTTTGTCCATTGGAGTGTCTATGGGTTTTGAGTTATGCATACGAAATCGTTCAATGACTTTCTTGATGTATGTCTCTTGAGACAAACCGAGAAGTCTCTTTGAACGATCACGTACGATTTTAACCCCGAGCACATAATTAGCTTCTCCCATGTCCTTCATCTCAAAAGTTGAGGACAGCCACTGTTTAGTGGCGACAATGGAACTCATGTCATTCCCAGCTAAAAGAATGTCATCCACGTACAAAGAAAAGATTATAATATTTTTCTTGGATCGTTTTACGTAAACGCAATGGTCTTGTTCAATCATTTCAAAACCTATAGAGGTAATGGCATGATGAAACCTAAAGTACCACTGCCTAGACGATTGTTTGAGACCATATATAGAACGTTTGAGACGGCAAACTTTGCGCTCACGTCCTTTGACTTCAAAACCCTCGGGTTGAGCCATATAAATCTCTTCGTCTAATTCTCCATTGAGAAACACAGTCTTAACATCCATATGAAAAAGTTCTAAATCCTGATGGGCGATAATAGCTAGGATCAGGCAAATTGAAGCAAATCTCACCACTGGGGAGAAAGTGTCTTCATAGTCCACACCCCGTAGTTGGGTATAGCCTTGCGCCACAAGACGTGCCTTATACTTGTCAATTGACCCATCTGCCTTGCGCTTGACTTTTAAAACCCACTTGTTTCCAATAGTCTTGCGCCCTGGCGGAAGGTCAATCAACTCCCAGACCTGATTCTTTTCCATTGAGCTCAACACATCCTTTATTGCAGACATCCACTCATTGCTAGCAGACAAAGATAAGGCTTCTTCCACAGAAGTAGGCTCGTCTTCATCATTTGGAGTGCACATAAGAATTTCTCCGTCAATCTCAAAACGACGACGTTGAACTCTTCCTTGTGCACCTCTACGCAGTTGAGAATCTTGTTAACCTAATGGTCCTTGTGGTGTGCTCCCACTGTCTGGGATACTCCCCTTAGGTTGAAGGTCACTTACACTATCTTCAGCGACAACAGGAAGAGGAACTAATTCCCCACCTTCGCTTGGAGATGGTAAAGTGGGTTCAACCTCCTATAACTCATAGAGGTCAAGATTCTTACTCGCGTCTCCAATGCTAGGAAAATCACTCTCTATGAAATCGACATCACGAGAGTCTATTTCAATCCTTCCACCATTTGGATGTTCACCATACATCACATAGCCTTTAGAGTTTTCAGAATACCTTAGAAAGATACTCTTCTTTGCTCTAGGCCCTAGTTTCCCATACTTATGAGAAGTACTGTGAACATAACCTGCTGAGCCCCATGGGCGCAAATTATCCAAATTTGGCTTTTGGCCATTCCAAAGCTCATAAGGGGTGGATTTGATTGACTGTGAAGGCACACGACTAAGTATATAGGCTGCAGTCAAAAGGGCATCCCCCAAAAAAGATATTGGAAGGTTTGCTTGCGCCATCATAGACCTAACCATGTCTAACAATGTTCTATTCCTTCTTTCCGCAACACCATTTTGTTGTGGAGTATTAGGAATAGTAAGTTGCCTGCGAATCCCCTTTTCCTCACAAAACTTTTTGAAGTGATCTGACAAATATTCGCGTCCCCGGTCAGTGCGAAGAGTTTTTAAATTCTTCTCTTTCTGATTCTCAACCTCTGCTACAAAACGTTTGAAACAGTCTAACGCTTCATAGCGGTGAGATATCAGATACACATAACCATATCGCGTATAATTGTCCATCAGTGTAAGGAAATAAGAGGCGCCATGGCGTGCCTTTACACTCATAGGTCCACATATGTCAGAGTGAACTAGCTCAAGTGGTTGAGTTGCTCTCACAGCCTTTCCAAAAGGCTTCATGCATGCTTTACTGGTCAAACAAGCCTCACAAGTTTGTAGATTGACTTTTGCGAGTGGGCCCAAAAAGCCTTCTCTAGCCAAACGAGTCATTCTATCTTGGCCTATGTGGCCCAGCCTCGCATGCCAGGTGGTAGAATCATTCATAATATTATCACTCACAACATAAGAATAAGAGGACTGAGAATCAATTAAATCCAATTGAAAAAGATTATCCATGCGAAAACCATGTCCGAACAAAACATCATCCAAAAAGATGTCCAACTCATTACCCCTAAAAATAAAGGAAAAACCATCAGCGCTTGCCATTTGCATTGCGTGAACCCCCTTGCGTTTCTTTATTTTCCCTTCCTTTGGCGTAGAAGTGCTAGCCTCACCTTTCTTACTTTGTCTTCCGCGCTTGCCATTTGCATTGCGCGGTCCCTCTTGGGCGACATAAGTTAGGGTCTTGTCAGCATCTCGAGTTTTGGCCTCAAGGATGACATGCTGTGAAACATCAGAAAAGTTCTTGATGTTTTCACTGTGGGTCAATATCTATTTCATATTGGCCCATGAGGCAGGAAATGACCTTATGACAGCTCTGACTTGCTGCTCATCTGTGAGCGCATGTCCAGCATCCCTCAGCTTACCAATCATATTGGACATCACCCTTAGATGCTCATTCATGGTATGCTTAGGGTCTTTTGTGTACTCCTCAAACTTGATCACAAGCCTACGAAGCCGCGTAGTTGAGGTTCCACCAAAAGAGAACTTGATCTGCTCCCATAAAGCTTTACAAGTTGGAAGTTCATCATACTGCCCAATTAGATCATTTTGCAAGCTGCTCAACAAGGTGTAGCGCGCACTACGATCTTTCTGATTCCACTTCTGGTAGGCAGTGTGGTCTCTTAAGGGTTGCGCCTCAGTTGGCGCGACCATCTCCTTGCTCAAGTGCTCCTCGAGTTCTTGTTCGTTCAGCATGAATTTCATCTTTTTATGCCAAACGTCATAATTATCTCCGTTAAGTTTCTCACCCTTAACGAGATCAGCTATGACATTCTTGGTGGCCATTATATTCACTACATTAGATTGCGCAAGGAAAAGACATTAATTATACATCCTTCTATTTATTTCAAAAAATCCAAATAAAAAACATAATCCTTCCTCACATCATGAAATCGAAAATCTGCTAAGCTCGTAATCATCTCCCATGTATGTGAGTTGGGAAAAATATTTTTCAAGTAATTTTTCACAATAAATTTCATCATCATATAAGCCACAATATAATAAATCATCCACATGATAATTTAGAACAATATAAAATTGCACCATGCAATTAAATGTGCAAGGACTCCATTGAGCCCTATTGGCATTCTAATAACTTATGCTAAGAAAATTCTGGCTTGAATAATGTGCGTGCGAAATTACATTCCCGTACAAGGCTTTCTTGAAATATACAGGGAAATAATAGAATACAACATCTTTGAAAATCCTATTACAAACTACTCCAATAAAACAAATGGAGATGCCGCACAACACATTATTCTCAAAAGAATTTTTTTAAAACAAGAGTAAACACATTAAACATAAGTTTTTTTAGAATGCCAATCTAATAATCATCCATTTAACCTAAAACTAGCATGCTCAAATAACAAGTTAAAGGGTAATAAAATGGATGAATATGCCGCATTCACCTTCCAAGGAAAACGGGTGACAAGGCCTTGAAAAAATAAATGGTTTAAAAGTGTGGACTTACCAAAAATCCAACAAATATACCTCAAAAGTATATTTAAACCATAACACAAATCAAGGCAAGCATGTAACAAATTAGAAATAATTTATCTATGTCATAGCTCTCCAAAAATATTTATTGCTACTCACGAAGTGCAAAAAATAATATTTACGCATTATTCGTATTTTTGGGAACCACAAAAGTACCACAAAAATACTCACAAATGACCAAAAATCGAGAGATAAATTCTTAAAAGATGACAAACAGTAAATTTGACTCTAATATACCCTCTGGATTTAAAGAAAAAATTATGTGTGTATAAAATAAAATTTTAAAACTAATTTCTCTAGAAAAAGTCATTTAAAAATTAAACATAACACACATAGAGGGTATAGAAGTAAATTTAACACCACAGAAAACTTACAAAAAGCCACTACAAAGCTCCACGCGCCGGAGGTGGGTCAAAAAACTGCCGGAAATAGCCTTCACGCGCCGTCTCCACGCGCCGCCATGCGTGTGGGACAGCATCTGTGTTCTCTGGCATGCGCGTGAGAACCACGCTCGCGTGGATGAAGTCTGGCGCGTGGCAAATGGGCGCATTGCAACAGCCTTGGCTGCGCACTTGAGGCGCGTGACAGCGCGGCTTGACGCGTGTGTGGCGCGAGGGCAGCTGTCTTGGCGCGCTTCTGCGGCTCGGCTTGAGCGCGTGGCACGCGTGTAACACTGTTCATCTTCTTCCTTTGAAAAACCCCTAATTTTACCAGCGCCGCCATGTCGCGATGCCAACTTTCGAGGCCATATCTCTCTCGTTTTTAAGCCAAATAATGCCTACGATATATCGTTGGAAAGCTTATGCGACATAGATTAATTACGTACCAACCGATTATGATAAAAGCTGAATATAATGCTCCGAATTTGAGTCCCAAAACTCGAAAAAACCACAGTTTCTTGAAAAATAAAATCGTGATTTCTCACAAATCATGCATCCAATAATCACAAAATTTTACGGAGTTCATCCTCAACCATAGGAGAACAAAAACATATAATTATTTTTCAGAAAACATGCTCAATAAATTTCGAATTTTTGTAATGGGTCTCGTTCATGTATCCGGAAAAAATCGCAACATGCACATAACTTATTCTAGCATGTTAAAGGCGAATCAACAAGTAATCATGCTCTGATACCAATGTTGAAACTATTTAAATACGCTTACCACATAACGTAGTGGGTTCGGAAACATACTGTACGAAGTCTCCGAAAATTCCGATGTAGGATCCTTGTTGTTACGAGCCTCCAACACGCTTGATCTTTTTCGCAGGTACAAAAACGGCTACTAGAGTCGAATTCTTCGTCCACGAACCAAATCCTAGAGCTTGGTGATTGCTCTAGAGAGAGTGCTATAGAGAGAGGAATTATTGCTATGACCTCTGACTTATTGGGATATCTCTAGCCTTTATATAGAGATACAATTAGAGACTGACTTTACCTCAAACTCTTAGGAGATAAATATCCTCTAATTAACTGTAATAATCCAGACTAACAAATACACATTATCTGTTAGTGGGCGGATAATGGGTCCATTGACCCATTTTATTAACAGGAGTTATGTAGTGAAAGCGTAGTGCTTCGATATTTTAAGGTATATTATCAGAGTGGCACAGTGGAAGCATGATGGATTAGAGATTGATTTGATGTGTGGTATATGCATTTAATTTGGAGAGAAAATATTTAATTAAGTGAGTTCCATACTAGCTAAGTCATAAGTATTTCGAACTTGATGAATAATCATGTTGGTTGAATTATGGAATCCGAGATTATAATCGAAATTTCTTAGTATGATGAAATATTTGACGTTGATCGTCATGGGACGTTGGTTAGACCTTACAATATAATGATGATTTAATGGTACAAATGAAGATAGATTAAAAAGTAGAGATAGTACTTACACTGAGGTGGAACCTGTGATTCCTTAAGGTAATATTGATCAGTGGTTCACGTGTGACGAATGTAACTTTATACTTTGAGGACTTTCGTACGTATACTTTGGAAAGTGCTTGAAACTGTATTTGGGTTGTGTAAATGGATGTAGAAAGATTTTAGGGCATATAGGTGGATATTGAGATCATGAATGGTTATGAGGAAACCAAATTTTAAGGACAAATTTTTTATAATTGGAGGATAATGTAACACCCCGAACCTTGGTATTTCTTGTCGGTTATTTTAGTTCTTTAGCGATAATTTTTGCACGCAAAATTTAGCGTCAATTTGCATAAACGATATTTTATCGGCAACCTTTAGTGACAATTCATAATGCTTTTAAGTTGCAAGTTAATGAGATGGGAAGAATGTAATGAATTTCATTGGTCGATGAAATTTTATTTTAACCTTAATCTAATATTTTTGTGATCTTTTAAAAGGAATTTAGGTGAGATGAGAACACTAGCTAAGTGTGGGGAGTCTTTAGAATTATTCTAACATAGGGCAACCATATATAAAGGAAGTTTTAAGAGGGCAGCCGTCTTAGCAAATCTGCCACCCTCTTTACGCAAAGTCCAGAGAGGGGGAGAGAGAGAGAAGGAACAAGGCTAAGCAAGGGAAAATTCAAGGTAATGAAATCCATAAACTCTCTCTTTAGTTTAGCCACGAATTTGGACGTTTTATATGTAGATTTGGTGTGGAATTGATAGCTTTCGGTAGTATTAGAGAAGAAGGCCGCGATAGAGCAGATTAAGAGTGGTTTAGAGTTTTTGTCATATCTCCTTTATTTCAAATCCGATTAATATTATTTTACCTTTTCTGAAAACTTCATTGTGTTGCCTTCAACTATTTAGTTTTGAGTTTTCTCAGAATCCCACGTTTGCATATTGAAAATTGATCTTAGAGTCAATCTATTGTAGAAATCAAGAATTTTTGGTTTCTGGCAGCCATTTCGTTTATCATAGAAAATTATTTACTCATGGTATTTTTGTGAAATTTATATTTATAGAAATCTCATAAATTCCTCTTCAAATTTTTAGATTATATTTTTCTTAAATTCATAGTATTTCTGCTTCAAAATAATCATTGAGCAAAACTAGTCTGCACAGAGATGTGCTGTTTTGATCAGCCACTTCGATTTACTGTAGAGAAGTCGTCAATCATTGGATTTTTTGTGAGCTTTATAATTGTGAAAACCTTAGAAACTCTACTTTAACTTTGTAGTTTTGAGTGTTTTAATATTCATCATGTTTCTTCCTCAAAATGGTCAATCTACAAAACTAGGGTTTGCTGAAAAATGCTGTTTTCAGAAGTATATATTAGTACATTGCCCAAGACTTTTTAAGCCACTTCTAAGCATATTTGGGCAAAGTACAAAACTAAAACTACCTTTATTTTTGTGAAGACTTCGATGTAGAAATTTATGGGATTTTTCTAGGCATGCGAAAGGTCTGAAAGGACCTTATTTTGAAAATAGGCTTTTGCATTTTTGATATAGCAAAAAAAAAAAAAATTATTTTTAGCTGGAAATTTTACAGTGGTCTAAACACACTGAGAGGCTTAAGTGTCTAAATTTTGTGGCGTTCCGGTACTGTTCGATATATTTTGAAAATAGCAGCAATAGCACTCAATTTAAGGAGCGACGTAGGGTTCTGAGCAGAAAATTCCCTGAGAGGCCATTATGGCCCAAAAATCCCACCTAGCTGTTTAAAATAGGGGCTAATTACACATATGTCTCTGAGTTTAGGGGGTAATTACAGTCAAGGACACAAAGTTTCAAAATGTAACATTCCGTGACCAAACGTGTTTCAAATGTATCACCTGTATCCATCCGTTAGGGTTCAGTCCAAAAACTGTATTTTTTTATGATGTCATAAATACGAACTTTTGAAATGACAATACTACCCCTTGTATTGTATATACAAAATATTTTTAAATATTTTAAATTAAGATTTTAAGCTTTAATTTAAGGATTAGAGTTTTAAAACCCTAATTTGTTCTCTATCTTAAAATTTTAAATTTTTTAAAGATTTTAAGCCTTAATTTGTTCTCTATCTTTTCGGTCTATTTCATCAAAATTTCTCAATAGAATTTCTCAATCGGCATCAAAACCCTAAGGGTCTCATTCTGTGAATTAGGGCTCAATCTACAATTTCCCAATCTGATCAAAACCCTAATTTGCAAATTAGGGTTTCAAAACCCCACCCCTGCATCACTACTTTTTCTAATCTGAAAACCTAAAGCATTCAACAAACTATCTCATCGCCGAAGATTCGAACCATCAATGTTTAGGCGAGGGGAAGGACTAGAGAGGACCCCGACAGGAACGGCCGGCCGAAGATTACAATGCCTCTTGCCGCTAAAAAAGGACCTAAACCACCTATTCACTCCCCGATGATGCTTAATCTAGATGGTACGACTTATCTTACCATCGGCGACAGGGAAGGTGAAGGAGGAGGGTGGTCGCGGCGACGGGGAAGGGGAAATGGGAGGGTGGTCGCGACGACAGGGAAGGGGAAGGAGGAGGGTCGTCGCGATGACCAGGAAGGGGAAGGGGGAGGGTGGTTGCGGCGACGGGGAAAGGGGATGCAGATGAGGCGGTGGTTAGGGGGGCGTCCTTGACCGATTCATGTAGGAGTGACAGAAATGGGGGTTTTTTTTTGGGGCGGGGGCGGGGGTGGGTGGTGGGGTAATGGCATTAATCTCACTGGTTCTTTTTTGTTAAAGATAAAGTAATGAAATTAAAAAGAAAAGGTGCTAACTTAGGGGCAATACAGTCTTTTCATCAAAACTGTTAGGGTTTTTCAGATTCCGTCTAGTCAACGGACATAAGTGTAATTTATCCAAACTATTATCCTTGCCTGTAATTACCCCCTAACCTCAGGGATATAGGTATAATTAGCCCTTAAAATAGTCTTTCTGGCTATATCAGCATATGTAACGGTACGTTTGAAGTCGGGGGTAAATAGGAATTTTATTGAAGTCGAGGCGCGGTTTGGTAATTTCACTTACTTGAGGAAAACTTAATGCTTAGGTGTACTCGAACGGCAATGAATAACATCCGTATTAATTGTTATTTAGGTTTCGATAGACAAGAGTTAGGACCGGCTTTTGAGCAATGTAACACCCCAAAAAATTTCTTTTCTTATGTGAAATTATTATTTTTGAATAAATAAATTTGTGGTCTTTTGTTAAAATTAAGAAAGTGAATTGGGATTTTTTTTGAAATTTTCGGTCGAATGAAAGTGGTTTTGTTTGAATCAAAATGAAGAGAAATGGTGTTTTGGAGTTTCTGAAGTTTTCAGTCGACTAAAAAGTTTTTGGCTGACTAAAGTGTTTTCGGGCGACTAAAAGTGTTTTTGATCGAATTAAAGGTTTTTTGGTCGAAAGAAAGTGGTTTCGTTCGAATCAAAATGAAGGGAAATGGTGTTTTGGAGTTTTTGAAGTTTTCAGCCGACTAAAAAGTTTTTGGCCGACTAAAAAGTTTTTGGCCGACTAAAGTGTTTTCGGTTGACTAAAAGTGTTTTCGGTTGAATTAAATGTGTTTCGGTCGGATGAAAATAGTTTGGCTTCGAATGAAAATGGGTTTCGCTTGGAATGAAAAGATTTTTGTGTGTAAAATGAGCTACTGAAATTTTCGGTCGAATTAAAAGTTTTAATTCGACTGAAAACTGGTTTTCGGTCGAATGCAAAAAAAAAAAAATAATAAATAATATTGAAATTTTGAACCATTTTCACCTCTGTTGGATTCGGTCAAATAGAAACTTGAAATTTTTGTCCCCTATAAATAGCTTTCTTTTCCCTTTTCTAGCCTTTTTGGGGGTTCTCTATTCGTTTTTCCCCTGCGGTGGAAAGAGAGAAAGAGAGAAAACTTGGGAAGTTTGAGAGGTCTATGGTGGAGCTGAAGGATTGGTATTTCTCAAATGCTTGATTAAAGTAAGAGTTTAATCTTCGAAGTTCAAATCAGCGATGGACCAATCGCTCATGTAAGTCTTTAGATTCTTTTGAAATCCGAACTTCTTCAAATAGAGATAAGTGATTCTTCCTCTCCTTTTTGTTTTGAACTTTGTTAAGAATGACTTGTTGTCAATTCTATGATTTGTGAAAATCAAATTCCGTCGAATTTGTTTGACCTCAGAATTTGACATATTGATATCGCTCGTTTTAGTGATTTATGATTGTCATTATTTCGTAAACTCTACCTATTGTTCGAGAAGTCCGTAATTTGATAATGTTATTTTGAAACCTTTGAATATGGTTTGAAATGTCCTATATTTTATAACGGTTATTTTGAGATTTTGTTTTGGTGACTTTATGAGCCATGTCACAGTGTATATGACTTATTTTCGACTTACCCACGTGGATTGAAACGTGGGCTAGCTCAGGGGAGTTGAGCTAGAGATCGCGATCTTACTTTCTGAACCGGCCTCATATGTCACGAATGACACATGTGACCACTTTCTGAATGGCTCTCTAGTGTCTGTTTCCGTATTCATGTATATTTTGACATTTGATATTTGGTGTGATAGTGTCTGTTTCCGTACTCAGATATATTTTGATATTTGATATTTGGTCTGATAGCGTTTGTCTATGTACACCTCTGTTCAGTCAAAACTGGTGTGCCTTTGAAATATTGTCTTTCAGATATAATTTGACATTTGAAATTTGATTTGATGTCGTTCTGTTGAAACTTTTGTGTCTGTCTTTGTATTCAGAAATGCTTTGACATTCGAAATCTAGTTTGATTATCTGCTCCGTTGAAAAAATTTTGTGCTTCCAAAATTTTGTTTCTCAGATATTTTTGGTTTCCGATTGATTGGTCCTTTGAGCGACCTTATTGGGCATTTGGCTCATTCCCTTACGGGTTTTCCTTTTAGGTGATTAGTAGGTGAGATTTCAAATTCGAAGGGCTAGTTGTGTGACCAAGAGTTAGCTACCTTATTTATAGTTAGTATTGACATTTAAGTGTAACAACTAAGACAAGTTAGTGTTACTTAGGTTTCGTTTTGAAACTCTATGTTGGAGAAATTTTGGATTGTATAAAAGCTTTGGGACCCTATATCAGATATTGATGTATTTTGGGAATTATTAGTATATGCTCTGATTGACTGTTTGAGAGATTTATGATAAAATTAAAGGTTTTCTGACTCCGTTTTTCTGATATTTTAAGGTTTTCTGATTTCATTTTGGAGACTTTCGATATTGAAAGGTTTACTCAGAATTCCGATTATTTGACCGTGTACGCACCGAGAATTTTAAATAATTTTCGGGGCGTTACAAGAAAATATCAAAAGCAGTTATTCAGCGAGGTAAGTACTCTTGCCATATTCCTCCGTATACGCTATTTTCCGTCTATGTATATGTATAAATAATTTATTCCAATTAGAAGCTTTAAAGACTTTCACATGCTACTGTTTTTTTTTGTTTGTGTAAATTGGTTTGATGAGAAAATGCATAAAAAATGCCATGGAATATTTCTCTGAGTAGTGTTTTAAAGTTGGCTTATGTCGAAAAAGACGGTATTTCTGACTTGGTTGTTGTGCCCCATATCCACGGGGAAAAATTGGATTGTGGGTCCTGGTCGACGAGACGATACGTTGATGCGCAGTACTGTTGCTCGTGGTTCGCCTTTGCGTCCACAATAATATTTATCCCAGGAAGGGGTAGGGATTTGGGCCCTAGTCGGGGGGGGGGGGGGGGGGGCGTACGACCGAATAATATTTATCCCATGAAGGGGTAGGGATTGTGATAGTTTTTAATGAGCCTTCTTAATATCATGCCTATGTTTTGAAAATATTGGATGAATTCTCTTGTCTGGCCGTCTGTCCTCTCCTTGGGATTTACGCTTGCAGCTGTTGTTGTTGTCATTGGCTGCTTCCATCGTCTCGATCAGTGCAATTTGAGATTGGAGCTTCGGAGTCGTTGACAGACAGACTGAGTCATAGGTGCATCACGCAGCTTCCTTGGATGTTCCCAAGACCGAAGCTGGAGGTTTTCAAGGTAGACCCCGTACGTGTGTGTCATATTTTTTATGCAAGTAAGTACAAGGGTCTGATCCTTGCATCATTGCTGAAGTCAGTGCACTCCAAGCACTTGTAATGAAATTGTGTGACATAGGTGTTAAGGTATTCCCTTGGGTTCTGGTGGATTCCGGCAGTGTTAATGATGGTTAGACGCTCCATTTCATAGGGCAACTTCTAAGGAAATAGCTAGACTGTCACGATCTAAACCCACGGGTGAGCTAACGAGTTAGGCCCGTGACCGGCGGCAGGCCTACTAAGCCTCCACTAGGGCTCTACCAGGCCTACTACAACCTGCACTCGGAATTCATTCCAACTTGCTAATTCTATAACAATAAATTGGCTATCAAGAGCCTCTCTTAGAAATTTTCTCAACTGTCATAAATAACTTCAAATACATAATTAACTCTTTGGAGATCAACGCTCCAACCAATACTCAAAACTATAAAATTTATACTGCAATGTTATCTAAAGATTAATGATTGCTCTAAGAGAGCTTATGTCCCTAACGACCATCTCCCGCAACTCTGTCCTTGTTTCCCTCATGGATGTCAGGTTCATTTAAGTAATCACCTGTAAATTTTTATAAAAGAATGAGCTTGGGGCCCAGTAAGTACACAAACCATATCCTTAAAATAGGTTTTGGGCTTTATAAAACATGCCATGGTTTCTTTGATTTAAAACTGGTAAACATTTTTACAAGAGATACTATACATATAAGTAATTTATGAAAGCAATTCATCCAAGATTCTCAGAACCGGAATATGACATTAAGAAGGCTCATTAACAACTATCACAGTTCATTATAACTTAAGTATGTTGCGGTCAGCGTACAATTCCCCCTAACTAGGGCCCACAATCCCTACTCCACCTATAAGCCCCTGAACTAGGGCCGACTCCACCCGGGATACATATTATTGTGGACGTATGTGCGAACCACGAGCAACAGTACTGTGCGTCAACGTATTGTATCGTCTCCTCGACCAAGACCCACATTTCAAGTTTTCCCGTGGATATGGGGCACAACAACCAAGCCAGAAATACCGTCTCATTCAACATAATTTAACTTTAAAACACTACTCATAGAAACATTTCATGGCATTTTTTATTCATTTTTCTTATCAAACCAATTTCTGAGCAGCAGAAGTATAACAAACACTTAAAAACTTTGATTTGGTAAAATCATGTGCGTGCGCGTGCACGCACACACACACACACACACACATACACACACACACACACACATATATATATATATATATATATATATATATCAGTTCTTATCTATCAGAGTACTTACTTGGATAGTTAAGTGGTTCTGGTTCTTATCTATCGGAACCTAAACAATAAACCATACGGATATTATTTATTGCCGTTCAATCATGCCTAGGTGGTAAATTTTTCCCAAGTGCAGAAATTACCAAAATACCCTTAGACTTGTGTAAAATTATCAAATTACTCCCGATGCCTAATGTATCGTTACACACCCAATATAACTCAAAACATCCTTTTGTACAATTGGGTGGATTTTTCGGACAAAAATGGCCTTTCTGGGAATTCTCCATTCGGAACCCTAAACCGCTCCTTAAATTGAGCGCTAAGCTTCTTATTTCAAACCAGGGCTAATTACACCTATGTCCCTGAGGTTTGGGGGTAATTACACGCGAGGACACAAAGTTTCAAAATGTAACACTTATGTCCATTGACAAACGGAACCCTAAAAATTCTAACGGTTTTAACAAAATGACTTTATTGCCCTTATGTTAGAAAGTTATTTTTTTAAATGCCATTGTCTCTTTTTAGAAAAGAAAAATCCTAATTTTTTTTTCTCTCTCTCTTCCCCCACCCTTTCCCCATCCACTTCGCTGCCACCCACATCCCTGCCCTTCACGGCCCCCCCCAACCCTCCCTCCCCCAGTCACCCCCCACCCACCCCGTCTGCCTCCACCCTTTGCCGTCGCTACAATCACTGACCCCATCCCCGTCACCGCAACACCCTGCCCCTTCCTCGGCCACCGCACCACCCTCCCCCTCCCCATCCCCCGTCGCCGCACAGCTTTCTCTCCTCTCCTCGAGTCGGGGTGCGCCGCCACTCCTCCCTCTTTCCCCCACCACGCCGGCACCCCATCCCTCTTCCCTCTATCGCACCATCACACACACCCAGATCGCCGCTGTCGCCTCTCCCTCTTCCTCTTCTCCGTCAAGGTTGTGCGACTGTGCTGTGCGGCTCCCGCGAAGCAAATGAAGGTAAGCTCTTCGAGCTTACGGGTGTGCAGCTCCCGCGAAGCGAATCAAGGTAAGTGAATCTGCCACGAAGAGAGAGAATTCTACGGCGAGCTTTCCTTGACGGGGTCTGGCTTCAGAAAAGAACGGCAGTGGCCGATGGAGTGGACTTCGATCTGGGCTAAGCGTGGCGTGGTGGTGGTAGGGTAGGGGGGAGAGGGAGGGGCAGCGGCATGGTGGAGGGGAGAAGGAAAGTGGTGGCGGTGATGGGGTTGGAGTGATGGGGCGGCAGCCCCATTGAAATTTAGAAATGATGATGGTTAGACAGAGAAAAAGATAAAGTTAGGGTTTCAAATTAAATCCAAAAAAAAACACAAATTTGAAAGAAAAAAAAAGAATGTAAATCTGTAATTTGATTTGGGATAAAAGACTTAATTTCTATTAGAGAGATCCTAATTTAAAAAGATTAAAACCTTAATTTGGAGAGACAAAATTAGGTTTTGAAACACTAATTTGGTATTAGGTTTAAAACCCTAATTTTGTAAATTAGAGTTTTTAATTTTTATACAGTGTATATGTAAATATGTGGTATATGCGTAGTATTTACATTTAGAAAATACGCATGGATGACATCTGTAAAAAAATATACTTTTTGGACGGAACCCTGACGGATGGACACGACTGATACATTTGAAACACGTTTGGTCACGGAATATTACATTTTGAAACTTTGTGTCCTTGACTGTAATTACCCCATAACCTCAGGGACATAGGTGTAATTAGCCCTTCAAAATATATTCAAACGGCACAAAAATGCCACGAAATTTCAGACGCTCGAGCATCTCAGCGTGTTGAGATTACTGTAAAATTTTTGACTAAAAATATCCATGTTAAGAAAAATCCCAGAAAATTCCATGTCAAAGGTTTACAAAATTAATGAGAGTTTTAGTTTTGTGCTTTGCCCAAATATGCCTAGAAATGGCGTAAAAAGTTTTGGGTAATAGAGTGATCTATAATTCTAGAAACAACATTTTTTCAGTAAATCCTAGTTTTGTACATTGAACATTTTGAGGTCGAAATATGATGGATCTTTAAAAATTCAAAACTACAAAGTTAAAGTAGACTTTTTAAGGTTTTTTAAAAAATAAGGATCACAAAAAGACAATGAATAATGAAGTTTCTATCAAATCAATTTGGCTGATAGAAACAGCACATCTCTCGGTAGACCAGTTTTGTTCAATAGTTATTTTGGAGTAGAAATGCTAGGAATATCAGAAAACTCAAACCTAAAAAATTGAAGAGGACTTTCCAAATTTTCTATAAGTATAAATTTCATAAAAAAACAATGAGTATTGAATTTTCTATGACAAATCGAAATGGCTTCCAGAAACTGAAAATTTTGGACTTCTATGGGGCATTGATTTTAAGGTCCTTTTTTTTATATGCAAACGTGGGATTATGAGAAAACTCAAAACTAAAGTGTTGAAGGCAATTCAATGAATTTTTCAGAAAGTATAAAATAATCTCAATCAGATTTGAAATAAAGGAGATATGATGAAAATCCTAACTCACTCTTATGTTGCTCTATAACAGCCTTCTTCTCAAACACACCCACATCAATACACACACAAAAGCTACCAATTTCACACCAAAGACATATATAACATCCAAATTCATGGCTAAACTTTAGTTTAGAAATTTTATTATCTTGAATTTTTCCTTACCCTAGCTTGGTTTTCCCCTCCTTTCTCTCTCCCTTTTTATGTGAAACAAGGGCTGGCAGATCTTCTAGGACGGCTGCCCTCTCAAGGTTCTCTTTATATATAGTAGGCCTAGGTTGGAAATTTCTAAAAGATCCCCCACACTTAGCTAGTGTTCTCATCGCATCCACTCTCTCTTAAAAGACCATAAATAATTCTAGATTAAGGTTTCAAACAAAGTTTTCCTCTACTAAATAAAATTTTTGGCGTTCCAATCTCCCCACCTCATTAATTTGCAACTTAAGAGCATTTTAAATTATTGCTAAAAGGTCACAATCAATACAACTGGCGATAATTGTTGCTAAAGACTCTAATTAATGTATATTACCATAACCGCCTCTAAAGAATTAACTAAAATTCTAGGATTCACCGTAAATGGTGTAGGGTATTACATAGACCATGTCTGACCAGAAGTGGATGGAAACTTTAAGGATCTGGTGCTACTAAGAGTATCTGAGGCCAGTCAGGGACTTGCGAAACTCCCAAAGCTTCAAAGTGTCGACCTCATAGTAGTTTTTAGGGAGCCAACAAAACGGGTAAGGTTGCCCTCTTTACTGTTGAACAGGGTGAAGGCTAGTTGGGTGTACTTGATAGAGTAGGGCTTGGTAGCGAGGTCGCTAGAGTAGGGAGCATGGTAGGATAGCTTAGAGGACGAGTGCAGTAAAAAATGATTGTTTGACACGTGGAAGATGGTGTGAGGGTCATGCTTGGTGACTTACGAAGCAGGCATGGGTTTATGCCCGGTCGGGATAATCCTGGAACCTGAGCCCCTAGATGGGGTGACTTGAAGCATTGAGGGGACGATGATGGTAGAGAAGGGTTGGTGACGGGGATCAGCTTATTGGGGCGTGGTTGTATAGGGGTGGTGCTAGCGACAAAAGGCCAGTAATCTGGAAGGGCCTACTGAAGTAAATCAGGGGCATGATTGGTGTTAAGGTGTCGGTTGGCCATGTTGGGGTTAGGTTCCAACTCAAGTGAGTTGTCCATCTCTATAGTAACCCGAGCAAGTGTAAGGCGATGCACCGCAGACAGAGGTGTCCTGAGTCCTAGTGCCGAGGGTCTGAAGGACCAAGGCAGCGATGATCTCGACATTGGGACCTGGGCAGTGTCTAGAACTAGCCCAGGTCTTGAAGGCTGGATCTGAGCAACTGGGGCCAACTTTAGAGCTCGGGATGACATGGGCTGAGTAGCGGACGGGGGTGGAGAGCTCTAAGGCCTTAGGAGGTCAGCGACTGTGAAGTCAAGATTTGGATTGATTTTGGTATCTCTAAGATCACAACCCTGTGAGATGATTGGGAGTCTTAAAGTTCAGTGATGGTAGGAGTGAGGCGCTGGACTGCAGCATTGACGATCACGGTAACATTGATTGCATCCATCTCGAGGAAAGCTTGGAGTTGGTTGTGGCTTATTTTTTCTTGGTCCTCAAGGAGATACTCCTCTTGGATGGCTGGGTTGAGGCTGTAGCTGGTAGTCCTGGTAGCCCTAAGTTACAGAGGCATGGTTGCTTGGTGTTCAAACGAGGGACGAACTGCACTGTAATGCTCACCTCCCTAGCGGGGTCACCAAAATGAAGCCAATGAAGTGGGTTTGTAGTAGATGTGGAGTTGCCACAATGAATGTAGTCTAAGTCATATGCCAAGCATGCTGATGTGGGACAGAGAAAGATAGAGCAAAGGCAGAGACAAATGGCTTTCTAGATAGAGCCTGAAGAATGGCAGTGCTGTAAGGATAATGGCGCGGGCTGAATACACGATGATAGTCACAGTCAAATGCTTAGGTCTAGAGCCAAGGTCCAACGTTAGAGTCATGTTTCTCTCTAGAATTTTGTAGCTCTAGAAGTCTAGAGTGAGAAAGTGAAAACGAGTTTCGAAAAATGTGAAGTCCCCCCAATGAATTCTCAATTACCCTATTTATAGGGGTTGAGATGAAGATCTCATCAACCGACACGTGGGCTCCTTGAGAGTGCCATCTTACCGAGGGGCCAATAGATGTCGGTGCTCCACAGACTGTCAGATGGCATATTCACCTGGCCTGCCCCACATAGCATCACTCTGTCTGTCCGAAAAGACTAGCACATACAGTGCCAATGTAGCCAGAGAGCCCCCTGACCTAGCTACCAGTCCAAAGCCCTTGCACTGTCCCATAGGACATCGAGAGACGTCGAGGACTTGGCACTGGTGGGGAAGGTCCGACGCCCAACTACCAGGCATACTAAGTGCAATGCCCTCCTGAGGCCTGTTTCTGTCTTGGAATGACCCGGGGATCATAGCCCCTAATGGTGCCGATGAAAAGCTCCCAGTCTCAGAGCATATAAACTAGTCATGCAGGCACCTTGGCGAAGATAGTATTTTAGAAAGCGAGCCTATCTAGCGGGCGAGTCATTTGCCAAAGCACTTAGAGCATGCCAAGGCAGTCTTTCTGAAGGAGTCGCCTACTCATCGGGCTGAGGTAGTGTTTGAAAAGAGTCGCTTGCTCGACATACCGAGGTAAAGTCCTGGAGAAGTCGCCTATCCGACGGACATAAGTAGTGTCCCAAAAGAGTCGCCTACCTTGCAGAAGGGGAGTCTTCATGCCAAAGCAGTTAGAGCTCCCTGGCGGAGATAGTGTCTTAGAGAATGAGCCTATCCTACGGGTAAGTCCTTCTGCCGAAGCACTGAGAGCGCGCCAAAGTAGTGTCTCAGAGGATTTGCCTACCTGGTGGAAGGAGAGTCTTTATGCCAAAGCATTTAGAGTTCCCTGGCGGAGATAGTGTCCTGGAAGAGTCGCCTATTCCTGTGGGTGAGTCCTTTTGCCAGAGCACTTAGAGCATGCCAAGGTAGTGTTCCAGAGGAGTCTCCTACCTGACACGTTAAGGTAGTGTCTTGGAGGAGTAGCCTACCTGGCAGGAGGGGAGTCCTCATGCTTGAGCACTTAGAGCTCCCTAGCAGGATCGTGTCACGGAGGAATCACCTATCCCCGCGGGATGTTGCATACTCTGAGGAGTGGGTCAAAGCATGTTCCACGACTAAGGCAAGGTGCGCATAGTGTGGTGAGAGAACGGACCAACTTGGGGTGTGTTAGTGTGACAAAAAGCCAATGCGCACGACTGTATTAGTGGCGCGGCGCATTGGCGCTGTGGACTGTGTTTGGTGCAGGAGGGATGGTATTGTGACCGAGAGCTTGATGCCGTGACTATATAAGAAAAGTGACACATCGGCGCAGCGAATTTTGCAGTGCCAGGGGCACGTGACATGGAAACGGCGCACGGGAGTGGCGATGGGTGTTCAGAGTCGGGCGTTATGTCGGGGGCACGTGACACATAGACAACACTCAAGCACAGCAATTAGTGCCACGGAGACGGCGCAGTCATGAAGATCGTTGAGGAAAGACCGAGGCCAAGCCTTTGAGGATGCCGAGGCAACATCAAGGTTGCTATTAAGGATTTTGCTTCGGGTCGACTGGCTCAGTAGCGTTGAACTTGGACCGTTGAAAAATTGATGTGTCATATAGGGAAGGGGGACTCAAGAGCGCAATGAGTAGCCAGTATGGGATATTAGCTGTCCAAATATGCATAGCCAGGTTGGCATAGCAGCGGTCCAAATGTGTGTAGCCAGGATGAGATAGCAATAATTGCCGTCAACATTAAGGGCTAAAGAACTCCGGAAGGATTCGTGAAGAGTAAATTATGTTTCATTAACTAGA
Source organism: Escallonia rubra (assembly GCA_033065855.1). Lineage (NCBI taxonomy): Eukaryota > Viridiplantae > Streptophyta > Magnoliopsida > Escalloniales > Escalloniaceae > Escallonia > Escallonia rubra. Next base: position 124,666 of record JAVXUO010002449.1, on the reverse strand, counting down.
GGCTAGTCATATTGCCAATTCAAAGTGATTTTGACTTTTATAAAAGCCAAAATAATGTTTATGTAATAGTTGTATCACCAGCTTCTGTAATTATACACCTCTTAACCAAAAGTCATATGTCCTTTGTATTAACAAGCCTAATAGAGTTTGATAAAAGTACTCAATATGCATTCGTTCAGACAGTCTATTGACTTATTTTATACTAATTAGATTATCTATAGGTAGCCCCTGTTGCTATGGGCAGATACAAGGCAGTGGCAAGTGTGGACCATAGCTACATTAAATTTTTGAAAAATAAGTGAAGTACTCTATTTTCTCATAAATTTACTGCAAATTATAGTTTTTGTCTCACAAATCAATATTAATGCGTCAATTTTTCATTAAAGTATGCCATGCATTTACTTTAATCATTACCTAATTTATAGATGTACTGATTGTTTACCAAAACAGATAATAGATAAAATTTCAAAATGTCAATATATATTGTCCAAAGACAGACACGAGATGATTCATTTAGAGATAGTGTCACACATGCCATCATTGACGCATGAGACAAGGTTTAAAAAAAAAAATAATAATCTCTAGTTATGTCACTGAGCTAACCCACGTTTCAATCTACGTGAATAAGTCAGAAATAGAAAAGTCACATTCACAGTGACGGCTTACAAGATTACCTATAGATATGTTCAATAAATTTGACAAGACACCAACAAGTTGCCTACATGGATTCCAACATGCATGCACACCTAGCGGCCTACGAATCAGCCAAGTGTAACTCTTAAGTTACACAAAGTCATGTAGTTGAAATGTATTTCAATATTTACAAGGAACTCGAATGGAGTATCTGTACAAATTTATAATGCGCTTACATTTACACATATAATGAATAGCAAAGGAATACGAGCTAAGCGGAGGTTAAATTGTCTAAATTAGAGTTTGTATTAGCTTGTAACGACTAAAGAAAAAAAAGGTAACAATGAAAGGTGGCAAGATGCAATAGCCACTATGGCTGCATGTGGCTAAAGCCACTATAATGAAATACACGCCAAAGGGGGCTGAATTCAAAATGCAGGTTTTGGTTTGTTCAAAGCAAGAGCAAAAGAAGTAGACAACAATAAGATTTGCATCCCAAGTGAGAGGTCACACGTTGAAGAGTTGGACACATTGAACCAAAGCTAATTGATGTTCCAAGTAACATGAAAAGGGAAAGGGTGAAAACTAAAACATGTATACACCTATGTTGCAAGGTAGCCCAATTACAGGTCAAACACAAAGAAGACTCTAGTACAAAAAATGGACGCATGAGTTTGGGTTAGAAAGAAAACGGCGCATAAAGCAGTGAGTTAACACATATTTCAATTCACAACATTGAATTATGCAAACTAAAGAAAGTAAGAGCAATGATAGAACATGAATAGAATTGCAATTTTGCAACGATAACACCACTAATAGATGATTATGAAGAAGTTATTGTTAACAAATTATTTTCCAACATTCGGATGCCAATCGTTACCATGGCTCAATGCTAATAGAGACAAAATGTAGTATATGTAACTTTGGCAAATTAGATTGAACAAGAACAATGACAAATTAGATTTGAAAGAGTGAACCCTCACGACACAAATAATTGATTGGTTCCAAAAAGGATCCTTGCCCCTAATTCCACAATTAATTCAAAAGTATAGATCTCTCAACCAATTTGTATCAAAAGTCCAAATAAATGACATACCCAAAAGTTTTAGGAATCTAACAATCACAAAACATTTATAGGGTTCTTACTACAACCCTTAATCTCAAGACCATGACCAAATTTACGAGAGATCACTTCTTAGAGATTGTTTGGATACTCCTAAAAAAGTCTGTAGTTCTCCCAGAGCAAAACAATATATTGTACATAAAGTATCAGAAACCTAAAGATATCTAAATATATTCCTAAAATTATTATAATCTATATAATATATAATAAGCGAATCGAGAAAGACATTGATAACTTCTTTGCGCGACACATCATTGTTTCCTTATATGACACGTCACCAGATTAATTATCTTTTATATTATTAAGTCTTATTTAATTTAAAAACTAACTCTAATATTACATTCTAAAATTCTGCCTAATCAATAAACTAATCTATTAAGACTTCTTTTTGACAATTATGTCCTTAAAATTCAAAAACTAATTCTAATCATTCTCAAACTCAACCTTATCATTATACTAACTTATTAGGACTTAATATTCACTATTGTATCTTCAAAACTACTCTCTAATATGAATATAAAAACTCATATATATAAAAAACGAAAATAATACTTTCGATTTAGAAGAAAAACATTAATTTAAAAATCAATTCTAATCCTTCTAAAACTCTATCTAATCAATATACTAATCTATTAAGACTTTGTTTTGACAATTATGTTCTTGAAAGTGTTTTCTAATATGAAAATTAAAATCCATTGACCCAAAAAACAACTAATGAGATATAAAATAAAAACGTGATCGAATAATTAATTTAAATTTTAACAATCCTAATTTTTATGTCTAAATAATTTTGCAGAGTATTCTTAACCTAACTTTTCAAGCTAATTGACTTGGTTTTTAAATGAATCAATTGGGCCACTAAAAGAACTTAATAATAATATAGTCTTGACAAGTTACTTGAAACTGTTACAAATAAAGTATTAAAATTTTCTTAATAACTGCAATTATAGTTTTAGCAGAAGTAGATTTTTTTCCCATAAGATATAAATCTCTTTTTGTTTCTTAAAATGTGGTATTCATTGATACACTTTTTGTAACTTTTTAAAATATTTTATAAACTTACTCGAGCTTGACTCGGGATCCTGAGCTATAATAATTAATAACTGAGGCGAGAAATACAATCATGACACCTTATTGCATTGTGTTTCTAATATAATAAGCGTTATAAAAACTAATGTTAAACACATTAATATTACTAAAGATCTCCAAACATTATTTTGAACGGGGCCCTTAATTTTGTAAATAATTAATCAACAAATATATTAGACATTTAAATAATTAGCCTTATGCAATTCAAAAATCAATTCAAAATATTTAAAATTTTCTAACCAATATAGTAATATATTATGACTTTATTAGAATATTATATATCGAAAAAAGCTCTCTAACATGAAATATTAACCTGTAAAAAAATTTACTTAAGAGATTTAATAAGAAAAATTAGGTTCTATTTCAAATTCATACTTTAGTTTTCTCTAAATTCAAATATGAATCTAACTTGATAAGTATATTGATTAAAAATTTTGGACAATAATTTCCTTACTCTAAAGTTTTGCTGTATCTTATATAGTTGCATTGGTTAAATGTAAAAATAACATATTATGCAGATTCTATATGAGATACATTAAAAAAAAATAGTGTAAATTTAAAGCCTTAATTATGTAAGCTTTTCTTAAATTCAACTAATTTTATGTTGAAAACGTTTTGAGCTAATTTTTTTCTATGGTATTTTTATTGTGAGTAATTAACTATTAAGCATTCTAAATTCTGCATTAGCAATATACCATTTATGATTTTAATTATATTAACTTTTATAATTTTGAATAGAATTGCATTTAAAATCTAGAAAGATATTAGTTATTGTGTGATGAATGTAGTCTTAAACTTGGATTGAAATCCTTATTATATCTAAAGATAAATCTTACTTCGTAAGCATGCTTATTGTATACTTCGTGAAATGTTGGTTAAATTTTGTTTAGTAATTTTCTTACTACGAGGTTTTGAGTTATGGTATATAGTCATGTTGGTTAAACTTTTTAAACTTTATATAATTACTTCATGGATCGATTACTATTTTCTCTGCTTCTAAAAATGTCACACCATCTTTGCTTTATTTAGTTCTGTTGATTAACTATAACATGTTATAAACAAATATATGGACCAAAATTTTCTCTATCAAAATTAAACTAATATATAACTAATGTTATCGACAACCCATTCAAAGGTACTATTTTTTTTAAAAGATATGTAGAAAATAATAAAAATGTCTTATGCAATAGCAATTTGATCTCAATATGTTCTCCGCATATTTTAATCAGTAGAATTTACTTTTTCTTTTTTGTGTACTAAATAAGCTTTTAATTTTTGTACATCTATATAGTTACCCAATCAGAATTAGCAGATATGCACAAGGACATTGCTTATTGATATTTGACCAGAAAGGTTAATTTATTTTATTACAAGAAATTTCAAGCCAAAATTAAAGTAACTATCTTTGATAAAATAACCATAGAATTATAAAATCGTGCGAGATATTTTATTATACATTTCAAGACTATTAAGATAAATTATTGTTAATAAACTGTCCGTGCTTGGCACGGGATTCTGGGCTAGTTATAAAAATAGCCATTACGTCCAATTTGTTTTTTAAAAACTTTTTCTATGGGTCAAGCCAAATGCCAAATTTAAAGTGAGTCATCAAATCCCAAAAAATACCCAAAATTAAAAAATTAAAATCTAATTAAGTTGTTTTTTTAGGCCCATGCACTAAGAGGAAAAATTGCAAACACGTCCTTAATGACCAAAGTCAATTTTTTTGTTCTTTTTTTTTCTCCGAATTTAACGCACTTATTTCATACACGATATAACAGTGGGTGTGAGTGGGGAGACACTTTCCGCTGTCGTCCAGCTATGTCATTGTCGGTAGGTCGATTTTAGAGAGAGAAAAATCAGGTGATTTTGTGAACTTCATATCAGATAATGTTCGTCTCCTCCAGTTGCAGCCGTTAGATGTGCTTTTTTTTTCCTCCAATTTTTAGTTGGTTGGTGACGTGACAAAACAAGGACATCTATTTTAATCGGACGGCTATAATTAAGGTTACAACATGTTTGGTGATTCGGGTCTTTCTTTCATATGCTACCCGTCTCACAGAAAAATTGATCAATATTGACGCGTACAAAGTTTAAGGAGAGGGTTCAAGTAAGTTGATTTTCTAAAGATATTCTCGCTTACAAGAACTACTTTGATCATTAAGGAGTGGGTTTCAATTATTTTTCATAAAGTAGCTAAAAGGGCAAAGTTGGAAGAATAAGAAAAAGTGCACGCCAAAATAGAAAGTGAACAATTTATTTAAGGCAAGCTATAAATTTTGGTACGAGGGAGGAAGTATCCCTTAGATCCGGAGAAACTCCAATTCTCGGAATATTAGAAGTGAAATACACCACGGAATCTGAATGCTATTTGGATTTGCTAAAAGAGCCCTAAAGGGAAGAAAATCATGGGGGGGAAAAACAAAAGAAGGTGGATGCACGTGAAAAAAAAATAATTGCAAAAGATGGTGGTGGTGGATGTCAAATCAAAAGGTTTGATGAAAGCAGCTTCAGAAGTAAATCAAGTGCACATGAAAGACATCCCAATTGACAAGAGTTATTATGGGCTATCTAACCAACCACTTTAGCTTTCTTTCTTATGTCTATTCAATCCCTTTTCTTGTGTAAGCGGATAACATGCATGTGTCCATATTGCACCCAAAACTACTCTTCTGAGTATCTTACGACTGTTTTGAGTATTTTACGACTCAGTCAAATTTCATATTTCGATAATATATGCTAAACCAGTGTTTTAAGTTCAATCTGAATATAATAGATACTTCATTACAGAGTGAAATTATCATTATTTATCACTAAAGATAAATACTTAATAGAGTGATGGAGATTCACCAAAGATAACGACAACAAATATGAAATGCAAGTGAATGAAGTAGAGTGCAATTGTCATTGTTATTTCGCTAAGTAAAGTTCTTTCGGTGAACAACTGCCTAAAAAAGTTTTTAATCCCAAAATGATGGGTATGCCACCTTTATTCAAAACGCCATTCGAAAATTTAACTTTTAAGACCAATGTTAGAATTCATATCATTAGTCTTTGAAAAAGATTTATAAATTCGACGCTTTCAGATTATTTTAAGGAGAAATTTTTACTTTGATTCACTAAATCTAAAACTTGAATAAAGAGGAAACGTAATAACATAATTGGCTCACTTGAACCCACCAAAATGAATTTAATCATTATTTCTCTATGTCCTCAGTCTGCTTGGAGAAACTTTTGGGTCTCTATACTGCCTTTTTGCCATGAAACATGGAACAAATTGAGTGGCATTAATGTAGCTACTCAATTGAAACATTACCAGAGTGGGGGTCCGGATTTGGATTGAATATGGCTACATTCAACAGTTTATTTCAAACATATATGCGCCTCATTTTTTTTACAACATAAATGGAGATAATTATGACCTTAGTTTAACAAGATTTGTTCTATAAGCTCGCAAGGCCGGAGATACGAAACCAAGCCTTGTGGATGACTCATGACCGCATGATCAGAGTGCGATTAACGGCTCTTTGATTACTGTACTGTCAATGCAGTAGAGTATCATCCTTGGCCAGTTCGCTGCTTGATGGACTGCCTCACAAGTATCTTACGTCGCGCACAAACCCATAAACTTCTATATTTGACGGAACTCTTTAATCCTTAGTCAGTACATGAAGGGGATGGCCGGTCCTAACTGGAATGACCAAAAATCATCCTTTGACGTCAGTGTGTAGCCACACACTGACGTCAAAGGATGTGTAGCCTTTCGACCAAAAAAAAAAAAAGTCAGTGTGTAGTCCATTCGAAAGGCTTCACCTCTTTTCTATTAAAATAATCGACTTGACTATTTTGGACTAAAGACTTGAAAAATCATCCTCAAGTTTGCTGGAAGGCGTATAGTACAATGATTATAAGAATGCGTTTTTAAAGATTGGGTAGAATTAAGAAATTACAGAGGTTTTTTTTAGAATAATAGAGATGCCACCGTCATAGTTTTCTATGCTTTACGGCAAACATACAACAATTTCTTCACATTCCAAACTAGCAAACGCCAAAAACTTCAATAGAAAGGTTGGAGTTCCAACTCCCAACAGAGCCGATTTGATGCCTGAGTGAGAAAAAAAAAACCCCTCTTCCCTACCGATGTCCGCCATCACTATCGGGTTTCTCTAGAGTGTGGTGGCATGGTAGCCTTAGTGTGTGGCCTTGTTTTTTGAGTTTCTCTGTTCCCAAATTATTCGGATCGCACACCAGGGCCCGGTAAGGGACCCATTTTGCGCGACACATCACTCATTTGCCAGTCAATTATTCAACGCCATTAGCCGGTCAAAGTGCATCTCCCTTTGAACATTCACAGGCAATCAGGTTATCTGTCGCTATCGCTGCTTGGAAGAGCGTAAATCCCCCGAGGGGGTCGGCCACCTCCTTAACGAAGGTGTCGGCCACCCTCTTTAAAGGGGGGTCGGCCACCCTTTTTAAGGAGGGGTCGGCCACCCTCTTTAAAGAGAGGTTGTCATGGGGGGAAGGCTGTTGACCCCTCTGGCATCTCACTCAACGCACTCCATAGTGCTCACTCACCACCAATGGTCGCATGAGGCTCGTTATCGCCCGCGCGTCGTCGTCGCGACAACCGTCACTCGCGGCCGTGCATTGTCATCTGGATACCGTCTTCGCGGCGACTATCACTTGCACGCTCTTTGACACTCATCGCCGCACCCATGCGTCGTGCCACTTTCATGACGTGCCCCGGCACCAGGTGTTGTCTCGCGACGATAGTCGGCGCGCCCATGTGCCACAATCATGTTGCATGTTTCCGGGGGGCTTCGTTCGTAGTGCTCCGGCACGAGGACCCCTCACAGCGGGATGGACTCACTACCTTAAAGTCATCGCCGCCACGGGATGGGCTCATTACCTTAAAGCCATTGCCGTCACAATCACGGGGGGCTCTGGCACGAGGACCCCTCGCAGCGGGATCGACTTACTACCTTAAAGTCATCGCCGCCGTGGGATGGACTCACTACCTTAAAGTCATCGCCGCCACGAGATGGGCTCATTACCTTAAAGCCATCGGCGTCACAATCACGAGGGGCTCCGGCACGAGGACCCCTCGCAGCGGGATAGACTCACTACCTTAAAGTCATCGCCGCCGCGGGATGGACTCACTACCTTAAAGTCATCGCCGCCACGGGATGGGCTCATTACCTTAAAGCCATCGCCGTCACAATCACGGGGGGCTCCGGCACAAGGACCCCTTGCAGCGGGATGGACTTACTACCTTAAAGTCATCGCCGCCACGTGATGGACTCATTACCTTAAAGCCATCGTCGTCACAATCATGGGGGGCTCCGGCACTAGGACCCCTCACAGCGGGATGGACTCACTACCTTAAAGTCATCGCCGCCGAGGGATGGACTCACTACCTTAAAGTCATCGCCACCGTGGGATGGACTCACTACCTTAAAGTCATCACCGCCACAGGATGAGCTCATTACCTTAAAGCCATCGCCGTCACAATCACGGGGGGCTCCAGCACGAGGACCCCTCGCCACAAACTCTGAGCACTGAGCTGCCAGCATGTCCACTCATGTTACCATTGATCGTCGACACCACCAGGGAAATGACCCCCGGGTGACTCTAGGACGGGAGCAGGTCCTTGGAGGGCATCGCGCCTAGTCCGCCTGGCAGTTGGCTACAGGGGCAACCCTCACCGCTGTTAGGTTCTTTGCGCATCTCTTGACGTACCTCGCGAGATTCAGTAAGGGCTTGGATCGGTGGTTAGGGCAACGGGCTACTCTGACCAGGCTACCGCGGTATGGTCAGTCTTCTCAGACAGGCAGAAAGATGCTGTAAGGGCAGGGCAGCACAAAATCGGGGACCGGTAGTCCAACGGAGAATCGGTACTTTGGGACCCCCCTGGTGACGTGTCACTCCCTGGGGACGACACATGTCGGCTGATGACACATGCACATTTTTGCCTAAAAATAGTGGACTTTGGAGCTCATTAAAGGGACTTCTCTCTCATTTGACATTTTCACTTTCTCTCTCTAAAAAAGCCTATTCTCTCTGGAATTCTAGTGAGAGAAACACATTTGGAGTTCTGACATCGGACCCCTGACGCTGCACCCCTGACTTGGACCTTGACTTGGACTGTCGACTGCCGGCCCTGTTCGTCATCGCCCTACCTGCGCAGCGCTGCCAGCCCTCGCGCCTTGTCTGGGGAGCCTTGCTCTCAGCCCTTACTCCGTCCTTGCTGTCTCTCACTTGGAAGCTGACTCTAACTGCAGCCTTTGTGGCACCTCCACGTAGGTACAAACCCATTTTCCTTGGTATCATTTTGGTGACTCCGCTGGGGAGGTGAGCATCGTATTCCAGTCTGTCTACCTTCCGCACTTAGGCACCATGTATGTACAACGAAGAGTTACGAGGGCTACCAGCCATGGCCTTATCCATACCGTGCAAGAGGAGGACCACTCGGGTGAGCAAGATGGGACTAGTGCGATGCGTCTCCAAGACCAGCAACTAACTACCGCACCTGACGTGCAAGTTGCAATCAATGCGGCCATCTAGCAGTTCACTCCCACTATAGCCAACCTACAAGACTCACAGACCGCTCTTATGACCACCATAATGGAAATGCAGAAATCCATATAGGCGATGACGTCACAGCAAATCGTACCACCGACCAGCCTACAAGACCTGGACCGTTCCCTGACGTCGCCCAGGCCCTAGTGTCGTGACCACCGCCGCCTCGAACGTCCAGACCCCTGGCAGTAGGACTCGCGACATCTTCCCTACCTGTAGTTGACACACCGCATCCTGTGATGCCATCACACAGACCACAACTGGATTTTGGACCAGTGTTGCAACAAGTCCTCCATATTATTGCACCTCAACATGTACCAGCCAGAAGCTCTTCCGAAACTCACGAATCCATTGAGATGGAGCCTAACCCTACCCAACGGAGCAACATCAAACAACCGGCCAAGTGGTGGATATGTCTCGCCCACCCACCCATGCACCCATACACTTACCATTATCAGCACCTGTCATATATCATCCTTCTGTTGCTCCCGCTCATCAAGTTACCCCGTCAAGGGGCTTGGGGGCTCGCGGCGCCCCAGCCAGCCATCATCCATTAGTTGGCCAGGAAGAACCATCCCCCCATTATGTCTCCAAAACTGACTTCGACGCACTCCTCAAACGACTGTCACATCATTCTGCACCCGACTCATCAGCCCGACTGACAGGCCACGCACCATATGCCAACGAGATAGCCATCATACCATACCCGCTCAAATACAAGCAACCCACTTTTGTGCTCTTTAACGGACGTGAAGGCAACGGCCGTGAGCACTTAACAAGATTCGCCGGCTCATTAGAGCACTTAACAAGATTCGCCGGCTCATTAGAGCAATATGGCCCAGGCGATAGTTTGAAACTGAGGGAGTTTCACAAGTCCCTGACAGGCTTAACATACACTTGGTATCATCAGATCCCTACGGGGACGGTCCATTTTTGGAATGAAATGGTCCAACTATTCTTGGATAAATTCCACTACGAAGCTGAACGCGTCACCATAGTGGACATTGTCGGCATACGCCAGAATCCTGGCGAAGACTTAACCAAATATGTGCACCACTTTCACCTAAAATGCCTCAAGTGTACAGATTTCAGTAAGGACGAGAAATTGGTTCCCATCTGCATCAAAAACATGAATGACATCTACCGGGTGCACATCGAGAACTTACAATTGAGATCGTGGGGACACCTCAAAGAAACGGCCCGACGTACTTACGAGATAGTCGGCCCCGTCAAACCATGGAAGCCTCGCCCTCAGAATGCACTGTTGGCCGCAGCAGACACATCCAACACTCAGCGCAACAGCGACAGCAACAACAACACCAACAATTACAGTGGCTTCAAGCGTCAGTTCTAGGATAGGGACCCACGCTCCGACAAGCAAAGACAGCATGAGACTGCCCCTGCCTATCCATGCCATTTGAATACGGTGAAAGAACTCTTGGCAAAATGGGTGGCCAATGACAACAACTTCCAACTGCCGCCCGTGCGGATCCACATCACAGAAAAAGAAAAGACCAGGCCCAAGTACTGTCCTTTCCATCAAGCCCTTGGCCATCCTCTAAATAAACTGCAATGCGCTGTGAGCTATCTTTGCAAGAAAGGTCGCGTCAGGCGACCTCCAGCTACAGAAGAACAACGATGTGCGTAAGGACCCTTACCCACACCACGGTAACAACAATCGGGAGCATCAGGTGCTCATGGCCGCTACTGACCGCATCGAGTCTATCGTCCCCGAAGCTCCTACGGAGGTCTTTCCTATGGTCACACATTGCGTACCTCCTACTCCTCAGCCAGTGTCCTTAGCTGGCCAAATGACATAGATTAAAGGCTTTTTTGATGAAATGGGGTTTTCAACCGCAGCACGAACTTATCTCTCAAGCTGTCTGATCGAGGTCACCACAGGCCTCGGTCCCGAATGTTTCGCTGCCCAAGCCGAACTCAGACATATCCCTTCTACTGCATTCATCTTCTCAGACGCGGACTCCCCACCAATCGAACACCACAACCAACCGTTGTACCTCAGATGCACCGTTAATGGCATGGGCTTCCGCCGCGCCTTAGTAGACTGCGGCACCTCAATCAACATCATGCCTCTCATCACCATGTAACGGGCCGTCATTCCCCCAAGAAAAATCATCCGCAACCCCATCAAGATTAACTGGCTTTAGGCAGGGCCCCCAGTCCACCCTCGGTCATATCACTGTCGACCTCATGGTCGGAGCTGTCCGTTACGACACTACTTTTCATGTGATAGACAGCGAGTCTTCCTTCCACCTCCTGCTTGGCCGACCTTGGATTCATATTAACAAGGCCGTCCCCTCAATGTACCACCAGTGTGTGAAACTGGTGGCCAGTCCTGCGGGACATGAGGTAGCAATGACAATCCCCACAACCAAGGCCCCCTTCGAATGTGCCGAATCTTACTTCGTCGAGGCCTCCTTCTTCATTGAGCTTGCCGAGGATGGTGAGAATGCTACTCACATACACTCCACCAAATTGCCAAATTGGGATGAACTATGTGGAAACAAGCCTCCCAAATCTAAGTCAAAGTCCAAGAAAAGTAACAAGAACAAGGGACCAACTTCAGCACCGCCGCCCACTGTCACGACCAATTCCCCGCCTTCATTCCCCAAGTCCAAGAAACACAAGTCTGAACCCACGTTCCAACGCATCGTCAAAGATGAAAAAGTGATCTACTAGTTATGACGGTGTACGGGGGCTCCAGGTGGTCCGTCATCTGACCCCTTCGACCCCAACCCACCCACGGAGACAGAATGGTGCTGCACGGCTGAGCATTGCCCACCAAACCTTGAGCTTATCCCTGGTGCTGCCCTGCCCTGCTACGAAGGCAGCCCTTGACCGCAGGCCGAAGATCTTGAAGAAATCAACTTGGCTAACCCGGGTGAGGAACCTCGCCTCACATACATTGGCACAAAACTCGCCCTAGGCCGAAGAGAGGAATTAGTTACCCTCATTCACGAATATCGCGATGTATTGGCATGGAGTTACAACGAGATGTCTGGATTGGACCCTGCCTTGGTGACGCACCATCTCAACATTGCTACCGGATCCAACTCTGTCTGCCAGCACCCACGGTCTTTCCACCCCGAGCTCGAATTAAAGATCAAACAAGAGATAGAACGACTTCTACAAGCTGACTTTATTGAGCCAATTACTCACCCCATGTGGCTGGCTAATGTTGTCCCTGTCCAAAAGAAGAGCGGCCAAGTCCGCATTTGTATTGACTTTCGCGACTTGAACAAAGCATGCTCTAAAGATGAGTTTTCACTACCCAATATCGACATGCTTACGGAGGCTACAGTCGGACACCAGACCTTGTCTTTCATGGATGGTTTCGCTGGCTTCAACCAAATTCGAATGAATCCGGACGACTGTGCCAAGACAGCCTTTCGGACTCCAATGGGTAACTTTTGTTGAAAAGTCATGCCCTTCGGTCTCAAGAACACGGATGCTACCTATCAGTGAGCCATGACAGCCATCTTCTACGACATGATACAGCGTACGGTGGAAGACTACGTTGATGATCTCATCATCAAGTCTAAGAAGGAAAGCGAGCACCTCGCTGACCTCCGAGCAGTCTTTGATCGTTGTCTCCAGTACAACGTGCGGATGAACCCACTGAAATGTGCCTTTGGAGTCTCCTCCGGCAAATTCCTCGGCTAATTGACTTCTATGGCTGTATTGGTAATTGAAATAAGATGGGCTAATTTTTTTTTTTGGGTGCAAAGCTGTTAAATAAGATGGGCTAATTGTCTTCTATGGCTGTATTGGTAATTGAAATAAACAAAGGAAACAAGAATTCTAAAGCAAAAAGGCTGTAAAGTTGCTTGACAACTTCATCTAAAGCGAAACTTTACTCTCTCATGTGTTTACTGTGCTTACCAGGGTTAAATTCATTTGTCGACTCTGAGAGCACAAAAAAGCATCAAAATATCCTCCATTCTTTTCCCTTGAAATTCCATTCGGCTCTATCAAACAGGCCCCAATTGGTTTTCTTTCCATTTCTTGTTTTCGACCCTACCAACTTTGGATACTGAAGACGTACTACACCTTTCAACTGCTACCCTAATTAAAGGGGTGGTTCATAATTATAAACCTCTCTTTGCAGTATTTACCATATCATGGCTTGTTGAGTGCGAGGAACATCATGGCGTATAATCATGTAATATCCATTTTCTTTACAATGTAGAAATGCTTGTAATAATAACAACCGCAAATTGTATACTCATAATTGCAGCGCAAATTGTGCAAGCCACAAACAAGTTTTAGCAGCATGCTCATTGCATTTTGAGTATAAGAACGGGAATGAATGTAACCTTCAAATTCCAAAATTAAGTGAACTCCTTAATATTATCTTTGCGCTTGAGAGTACCTATCTATAGATACTATTTATAATGCCAACATCCTAAAAATTGTTCGGCATGCCAAATTTTGGTGTGACATCCTAAGAGAGAAACACTTGGCACCCGAAAAAAGCTCTAAATGTCAAAAACATTATATTATTCTAAATAAAAAAGTAACCTGTAGGGCACGTTTGGTTTTATAAGTTCTTGCTTAATTTATCAACCAAAACTAGTTATTTGATTTATTATTGAGTATAATACCAAATTTAAACCTGGAGGTTTTTGCGGGAATTTTCTGGATTGGAAGCAGATAACGCTAAACCCTAGTTTATAATCCAATGGGACAATCACGATATCACTTTTCGGTCAGTCTCATGTCTACCGTTTAGGCTCCCTTGTCACTACTTTTATCATATTTTAAAAAACACAACATGTGATGCTTTTTTAATACGTGAAAAACGGATCTGTTACTATGACACAGAGAGACTTCTCTCTGGCAACTAATTAAAAAGATAATTGTGCCATGTATTAACTTGTCTACATATCATTTCAAAGTTGTACAGATATTAAATTTAGTTAAATATCACATGAAAAAATACGAAAAAGTCCTCTAGATTGTTTCAGTAACGTTTTCGAAATACTTATTTATGGCCCGAATAAGAAGAGAGAAGAAAGTAGCAAAAACTAACATCCCTCCACTTACCAAAGAAAACAAAAGATACGGAAAAAACGAAATGCCTCTTTCGAGGGGAAAAAAAAAAAAAAACAGGTGAAAGTGGTACACTTGGTCCGGTAAATAAAGATTTAGCCAACCTTCAAAGCGGATAATATTTGTGTAGAATATCGATGATGACAAAAACTAATAAAGATTCAAGAATAAAATGGTTTTTCTTATTTTTTGGTATGGTATTTGGATTTTGGACTTCATGTGACAATGAAAAAGGTTCACGGAGAAGTTTGAACGTGGTTCAGAAAGAGAGAGCGGTAATGCATTGCATCAACAACCCCACACACACACGCGTCTGCATTCTGATCTCAAAATACGATCAGTACTATATGAAGTAGTTGCGTGCACACCTTCAGCCTCATGACACTTGAAATGATATCACCAAGGTGTACAGTTTGTTGATTGAAGTAACATATGACATTATTGGGACAAAACCCAAAATTGAACAAGAATTACCATAATCCACCTTGATTGAATAGAGTGATCTATGACGTTCGATTAATTTGAAGTGTGTATGGCATTATGTACATACTTTAAGCAGATATCCAGGCCTTGCAGAGGAAAAAGGGAAGAGGAAAACTTCACATACAAGAAAAAGTTTGTATACAAGTGGAGCACTGCACGTATATTTCTTTCCTCCACATATATAAGCACAATACACTATATCCCCGCAAACAGGCAAACTAACATGAAACAAAGAACAAGAAGCGAACACCACAGATCGAGAAATAATATTGAAACAATTAGAAATGCTACCAAGCTGCTGAATTTATATACAAAACTGATATGATGCACACCAAAAATACTATGGGATTAGATCGTCCAACCAGATCTTTTCTCCTTGAGTTCGGAGAGGAGAAACAATATATACTCCATAAGATCACCTTACACAGCCCCTTGTTAAAACCTCCAAAATTGACATAGTCAAGTATCCAAACAAACCCAAAATACCTGTTCATTCCTCTATACATAAGCAGGACTAAACAATAAACAAAAGCTACAGAGTGAAGACCCAGGTCACCTTTTGTTCAAGCAATTAAAGTCTTATCCTTCATGGTGATCTCCAGCTTTGTAGGCCAATGTCATTGTGTTTTCTGGAAGGACCAGAGGCTGGTATCGGTATTCGTCTAGGCAAGAAGCCCAAAAAGTGGCCTGAATTATGAGACTTCGGGTTGAACTTGAACACATTTGTGCTTCTTGAGCCATGAGACTGATCAACAAAGAAAATGAACACCAACACGAACCAAAGAAGTAGAAGTAGAGGTCTTCTGCAACTCTTCATTTTGCCAAAAGCTAAGGCGTGAGAGAGATGTAAACTGGTTTGTTCATTTGGTGGGTTGTTTTTTATGAGGAGAAAGGCTAGGAGAGCAGGAAACAAGGGCAATTGAATACATTCTTGTGTGTATTAGCTTGAGCCTTTTTGGGGCTTGGGAGAGGGAGAGAGAGAGAGAGAGAGAGATGAGATGCTTCTAAAAGTAGTCGTAATGTTAGGAGCAGAAAGTAGAGAAGTTTGGAAAAGTCCTTTTTGAGAAGGGTCTGTAAGAGGGGTTGGAGGCTTAGAATGAGAAAAGAAAGGGTGGAAATGCACAACGCAGGGTTGTTTCTCTTTTTTCAAATGCCAAGAAAAGAAAGGAAAGTAAAAGTGGGGATGGGAAGGGAAAAAGGTAAGAAGAGGAGGAGGGTAGGGTTCCGTCATCTTATAGGTTAGGTGAGTGTTTGGACCTACTACTTCATATTAATTAGCCAACCTTAATGTATCTGTACTTTTATTTTAGACCCCCCATAACAGGAAAACTTGTCCCCCTTAAACAGTTCTGTTTTGTAGGGTTCGATCTGATGCTCATTCTCTCTTTCTATATGTATATCGATACATCTGTATCCATCTGTCCTGTGAACTGAGCAATGGTAGCTATTTACACAGTGAGAGGGTGATGGAGATGATGGTCAAGCAAGCAGTACGTACAGATTGTATAGGGGAAAAGGACGAGATTTGTTCACTTACTTTTCGTGCATATTGACGGAGCAGCCCCTTAAATTGAGGAATGGGTTTCATTGGGGGCTGGGGTATGGGGGAAGGTCCTGTGGGGATGAGAGGGAAAGGTGGGGAGAGAGCCTAATTTTTCATGGTCATGTCCATTGTCCAGTGGCCCACATTCTGTGAGAAGAGATGTGCAGATCTTCCTACACGATGGCTAAGATAGCAAGACACATGTTGTATAATTTTGAAGGTAAGAGATCGATCAATGGTTGCTACAACTGGCTTTTATCAGCCTTCCATTTGGGAACAGAATGGTATGTCACCATAAATTGTACGTCCTCTCCGTGGATTGTGTGACATTTTGAGCTCAAATTGACCTGGACCTTTTTGCGTTCCATGTTATATGTTATATTGTTGATTTTAATTCATACTACACTCATTATATTATAATAACAATACATTTGCTTCTGTTAGACGTATCACAACGTCTATTTTTCCACCTTACATGGTTGTCCACAATTCATACTGTGGCTAACAGATAGCGTGACAACATATGGTATAAAAATAAACTTTCTCTACATTTATTTTCAGATGCCATAAGGTTTTAATTCTGCTTTGTCTTTTTAAATATCTCATATAAAATTCATATATTATGATATTTTTATATCTAACTAATGTTATTGAATCGGATAATACAAAATCTTAGATTAAGCAAAATCATGATTCAAATTGAAACAAAATGTTTAACAAACATGTTTATTAAGTTAAATTGATGTTTAAGCATAGCAAAGTTATCAATCGAATTAAAATATGACTTAACCATAATATAACTAATTTTAATGCGATACTAGAAGCAATACATCATGATGGCTGAATCCAAAGGCAACATTCACCTTTTTTTTTTCTTTCTCTTTGATAAATGAGATTAATTGTTAGTACGCAAAAGAGTTTGTTGACCAGGTTAAGGGCTCAAAGGTACGTAGCACATCCAATCAATGGGGCCGGCGTAGAAGATCTGTTGTTGCATTTAAATGATCTGTCAACGGACTTCATTAATAATGCCAAAAGAAATACGGTATTCGTTCAAGTGTGTGCTCGTGTGTGTGTGCGCAGCAGCAAAGTCTTTGAGTTGGATCCCAACTCTATCTGCCTTGTCTGAACCCCCCACTGTACATTATAAATGTACAAACAATTTATCACATGCTTTTGCTATATGGTCTTTTTCCTTATGGAGAAAGTATTATATTTATAGCATTAACACTCCTACTTCCCTCCATTTTAAGGCAACTACGTAGAAAATTGTCGGCCGGAGTTTTATCGATCAACCTTTTCGTGATAGAAGACATTTCGAGCTAGCTTTACATCTTCTTAATTTGGTCTTGGGGAGCACACATTCTATGAAGTCTAAATTTACTTCCCTCGAATTTGGTGCCTACGTTATTTTTCTCCAAGTTAGTTTTTAGTTTGGTCATCCCAAGGGTGATTGCTTGGTTTTCATTTTCTTCTCAATCTTCAAGGCCATATTTGATCAGTAGGGTGTACTGTATATAATGTAATTTTCTCAGTGAAACAAGCAAAAACAATGGAGAAGAAGTTTTCGAGAGCTCATGGTCTAGTGTTGGTCTCTAACAATATTGATATTCAAGTGTCTTGTGTGACTTTGGTTTCCTCAAATAACTAGTCTTTTCACATTTGTCTCTAACAGAAAAAAGTGTTGGGACATTTTTAAATGTAGAATAGAATAATATCATTTTCTATTGGGTAACACAAAGCAGAACTAGAACTAGAATTTGGTTTCTTTTGTAGCTCTCAGGAGCCCACGAAGTACTTTTATTGGGTTGAATGATCTATGACATGGTATTGATTATCTGTGCTATACAAAAGCATGTGAGGAGTTAAATCGATAATAAGAATGTTCCTTATAGTATTCTTCAATTTAGAGTTTATTTTAAATTAGTGGTGTTTTTAACTTTGATATTAAGCTTCTCTTAAAAAAAATTCCATTTTTTGAGTGTATTACGATTAAAGATGCTTTTGACTTTTAATAAAAAAAATCTCCATAAAAAACTAATAAATCCCTCTAACCATGTACGTTAAGACTAACCATACAAACTCCACCTTCTCCATCAAATTTGGTACAAGAGCATTTAGCAAAAAATGACTTTTTGAGTCAATTTCACAGATAATCATAGAGAGCTAAGTTGCCGAATTTCACAGATAATCAAGTTGCATCGAACTAAGTTACCATGAGCTTAAAATTGTTGAAGAGTTCTTGTTGCGTCTTGTTTGTAAGTTTCTCCGAGAGTAGTTTTATTAACATAGTTCAATACTTAATAAACAGGACATGACATAATAATACAAAATTTGCCAGTAACAGAACTTAATCAGAAACTTAAGGACACATAGAAGATCACATCTACCTTCTTAATAAATGAACACCAGAAACACGTAGTTGACAAGCTTCAATCACATAAAGCAATGATTATATAACTATCAACCATGTTAATAAGATTCTTATCCTCACTCATTCACATATCTAAGACCCATAAGAAACCAGACATATTTGGTAATAGCAGTTGTACTCAGAAACCTACCAAAACAAATATGGCAAAAGTTATGAGTTAGCTCAGAATCTGAAATATTTGTTCATACATCATACATCTATCAGGAGGTTTTAGTTATAACAATACCAATAACTATACGCCTTTTGCAACATGTGTGACAATAGCTAGGATATTAGTGTAGAATCTGAAATTTTTACTTAGATTACTCATGATCTCCGTTATTATGTCTTCATCTAATAATTATGTATTCGTGATTCTTTTGACCTCCCATCCACTTCTCTATTATATATGGAGCCTGATTTCAGTTCTTATCACAATGGAGGTAGTAACCCAAAGACTGATTTTTGTGTGGGTGTCCCACATTGCATGGTTATTGACAGAAGGTCACAACTTAGCCCTAAGTATATAAGTTGTCTTGTCCTACGTTGGTTATTTAGAGAAAGTCACCACTTAGCTCTAAATATATATAAGTGGTCATGATTTGTTTTTTGGGTCCAGAGAAAAACGACAACAGATAGTGCGGGCTATGTTTCTGATTGTAACATTGCTGAATAGTGAAATCGAAATCTGGTCATACTCTGAGAACGTAGCCACATTGGTGAACCTCATAATTCTTGTGTTGCGCTTTTGTTGTTTTTTTTTAATTTATCTTTTTTTTGTTCTTCGATATATTACTTCGTTGTTGCTGCGTTTCGTAACAACTGGTACCAGAGCTTGGGTTCGAGTTTTACTCACATAGGTTTGAGTGGATGCAATGACCGAAGAAGGTAAAGGAAAGACCAAGAAATTTAATGGTATGAATTTTTAGTGGTGGAAGATGCAAGTTGAAGACTACCTGTATCAGAAGGATCTGTATATACTGCTGATGGGAGAGAAACCTAAAGCGATAAATGCGAACGAGTGGGTGATTTTGGACAGAAAGGCGTTGGCTACAGTAAGGCTTAGCTCACTACAAGAAACTGCCCCTTTAGCGACCGGTTGCTAAAGGGGCAGTTGCGGTAGCTAAACAGTTTTAGCGACCGCAAAATACGGTGGCTATAAGTCTGGTCGCTAAATTTTAGCGCGTTGACTATATTTAGCGACCGTTATGGCGGTCGCTAAATATTTTTTTAATTTAAATAATATTTTATTTAGCGACCGCGCCCTGTAGTCCCTGAATTTTTTTTATTTTTATTTAGCGACCGCTCTTTATACTTTAGCGACTGCAAGGCGTGGTCGCTAATTATTCTTTTTATTTATTTTTTTAATTTAAAAATATTAAATTAGCGACCGCATTTATTATGTTTAGTGACCACAATGTGCGGTCGCTAAACCTGGGTTTTGCAAAAGAAAAATTAGGTCCAAAACCTATCTAGTCCAAACCCTATCCCAATACCAATCCAACAACATGTCCTAATCCAATCCAATACCAATCCAAGGTTAAATCGGTCCAAAAACCGATTTAACCTTGGTTGAAACGATTTTGAATGAATGCGTTGAAAGCTTTCAATGCATTCATTCAAAACTGATTCAACCCCATGTCCCGCATTCATTCAAATAACCCACTCCAAAAGCTATCTACTCTACACAATAAGACATAAGTGTCGCATTCATCAAACAATATATAAACATATGCATTAAAATCAATAAATTATGAAATGAACCAAAATTTGAAAAACGAGTCAAGTATAAGAACTCAAAGCTAAGCTACACATGCAAGTCAATACATAACCCCAACCCCTATCACTAGCCCGCAGATCGACCAACCCCGTCATCATCTTCTTCATTCCTCGATGAAGGCACGTTCGATCCAACAATGTCCTCACTGCCCTGAGAATCACCGGCACTAAGACCAATATCGCTCTGCACGAAGCCATACAAATGATTCAACATAATATATACAAATCAAGATCACATATAGAATGACCAAAATACATAACTACTTGAGAAAATTTGTATTACCTGAAGTCTGGGCTCGGGCATAAGAAAACCGTCTTGGATCATCTTCGTAAGTCTTTCATCAAATAATGTGCGAAGCGCTCTTTCTCCGTCACTTCAACCCGAGGACCGCTACAACTGGTCGCGCTTGACAACTGAGCGCGCTTGACAACTGAGCTCTGTCAGCTAGCAACGAATGTGCGGATTGACGAGGGTGGCCGAGCATACAGTCCTTCTTAGGACGCCCCGTATCTTCTGACCACAAAGAGACCTCATCCACTGTTTGACTACCCGTCTGCCTGTGAGTTGGCCTGAACGTTTTCTCTATATGAACTTTGTATAAGAAAACATCGGAAATGTTAAAGGAGTGCAACTAGCCACAACCAATAAGGATACAATAGGAATGCAAAAGTAATACAAAAGTTGTAACTACTCCGCGCTTTCAAAAACCCACTTCCCATTTTTTTTTGTTTGTGCTTAAACGAGCGGAGCATCGTAGGGGGCCTTTTCTTAGGGTCGCCTTCTCTCAACTTCAGGTCGTGCACATCAAATGGACGGGATCCAACACTATGCTTCATATTCTTCTCGCTATGAGCCATATCCTTGCCTCGCTCACTCAGCTTCGCCCAGTCTGATGTACACCAATGGTCCACCAGCTACCCCCATATGGCTGAGGAAAAGTACTCGGGGTTGTGGTCCCTGGCCATATATATATTTGTCGCACCGCTCGAGCTAGCGCCTGTCTCCTCGCATTGAGCATCCATTTCTTGTAATTTTCTGAACAATGCCACTCCCAGGCCTGCCTCCCAAGTTCTTGGTCTCCGTCGGACTCAAATTTGAAATAGTCATGAACATAATTCAACACAATTTCAAACACAATTAGCAAGAAAAATTCAGCAATAATGTACTTCTAAAACCAAATAAAGCAATTAAAAATAGACAATCCTTACCAAGAACTTCCCCCATACAAGTTCCTTGTCTGCTTCCGTCCATGACTTCCACGTCGCATAAGGCCGTGGGAGGTGCGACTTGATAATAGGACCGATTTTGGTCTTAACACAATCATCAACAAAGCTAATTACAAGAAATCGTAAGAGAAATATGTCAATCCCAATATAACAACGTATTAAGTTAGATAGGTGTGCTAAAAGATGTTAAGAATTGAGCTTTGAAAATTAAAAACACACTAATTGTTGAGGACATGAAAGAAAGAAAAAGAAGGAGAGAGAGAGAGAGGGAGAGGAGAAGAATAATAAATGTGCATTGAAAATGCAAAAAAGAGCATTGAAAAAGTAAAAAAGGATCGGCGTGGCCATGAAATAAATTTATGTCTTTTTTCTCATAATGACAGTCTTACCCCTCGGACTTTTTAACGGCATCCATCCCTCGTCAGCTTAGGTACTGATTTGGTACGCTTTTTAAAAGTTGGGTACTTATTTGGCACACCTTCAAAGTTGGGTACTAAAGCTATACTTGGAGCAAACTTGAGGGTACAGTTTTGGGATTAGGCCATATATATATGTGTGTGTGTGTGTGTGTGTGTGTTGTGCAACAAATATGTTTCAATTCGACATGAAACTAATATTGTCTCACCGTGTACTAAAGCTACTTATGACAACATCGGCTGCTCATCAGTAGTCGCGTCACCAATCCTGGGGAGGGGGGCTGACTGTGCCGAAACAGCTCTGCGACGGTCGCCTCCACGACCTCGGGGTGCACTGGATCTCGGCATATCTACAAAAATTGGAAAGTGCAAAAGTTAATTGAGTTTAATTAGTTCACTTGGATAATAAACAACTTAAGCGCAAAAGTAAATTAATTAATAACAATGTAGTTCGCTTGAATAATAAACAACTTAAGTGCAAAAGTTAATTGATAACAATGTGGCACGGCCGAGTATAAAAGACAACTCAATTTAAATAGTCAACCACCATCAATAATAGACAATTCAATTTAAATAATAAACATCACAAGTGCAAAAGTACATTGATAAGAATCTTTGTGCTTTACACAGTCAATCACTATCACTAATAGACAACAGAAGGTTTTCCTCATCCTCATCATCTTCGTCCCCTTCATCTTCATCTTCATCTTCTTCTTCCTCGGAATCGTCGTCATCATCATCATCATCATCTTCTCCAGCATGGCCTAAATCGCAAAGAGGCTCATCAACAAGATCGTTATCCTCCTGAAGCGGTATCACTGTGGGAGCATCATCCTCTTGGTACATCTCAACGAACACGTCATCGTCAACAAAGATTCTTTTGGTCTTGATAACATTATGCCAATTTGGGTCCTTCCTTATCACACCATTTGTATAGATGACATGCGTTACTTGAGCTGTAAATACAAATGGTTCGTACGATCCGAGCCTTGAGCCCATATTAACGTCTATAATCTCATGTCGACTAACTCGAATACCAGCTATAATGTCAAACCATCTACACTTGAACATTACCAGTCGATTACCGCTACCATAATAATCTAGTTCAACAACCTCCTCCAACTGCCCATAAAAATCACGCTCACTATCATTATAACAGTCACCTTTGACTAAAACTTTACTGTTTTGGGTTTGTTTACTAAGGTCAACTTCCATCGTGTTAAACGTAAGCCCGTTGACCATGTACCTTTTATAACACGAAACTAGTCTACTAGGGCCAGCAACAAGCAATTTGAGACGAACATCAACTCCATCCTGGGTGCTCTACAACAACAAACAATTTGCACAAAGTATTAAGTTATTACGTCGCATATACCATCTCACTATATGAGAAATGAGATGTGATTTTAGAACTTACGCGCTTTCGGAACCACTCAGGGAACGCGTTGTGTTGCATTTTTGCAAGTTGTCCATCTGATATCCCAGGGTTTGTGAATGACACTTCCTCATCGTATTCACTGTATGTTATATAGCATCATCGTTATATTATGTTCTTAAACTATGAGAAGGAAGATATATACATAACTACTTACACTATGAATGGTGCAACTTCACTGCAATTTATGAGAGCGTACAATGTTACGGCAATAAACTCTTTCTCGGATAAATATCGACCACTCTTTGCTCCAAGTGCACGACTAAGATGCATGAATATGGAAAGACGCTCATTGAATTCTATGTCGAAACTATTGTCATTGCGACCAAGCCGATTCATCTTTGTATCCGCATCAATCTCAATGTAAAGAGAGCAAAAGTTGGTTAGCTCCTCAAGGATGTAAGCCTCTGCAATTGACCTTCAACGAGGGCTTTGTTACGCACATTTTTCTTAAGGTCAAACATAATTCTGTAAGAAATAAGTCATTTTTAGTAAACAACGCATGTGTGCAAGTATGCAATACAATTTATAGATGGATGGGCGACATCACCTTTCAAATGGATACATCCACCGATATTGCACAGGTCCGCCCACTTTAGCCTCATATGCTAAGTGAATGGTCAAATGCTCCATCGAGTCAAAGAATGACGAGGAAATCTTTTTCTCTAACTTGCACATTGTCTCAACAATGTTTTTCTCAAGAATCTTAACATCACTCTCTCGGAGCACCTTTGAGCACAAATCGCGGAAGAAATGACTAAGTTCAGTCAATGCTTCATTTATTGGCTTCGGCAAGAGGTCATGAAAGACAATTGGTATAAATCTTTCCATGAATACATGACAATTGTGACTCTTTAAACCATAAAACTTACAATCAGCAAGGTTGCAACAACGTGATATATTAGATGCATTGCCATCTGGCAACTTTAGCAGCTTAACCCACTCGCACACATGTTGTATCTGTTTTTTTATCCAATGTATATATTGCTTTGGGCAAAACCAGCTTACCGTTAACCACTCGTGGATGCAATTCACGCTGTATACCCATCATCTGCATATCTCTGCGTGCTTTTAGGTGATCTTTTGATTTGCCATTGACATTCATAACTGTATTAAACACATTTTCAAAAACATTTTTCTCAATGTGCATAACATCAAGATAGTTGCGGAGAAGGAGGGTCGGCCAATAAGGCAGCTCCCCAAAAAATGCACATTTTCTTCTAGTTGTGTGTTTTTTCAAAGCCAGGAAGTTTCAGACTGGCAGCACATTTTCCAAATGGTACCGCATCCATGTTAAGGTCTTTTACGCACATATACACTTCATCCCCAGACAATCTATCACGTGTTTCAAGCGATGCTCCACAGTTTTATCAAACTTATCTTTTGCCTTCGAAATGGATGATCAGGCGGTAAGAATTGTCTGTGACACCCCCAAAAAGAAGCCTTCCCCCCGTGCTTTAAGGTGAAAGCCTTACTCACTTCCATACAATAAGGACATGCCAACCTACCATGTGTACACCACCCACACAACATACCGTATACATGGAATTCATTGATAGTCCACATGACTGTTGCCTTCAAGTTGAAGTTATGTTTAAGAGATGCATCAAATGCTAGGGCTCCAACTTCCCACAGATTTTTTAACTCATTGATCAACGGCTGCAAGTACACGTCTATATTTCTACCCGGGCTCATGGGTCCAAGAACAAGTAACGATAAAAAAATGAATTGCTTCTTCATGCACATGCCTGGAGGAAGGTTATACGGGACAATAATCACATCCCACGTAGAGTAAGGTGTGCTAGAGTGCCAAAAATGATTAAAACCATCAGTAGCGAGCTCAAGTCGCACATTTCAAACCTCTGCAGCAAAAGATGGTTGTCTGCAATCAAATTCCTTACATGCCTCTCCATCGGTAAGGTGTCTCAATAAATCGGAAACTTTGAAGCCTCGGTGTCAGTGGAAAGTACCGCAATATCTTCCATGATATCTTCATTTTCTTCCCACTGGTCGGTTTATACCTTGCGTAGCCACAAACCGGGCACACACTCAAGTCATTGTTCTCCTTCCAGAATAAGACACAATCATTATTACATGCATCTATCTTCTGGTACCCAAACCAAGTTTCATCATCATTTTCTTAGCACTATAGTACGTGTCAGGCAACTTCTCATCCTCTAGCAACATTTCTTTAATAAGCTTCAAAAAAGCATCAAAACCTTTATCACTTAGATCATTCTTAGACTTTAAGTGTAGCATCCTTGTCACAGTAGATAACTTGGTGTGCTTTGTACTTCCATTCCATATTGGCTCCTCAGAGTCTTTTAACAATTTATAAAACTTCTGTTCACTTGTTCAGCTCTTCTTCCACATTAGGATTATTATCGTTAAAATAGTTATCCCAGTTAACCCCACTAGGCCCAGCTTCCATTACCATATGTTGATACTGAGAAAATCCCGAATCTCTAGGACTATAGTGTCTGAACTCAGTGGGCACCCTCAGAATTGGTTCCCCGTGCTGAGTCTAATTCGTATAGTTACTCATAAAACCTTTGGGGAAGAGATTATAAGTTACATCGTCGGGGGTTTTCCAACTTAACAGCTGACAATCATTACACGAACATTTAATCGTGTCGTCATCCACAAAGTCTCGTTGATTCAAAGTAAAGAGAATAAACTCGTTCACTCCCTGTCTAAACTCTTCCGATACCCCAATCCCACTTGGAGCAATCCTCCATTGCATCCAACTTCTATCCACTGACATGATATATCTCTCTCACTGCCTGTTGAACCTATACAAGTCGAGTTCCAATTTAACCTTCAATTTGAAAAAAAATATATTGAGTAGTCACTTACAAATGAACATTTCTAAAGCTAAAGATTAACTAGAATGAGAATAATCAGTGTCAATTAGAGCTAATTAGGGCCAATTAGGGTTAATCAGTTTTAATTAGGGTTGATTAGGCGAATTGGGGCTAATTCGAGCTATTTTATTTGGGGTAATTTATAGTTCTATCCATCTTCTGATTCGAGGATGGTAAGTTTAGGATTTTGTCAGATTTCATTGATAGCATTGGTATATATCTCCAAAGGTACTGGGTTTTATTCAGGTTGTTTAACTCTGCGGATTCTCTCCTGTTTGAACATTTTTACTTGTCATGCCTAGATAAAATCTTGGCCATTAAATGGTCCTATGTTATATCACATTGTAACGGGTACAGTCAACATAACGAAATTCAACATTATAATCATGGAAAGGCCACAACTTTCCAATGAAGCTGCAACTTTCTATTCAAGCTAACAAACTATCTTAAATAGAGCTTCATCCAAGTAAAATAAAAAATTGACAGCAAAAAGCTTTCGTATTCTAGCCATTCTTCGACTGCTTGCCACGTAAAAGAAATTGGCACATAAAATAAGTTTTAAAAAATTAGAAAAACTTGAAACAACTTGAACCATCTGCATTTTTTCCTTAAACACACAGCAAATTTAGTCTTAACTAAAATTCAAAATTTACGAAGAAACAGCTAAAGCCTGGCAAAAACCCCGACAGACAACAAAAAGACTAAAATTGTATGATATATTGGTTTTTTAAATAGAATTGGAATTAAACCATGGTCTCTGAGATTAGAATCATGCTCTCACCCCACTACCCCTACCTTTACAATCAATACGGGCACAAAGGGAGAAAGTGGCCTCCTAATCAGGACCATATCAGAGACTGCTTGAGGCCATAAATCAACCGGATCATTCAGATTTAGAGTAGCCAAAGGTGAGTAGTAAGTAGAACATAAAATCAACAGCAAATTCAGCAAACAACCAACTTCAATCAACACAGCATGCAAAAAACTATGCAAGAAGACTCTGTAGATTTGAACAATTCCATACAAAGCAGGTAATTTTAGAGAATAGACGCTTGAATAAGCAAATAAGGTAACATTAACAAACATATCAAAGTTAATTGTGTCATATCCGAACAGCAGTCCACCTATTCCAGCAACCAAGGTCAAACCCAACACATAAGAATTGTAGAAATACATTAGCTTCCTCTCACTTGCTCCTAAATACCTTGAACTCCCTTGCAACCACTCGATTGTCATCCTCTAATCCAATTTAATCCCAACCCATTTCAGAACTATAATTAAGAATCCAAACCAAATATAAATTGGTACTGCATATACCAGTTTAACTCAAACCCAATTCACCACTGCAATCAAAAAATAAACCCAAATCTTTTTCCAGATTCTAAACCAAAATTCTTGATTTCCAAACGGGTACTACCAAATTTAACACCAACCCAGTTCAATTCTATGACGAGCCTAAGAAAGTTTGCAGAGTAGTATCAAATTGGTACTTTAAAAATCCCAATTTAACTCCAACCCACTTTAACTATATGGAATTCTATCCTCTTCATTCAAAACTACAACCAAAATTCCTATGCAGAAAACATGAAACCTAAATCACAAAAACACCTAAATCAAAAAAAGTGAAACCTAAATCGAAAAAATTAAAACCTAAACCGTGAATTGGGATTGATGTAACACACTTGGCAGCGGCGTAGTGCGTGGGCTTGGCGGTGGCACGACCGACAACAATGGCGGCAAGGTGGCTTCGCGGCGTCGTGGGCTTGCCATAGTGGTTTTTGGCGAGGTGGGCTTGCAGGAGTGGAGGGGGTCGCAGAGACCTGGTGTTCGGCGGCGAGGTGGGCTTGTCGGAGTGAGCTTGTTTACGGTGGTTAAAATTCGCAGCTTGGACATGAGAAGAGAGATAGAGAGAGAGAGAGAGAGAGAGAAAGGCTGATGGGAGCATTAAATATTTCACATTTAGCGGTCACTAAATACGGTCACTAAATTAGCTTGCGGTCGCTAAAGTTAGTGACTGTTATTACAGTCGCTAAATATGGTCACTATATTTAGCGACTGCCTTAACGGTCGCTAAAATAGGTAGCCAATTTAGTGACCGCGCGGGCGGTCGCTAAATTAGGCACCATTTTTTTCCTTGACCACTCGAAGTTTGATTAAACCTAGCGACTGCCACAAAGAGTAGTTGCTAAATTATGATTTAGCGATCGCTTTTTAGGGCCATCGCTAAAGACCCTGTTTCTTGTAGTGACTTGGCACCACAACTAGCATTCAACGTCTCCAAGGATAAAACTATTACTGCTGGGATGCAAGTGTTAGAAAAATTGTATTAAAAACCTTCTATTTCGAATAAGATATTTCTTATGAGAGACTGTTAAATATGAGGATGTCTGAAAGTGGTTCTGTTGTTGATCATCTAAATGATTTTAACGGTGTTATAAATCAATTGGAATCTATCGGCATTAATCTTGATGATGAAATTAGGGTTATGTTGTTTATGTGTTCACTGCCTGATAGTTGGAATAACTTGGTGACGACAGTGAGTAATTCTACTGTCTCTGGAATGCTAACAATTAATGATGTTGTAAGTTCTGCGATGAATGAAGAAATACAACGAAAGATGATTAGTAATTAATGATATATCATCTAGTATTGCTTTGGCCGTGGGATCTAGAGGTAGACAGAACAACAAGCAGAATAACAGGGGAAGAAGTCCTACAAGAGGAAGATCAAAATCAAAAGGGAAGTCGAAGTTCGAAGGGAGAACCATAGTGTGCTAGAATTGTAACAAGGAGGGTCATAACAAGAATAATTACAGAACCAAAGAAAAAAGAGGGAGCAAGGGGAAGACAAGATGATGATGAAGAGGCAAACATGGTAAGTTTAAACAAACGGACATATGATGATTTATGTCTCTTTGCTGTAGTGGATGATAATTTCAAAGTGTGGTATGTAGACTCAGGAGCCTCGATTCATTGTACACCTCATAGGGATTGTTTTCGTGATTATGTTCATGGTGATTATAGACATGTGATTGTCAAGAATAGATATCAGCGTAACATTGTTGAAAAGGGAAAAGTTGAAATTAAACTGTCTAATGGAGGAACCCTAGTTTTGCAGGATATTAGACATATTCCAGAACTGCAGAAGAACCTTATATCCGTTAGGGGAGTGGACCGTGAAGGCTATTTTGTGGAATTTGGTGAAAAACAGTGGAAGGCGATTAAAGGGTCGATGGTGGTAACAAGAAGTGAAAGAGTAGAAACCTTATATACTCTTTCAGGTACATATAACCATTCTATCTCTTTGGCTTCTACAGAAAATCAAAGGACTACATTATGGCATCATAGTTTGGGACATTTGAGTGAGAGTGGTATAAGAATTCTACACTTAAAGAATGCATTGCCAAGGATGAAGAACAATCAGTTGGATTTCTGCAAGATTTGTGTCTATGGAAAGAAAAAGTGGGTTAGTTTTCAGAGGGATGGTAAAGAGAAGAAGACTGAAAAGCTGGAGTTAGTTCACACGGATGTTAGGGGACCTATTACAGTAAAGTCTCATGGAGGTAATATCTACTTTGTTTCTTTTATAGATGATGCTAGTAAAAAGACCTGGATATATGCCATTAGTAAAAAATATGATGTTTATCACACTTTTAGGAAGTGAAAAGTTCTTGTAGAGAATGAAACATAAAACAAGATAAAATGCCTAAAATCTGATAATAGGGGTGAGTATCGTGATGGAGGGTTTCAAGAATAAATGTTCCAATAACGGTATCAGGTTGATAAGGATTGTTAATAGGACACCTCAGGAAAATGGCTTGACAGAGAGAATGAACAGAACCATCATGGAACGAGCAAGGTGCATGAGGATACATGTTGATTTACCTCTATAGTTCTGGGCAGCAGCTGTTGATACCACCGTATATTTAATTAATCAAAGTCCAACGAGTGCTCTCAATGGTGTATTCCTGAAGAAGAATGGTGAGGGTAAACCAGTAAATTATTTTTTTCTAAGAGTTTTTGGATATATTGTTTATGCTCATATTGATAAAGAGGAAAGGAAGAAACTTAACTCTAAGGGTTCGTTTGACAAAATTTTTTTTTTGGTTTTCAGTTTTTAAAGAGCAGTTTTTTAAAGAGCAGCTTAATTTTTTTTTTTTATAAAAACAAGTGGGTGTTTGATAACCCCTTTTTTTTTAGGTTTTTTTTTTTTTGGTGTTTGGTAACCCTTTTTATTTTGACTTTTTTTTTTTTGGTGGTTTGTGGTGGCGGTGGTGGGGTGCAGCGGTGGTGGCCGGTGGTGGTGGTGGTGGGCGGCGGCCGGAGGCGGCTGCCGGCAGTCGCCGGCGGCCGGAGGCGGCTGCCGGCAGTCGCCGGCGGCCGGAGGCGGCTGCCGGCAGTCTCCGGCGGTGGTTGCCGGCGGCCGGCGGTGGTCGCCTGAGGTGGCTGCCGGCGGCCGGCGGTGGTCGCCGGCGGCCGAAGGTGGCTGCCGGCAGTCGCCGGCGGCCGGAGGTGGTGGCCGGTGGTGGTGGTGGTGGCCGGTGGTGGTGGTGGTGGCCGGCGGCCGGATGTGGCTGCCGGCAGTCTCCGGCGGTGGTCGCCTGAGGTGGCTGCCGGCGGTGGGAGGGTGGTGGTGGTGGTCTAAGAAAAAAAAACCAAAAGTGAAAAAAAAAACCAGTTTCTGGAGTTTTTTTTTTCACTCTTTTTTACTCTTCAGTTTAAAAACTGGTTTTTAAACTGAAAAAAAAAATGGTTACCAAACGCTCCTTTTTTTTCAGTTTTTAAAAACTGAAAAAAAAAAGAGGAAAATTTTTTTGTCAAACTAGGCCTAAATCTCATAAGTGTGTATTTATTGGATGTGGAGGTGATGGATATGGTTATCGTTTGTGGGACTATGAACATAACAAAATCATAAGGAGTAGAGATGTCATATTCGATGAATCACAGTTGTATAAGCACAAGTTACAAGAACGTGAAATTGAAAAGGAAAACAGAGAATACATGGAACTTGATGAGCCAGAAGATGGACAGGTACCCAAGATAGAAAATTCAGAAGTCCTTGATGAGACAACTGATGCTGAAACTGGAGCTGATAATCAACAGGTGGCTGAAACTCCTAACCACAGAAGAAGCAGTCGGGGTAAGGAAAGCTCCTGATAGACTTTGTCTTCCGCTTAATTATATTTTGTATACTGATTCTGGTGAGTCAGAATGTTATCAAGAAGCAATACTGGATGAATCCAGGTTATAGTAGGAGAAAACCATGAATGAAAAATGGCTTCACTTGAGCAAAACCAAACTTGGAATTTGGTAAAGCTTCCTGCAAGAAAGAGTGTCATGTACGATAAATAGGTATACAGGATTAAAAATGAAGCTGGAGGAACAAAGAGATACAAGGCAAGAGTAGTTGTAAAAGGGTATTGATAGAGGAAAGGTATTGATTTCTAAGAAATCTTCTCTCCTGTTGTGAAGACGACTTCAATTTGTATAATATTGAGCATTGTAGCTAAAGAGGAATTACATCTGGAGTAGCTGGATGTTAATACAACATTTCTCCATAAGGATTTGGAGGAAGAAATCTACGTACATCAGCCAGAGGGTTTTGAACTCAAGGAGGGAATGGTTTGCTGGTTGAAAAAGAGCTTGTATGGCCTTAGCAAGCTCCTAGATAGTGCTATTTGAAGTTTGACAGTTTTATAAAGCAGACGAACTTCACTAGATGTCATTCTGATCACTGTGTTTATTTTCAGAAGTTCAATACTGACGATTTCATTATTTTAACTCTGTATATAGATGATATGCTTGTAGTAGGTTCTAGCATGTGAAGGATTAATGAACTCAAGAAGAAGTTGGCAAGTACTTTCTCTATGAAGAACTTGGGTGAGGCAAAATAACTTCTTGGCATAAGGATAACCATGGAAAAAAAAAACAATTGAAGTTATGGTTGTCGTAGGAAGACTACATTGAGAAGGTTTTGAAGAGATTTAACTTGTACACCTCTAAACCTGTGACGATTCCTTTAGTAACCCACTCCAAGCTTTCAAAGGAGTTGAGTCCCAAGACCAGGGAAGATGAAGAATACATGGAACATGTACCATATTCCTCTGATGTGGGTAATCTCATGTTTGCCATGGTCAGTACAAGGTCAGATATTGCACATGCAGTTGGAGTTGTGAGCAGATTCATGACAAACCCAAGAAAGGAACATCGACAAGCAGTGAAGTGGATTCTAAGGTATTTGAGAGGGACATCCAAGTCTTGTTTTTGTTTCAAGGGTGATAACATAAATGTGCGAGGCTATGTAGACTCAGATCATGTAGGTGATCAAGACAGTGGGAGAAGCACAACGGAATATGTTTTTTTTTTCTGTAGGAGGGACTGCAGTGAGCTGGATTTCTAAGCTACAGAATATTGTTGCATTGTCTACAATAGAAGCGGAATATGTTGCTGTGACAGAAACAAGTAAGAAAATTATTTGGCTTCAGCAATTATTAATAGAGCTGGGATATGGGTAAGTAGATTGTAAGTTATGGACTGATAGTCAGAGTGCAATACATTTTGTCAAGAACTCAGCGTTTCATTCGAGGACCAAGCACATTCAGTTGAGGTATCACTTTATACTATCTCTATTAGAGGATGAACAACTGAACTTGATAAATATTGAAGACAACAAGAATCTCGCGGAGATGTTAACGAAGGTGGTTAATAGACATAAGTTGAGCCTATGCTCAATTTTGATAAGTCTTTGTTGATGCTTCTTAGATGAGTATGACCAGCATTTGTAGGGAGTTTCAGCATTGGAGTTGTATCAGTCTCCAAGAGGGAGATTGTTATATATGGAGCCTGATTTCAGTCCTTATTACAATGGAGGTAGTGACCCGAAAACTGATTTTTGTGGCCACATTGGTGAACCTCGTAATTCTTGTGTTGCGCTTTTGTTTATTTTTTTTAATTTCTCATTTTTTTTAGTCTTCGATATTTTGCTTGTTGTTGCTACGTTTCATAACATTTTCAACCCCAGAAAAGCAAAAAAGTTCTTTCAAATAGCCGTAATGTTGAACAACAATAGGAAAATTGAATATCTACTACATTTTAGTTCATGGGGGCACACCAATCGAACTCAATATTGTTCTCCTCGAATTTTTGGAAGGCCATGTATTAGTCGCCTACCTACTTGGGTGACAAAACATTCCTTAAAATATTCTTTATATTTCAGAGTTTTTTTTAAATTAATGGTGTTTTTAACTTTGAATACAATATTAAGCTTATTTCCTAAAAAAAAAAAATCTTTTTTGAATTTTTTAATCTTAAGGATGCTTTCGAATTTTAATTAAAAATCTCTACAAAAACTATTAGATCTCTCTATTCACGTTAAGACTGACCTATACACACTACATCTCCTCCACCAAATTTGGTTAAAGAGAAACTAGCAAAAATCAACTTTTTTAAGGTATGTAACTATTGAATTTTTTTTTACCCTTAATTATATTGAACAATTTTGTCACAAATTTCAATCCTTTTTTCTTTTCTTTTTTATGTACAAAGATTTTTTACACAAAAAAACAATTGCAGAGAACTGAGCTGTCAAACTATCACAGACAAACAACTTGCACGAAACCAAGTTACCCTAGGCTTAAGAATGTAGATGAGTTCTTATTGCATGTAATTAGAAAATTTCTCCAAGGGTTATTTGTACTTAGAATAGTTCAATATACTTGTAGACACCCCACTTTTGTAGTTTTATTTTATCTTTCTTATTTATTTTGATGGGCTTTACTAATGATTAAGTTCTTTATTATTATGGGTATAAGCCTAATAAAGTAATGAGCCTAATCTATTTAAGTAAATCCAATAGTTAGTCCAATCTAGTCAGTTTACCCAAATTAATTAGGTCCAGTCTATTGGATAGTAGCCATTTAGTTAGGGTTAACACATCTTAGGTTAGAGTCAAGAGGGTAAGATTGACTTAGAGACTTGAAGATCAATTTGAGAAAAAATGTGATTGGTGTGAATATGGGAAGTGTTTTCCAGAATCCGGTATTATCCCTAACAATTGATTAAGATAGTTACCAATTTTGAGACATGATAATGTCTCAAAATTTGTTGAAAATTATATAAAAGGTCAGGGGTAAACCGGCCGGCTAGTTGACTTTTGTCAATCTGTGATTTTTATCAAATATTCTATCTTATCATCAGATCACATGTTGATATCGTCATCTGTACCATTTCTGGCATCCCAAACCCTTATAAAATAGGGCTCGTGGCTTACATTTTTAGGGAAGCTTTTTCTCTCTAGAGCTTTCATATCATTTCTTTCATAAAAGTGGTAGATCATCTTTAAGGGTAATATAACACTTCATATTCATTTTTATATACACAAGTCACATGCGTCATTGATTCATTATAAGGAGTTCCGAAGTCTTCTAAGCCAGCACCTTCTCGAGGGACACATACATTTTTCTAGATTAGCTTAGATGATAATGATCTAGAGCGTCTCCCATTTTCAGTAGTCGCATTTTTATTAAAAAGCAACAAAAAGACTATTTTACATTTTTTGGTCTAGGTCTAAGTCTTCAAATGTAGACTACTTTTCTTAGGATCAGAGTCGAACTATGACGATTTTGATTCCGATTAGTCTGATCAGATAAGTAGGCAATTCGACCCCCGATGCCGACTTCAAGCCGAAAACATAAAATTAACTTAGGGTAGGTTTTATCATATTTTTCATGCTAAATGTTCTTAAGGCCAAAATTCAATAAAAATGAAGTAGAGCCCGAAAAGGCGCGGCAGGTGCCTAACACCTTCTCGTTGCATGACTTAGTCCTCGAACTCTTCTCTTGGTTTTAATAGACTTGTAGTCTTTTTGGACACCTTAGATTCATTTTTAGAGTTTTTCTTATTTTCCTTTCCTTTAATTACATAAGATGTTGACTCCAAATAAAAATCCTCCTTCCGGGGATTTTTTCCAAGGTAGTTCGCTAGAGTGATGCTCCGCTGGGGATAAAAACAACTAAGAGGACTAGAGTTGAAAAACTTTATTGATTTTTGGCCTTGTTGTATTTTCTTTGTATTTTTTTATATGTAAATTATGATATACATGTGGTACTTGCACTTTTATTTTCATCCCTCACACACGCGAACATCTCACCCCGACCCACTCATTCGAGAGCGACAATTGAAGCCCTTGGTCTATCTAGGCACAATGCGATCTTTTGATTAAGCTATCAACTCCACGACCTCGTACTAAAGATTCCTCCAGATTTCTTGGTATATCAAACGACTTCTATACGTACTAGTGATCGCCCCTTATTAACTTCCTATTTAGGGGCGGGAAGTGACCTTTACACCAGTGTTGAGAAAGAAACCACACACCCAAACCATTCAGTGTTTTTCCTTTTGTTGGGAGAATACATGTATTGGCCTATGGCATGTTGGCAGGGAAACCACGAGCATTCTGTAAGCTAAACTGGTAATTTTGCAAAAAGGGTCAGACTCTGACTAACTGGCGGCCAGTTAATCGCGCTCCCAACTGGACAGTTAGTCAGCATGTGCATTATTTGAAAAAGTTCAAAGCTAGCTCGTTTATACTCTAATCCAACCCACTGACTTACCGGCCTGTTAACGCACTGGGTTACCGAATGGTTAGTCAGAATTCCCCAAATTTCTCAAATCCAAAACTTCCAACCGGCTGGTTAACGCATCTGGTTACTGGACAGTTAGTCAAAACCCTAACCTTCCCAAGATTTTTCAAATCCAAAAACTTCCAATCGGCTGGTTTACCTCATAAGTGACCGGACGGTTAGTTAGAACTTTTCATATTCTAGAATTCTTTTCAAATCAAACCCTAGACCTACTGACCAACTGACCGGTTATGTTCACCTCCCGAGTGTGTAGACTGTTTGTCAGAACTTTTTTCTATTCTGGAACTTCTTTTCAAATCAAACCCTATAGCCACTGACTAACCGGCTGGTTCACCTCTTGAATTACCGGAAGGTTAGTCAAAACCATAACCTCTTCATAATTTTTCAAAGATCCACAATAACCCCACTGACCAACTGGCATGTTAATCCACAAGGCTAACATTTTATTATGTGGGATGCTTATGTACCTCGCCCGATTGTGTGGTCCTAATTTCTTCATGGACCATATGTTCTTTTCCGTTTTTCCCACTTTCTCTGGTAATAAAAAATCAAAAGAAAAAAGAGTTGAAGGAATAAATAGTGTGTATGTGCATCTCCCGGTTGTGTCTTCCTAGTTTCTTGATTGAGTTGTCATTTATTTACCCTTTATTCTTAAATATAAATTTGAAAAAAAAAGAGAAAATTAACTCTTAGAGTCTCTTTTAGGGTTTGTGTCAAATAGACTTTGTATCTCTATTAAGTATAATGTCAATCCTTAGCCAGTCGAGAGCATATAAAAAACTTTTCAAGTCCGCGATTTCATATTGATTAATTTCCTATCGACCAATCACTTCACGAACATATAAAAAAAAGATTTTGAATTTAAGACT